>PVKU01000446.1:0-483370 GCA_004027475.1 Anoura caudifer
GAGAAAAATCCTTAGAGCTATGTGAAGCTGGGAATGATGGAGTCTAAATCGAGTTATTGAATTATTTACTTTGACATAGTCACTACAAAGCAGTGGAAAGCTTTTGAGGTTTTTTTTAATGATAAAACAATTAAAAATGAAATACTTTCAAGAAACAGCCTCATTTCTCTACAAAATACAGACCAGTAAGCTCCAATTCAGCAAGGTACTCTGAGATAAAATGGTTTGATTGTGAATAGGTTTTAGAAGTTCCAGATAATTGTTATGTGAATTTTTTTCCATTAAACTGCTTTAAAGTCACAAAGATTAATTGATTGCAGTATTTCTATATTTTGGCTGAAAATACAGAAACCATGATCAAATGTTTGAACCTTTCTAATTTCATTATTAACAAATATTCCCAATGCTATTATCCAATTAACTATTTAAAAAAATACTTTGACTTTTGAAAACATCTTTTAAAGATTTTTATTTATTTTTAGAGAGAAAGGAGGGAGAAAGAGAGGGAGAGAAACATTGATGTGCGAGGGGAATATCAGTCAGTTGCCTCCCGCACGCCCCCTACCGGGGGTACAACCCAGGCACGTGCCCTGACTGGGAATCGAATCAGCAACCTTTGGGTTTGCAGGACGATGCCCACACCAGTCAGGGCCACACCAGTCAGGGCCAAAACATTTTCTTTTAAACTATACTGGATCTTGTGACATCATGCAAATCTTTCTCCTCAAAATCTGATAGGTTTTCACCTGATTAAAATGCCAGCGTTTTGGGAATTACGCATTTGAGAGAGAGAGAGTTTAGCGCATCTGTTACCACTTTTCCAGAGTGACACTCCTGTCTAGGCACAGCAGGTGTGTTTATATGCATGCCTAGTGGAGTTCACAAGGGGTTAACTTTTTTGTCTTGCTTTTATGTTATTTTGTACATCCTGAATTTTAGGGTTTAGGCTTACATATCATTCAGTTTCTTCGTGGCTCACTTAATCCGAGCTTTTGAACTTCAGATGAACCTGGACTGAGGTTTTAAATTAGTCATGAAACCTGACACTAAGCAAGCTTCCCCTGGTTTCAGTTTAATTGCCAAAGTCTTTGTAACTTCAGGGCACAGGAAACGTGTGTCTGGCACATTTCAGAAATCAGTGATCTGTTGAAGGCACATCTGCTCTGTGCACAGCAGTTGACACCTTGGGCATAATTATTCTGCAGATGCAGAACTAGAAACCCTCAAGAACCCTTTCTCGGGCCACTTCCCAGGTCCTAATTTTCCTTCTGCACCTTAGTCCTGAGCTTAGCAAGTTCCTCTTCCAAACTTTTAATATGTTCCTTCAGCGTGGCCTTGTCTTGCTGGGCTTTCTGGCTGGCTTGGCTCCGTGCTTCCTCAATCTTTCTTTCGTACCACTTTTCCATCTGGGTGGCAACAGCCTCAAAAAAGTACTGCGTAATCTCCAGGGCTTGGGAGGTGTCTGGAACTCGAGGGGCGATCTGCTTGCTGCCTGTTGCTGGCGGTGGCTGCCCACAGGTGGTGCTGGGTGCTGGGTGCTGGGCTTGATGCCTCGTCTGCCCACTTTTGGCAGACTTCTTGGTCTGTGTGCCTCTGTTGACACAGGGCCCAGCCTGCGGGTCACCTCTCGCTGCCTCCTTCAAAGGTAGCGAGGCCGTCTGGACTCTGACGTTCCTCAGTCGGGAGCCTGTACAGTCGGAGGAAGACAGGTCCTGCTGGAGTCTGTGCGTAGCCGTGGCGTTGAGGGCCTTTTCCTTGGGCCTGACCACCTGAGGGGAAGTGTCTGAAGCTGCTGCTGGACCTGCGGTCACCACCGATGGATCCACACCTGGTTTGGGAAGGAAAAACACAAGTGGGAGCAAATCCACATTCACACAGTCACGTGGCTGTGCTCAGCTTTTCGGAGTCCCGAGAATCCGATAAATGGCAGCCTTCCCAGTCACCAGCCACAAGTACAACTTCTCTGCCCTTCCTTCCACCTCTCCCCGGGTCGTCACCGTGGCTTGTCACATCTTTCCTGGGTGTTAGCCATGCTGGTGGCGTCTAAGCCAAAAAAAAGTTGCTGGTCTTTCCTTTAGCCTGCCCCCATCTACCCAGAAGGCTCCGGGGACCAGCTCCTGTTTGCCAAGGAGACATGGCTCACCACGTGTCTCAAAACAGAACTGGACGTTTATCAACGAGAATGAGCATCTCCGTCCTCTGACCTCTGGGCCCGTTGCCCCCGCAGCCCCAGGTACTGGTTCCCCGACCCAAGCTCCAGTGTGGAAAGAGCTCCAGGCCAAGCTCCATAACTAGCGGTAGCATGACAAATTTTCCACGATTTTCCCATTTTTATGAGCATAAAGAAGATAAAACCACAGTTCCAGAGACAGTCTGTGGTAACATGACACACTTCACGTATGAAAATCCCCCAAGGAAGCCTAATTATTTACTGAGTATGTGAACGTCTTCAAAATTACCCGAGGGCTAACCACTGAGACTTGGGTAAACACGCTTTGCTGGGAGCATCACTTATCCAGCACCTGAGGCAGCTTCAGTGTGTGAAGTGCACTTACGGAGGTTTCACAGAGCTGGGTGAAGGTAGGAGGCCAACCCCGGAGGGGAAGGGCGAAGGAAGTACAAAGTCAAGGGCGCTGCTGAGGAGGAGGATGCCCATTCACCAACCCTCATCTCTGGGGGCCACTCAGACACCTTCGGCATTGTACCTGAAGCACCGCTATCAATGACAGAACAATTCTTTATTCCTTCACTCAAATATTTTTAAACACTCACATAGGAGTGCTTACTGCTCTATAGGAACTGAGTATACACAATAGTGAGCAAAACCCGGAGTCTGCCCCTACAAGTTCACTCTGCAACCCGGTTTTCCCAGGGCTCCGTCACACGGGCCACCTTCGGAGACAGGAGGGAACCCGATCTGGGGGGTGTCATCACTTTTGGATGGAACGGCTCCCTCTCGACATGTGGGTTACCTGTAGAGGACTCGCAAGTAGATGGTGTGGATTTAGCCCTAGAGGCCCTAGAATCTCCAGAAAGCTTCAGTTCCAGATGCTGAATCTTTAACATGCACCAAGTTTTTAATTCATCCACCAAGGACAGCTAAAAAACACACAAAATTATCAGGTGAATTTAATACGTGGTGTATGAATGAAAGCATCAAGAAAGGACTTTTTACTTAGGGTAGTTGAGGTTACCATCTTGACAAGCCCCGAAGTTGCGTGTAACCCGCCCGCCCCCGGCCACACACACTCCTCTTCCTGCCTTCCACACAGCCGGCCTCCTGACACTCAGGCTGACACTGTCCATAACCTTCATCGAGTCACGTGGATCCCCTTTAACTCAAACACGGACGCTTCCCAAGCCTTCCTCCCAACAAAGCGTGTCTGCCTACTTAAGAGCATGAACTTCCACACACTCACAAATGCTCCTGTTGGGTCTGTGGTCCTGAGTAGACCATGCGCCCTCAGGGCAGGAACCAAATCCTGTTCCACTCAGCAGCAGCCCAATAAATGCACAGCATGCGGAAATGATTCGGGTGGACAGCATGTATCCCCAGCATGTTCTATGAACTTCTCAGTCTCCACCTGCCGCCGGCAAAGTCAGCAGCAAACATGAACTGAACCACAGGTTCTTCCCGATTCACTTCGTTTCAGAGCTGTGCAACGCAAATTCTTTTAGGGGACCTCAGCCTCCCTCGAGTTTCCAGGATAGATCCCAGCCTTTGGTTACCGTGAAGTGCGGTAAATCACCAGTCAGGACACTGGTTCTCACCTGTCGCTTCTCTCCCTCATGCTTCTCCGCGTCCGAGTGCTGCTGCAGGCGGGTCAGGCACTCCGTCCTCTCCGCCGACAGTCGCTCCACCATCAGCTTGTCCAGAACGCGCATCTAGGAGTCGATGGGCAGAGAGCGCATGACCCAGGTAATCTGAGGCTGGGCTCCTGAGCGGGGTCTGGGCCCACGCAGGGACCGGAGACAATGCAAGCAAGCCTCCACCAGCCGTTCTACTCTGTTTCCGTACAGTAGCCACAGAACTCATGTCTTAGAGTCCTAAGCAGAATTCCATTCAGGCCAATGCTTCTGCTGCTTCTGTTTCCCACTTGCTGAAGTCCCTAAGGGGTTTAAGAGACTATGGATACACTGAGTATATAAGGCTAAAGCCAACACAGGCCTTGCAGTTAAAGGAGAATTGTTACAGGCCTCAAAACAGTATATCCGTGACTAGGATCGGAAGGAAAAGCTATTTCTTAAAGTTGGAGCTATTCTCCCCCTTTTAAGTGTTGGTGGCTGCCCAAGGGGTAGTGAAAGAAGCTGAATACGCAGGGCTTTGACCCAGCTTCCCCAATGAACACATCCTCTTGGCGTGTCATCAAAAGCAATCAAAGCAAGTGGGAAGAAGGCTAGGGAAGGAGTTCGAAGAGAACGCTTCGGAGAAGAAATAACTGCCACCACCTTTCAATCCTATGCCCTTCTGGGTCCCCCCTTCGTCCTGGCGTTTATGGCATGGCCCTAACACCCAGGAGAGCTGACCTTCCACTGCCCTGACAAGGTCTACAGAAGCGAGGGAAGCTGTTGTGAGGGGCAGCCAGCCCCCAAGGGCTCGCCGGTCGGCTCCTCTCCTCTCAGGGACGTGCAAAAGGTTCCACAGGCAGATTTTGAAAAATAAAAAAAAAGTAGCATCGGTTCTGGAGATGCGGGGAGTACCTTCTGCTTCGTCTCTTCAGCCCTTGGGATTTTCTGTGAATTGCTCTCCTGTTTTCTACGGCTGGCCTGCTCTCCCACCTCATCGTCCCCTGTACAGAGGGCTCCGCCTACAGCAGCCATGTGGACACACAGCTTTGGTCCCCACACTCGGGCCGGGTCCAGGCTGGAGCACCAGACTCAGCCAGGCCACCGTCCTCTCCTTGTGATTTGCATGAGGACTAAGACCTGATGCCCCAATCTGTCACCTTCCTCGAACCACAGACAGGTCCTCGAGACATCGCAGCACTCACCTGATGCATGCCCCTACGGGCTTAGGCTAGAGAAGTGGGTTTTCACTCTCAATCAGCCTTAACCAATACATCAAGAGATGATTTCTTAAACAGGCTTTCCGCTAAATGAAAACAGCAAATAAACCCTAAAAATGTTCAGCCTCTTCACTCGTACGTGGAATTTAAAGAGCAAAATTAATGAACAAATGAAATTGACACAGACACAGGCACAGAACAGACTGACGGCTGCCAGAGGGGACAGGGCTTGAGGGACCGGGAGAAAAAGGTGTCGGGATGAGAAGTCCAAATTTCTGGTTACAGGTAGTAAGGGAGATGCGAAGTACGGCATGGAAAATACAGTCACTAAATTGTAGTAAGTATGTGCGGTGCCAGGCGGGAACCGGAAATATTGGGGGACCACTTTGTAAAGTGTATGATTACCTAACTACTGTGCTGTACACCTGAAACTAATAAAAAAAATTAAATGTAAACCCTAACTGAAAAATAGAATTTTTTAAATTAAAAAATGTTCAACCTCACCGACAAACAAGGAAGTAAAAATTAAGCGATTAAATGTCCATAATCGATTTGGCCAAAACTTTCAAGAAATGATAACATTAAACAAGGGCAAAGGGTTGGGACACAAACTTAGACTCTGCTGGTAGGATGTAAATTGGTACAAACTTTTTTTTAAGTAGTTTGCCAATAATTATCAAGAGCTGTAAACATGTTCTTAACTTCACACTCAGGCATCTTAATTCTGAGCAAGTTCTCTGGGAAGCAATTGGAAGTCTGTGCCGTGAATGCTCATCATGGCATCATGTGACCAGAAAATACTGTAAGCAACTTTAAAGTTTAACGAAAAGGAATGGTTAAATAAACTCTGTTGTGTTATCAGGCTGGGATGTGAAGCCAGGACATGGGGAAATGCTCATGATGTAAAACCGATGAAAAAAGCAGGAGCTGTGACTGGGCAATCCTGTCCCCCACAGGAAATGGTGCACCAGCATCTTACCAGCACACCGTACTTACCGGGTCTAAGACAGCTTCCTAAACAATAAGCTGCCAAAAAAACACAGCGTTGTTCCACTTCTGTTTAAAAGTGATAATCTTGTAGATTACCATCTATAAAAAACAAAAGCTAAGGGAAAATGTACCACCACGAATAAAAGATCTCTGAGGAGTGTCAAGATGACATATGTTCTGCAATGTGAATTTTTTTTCCCAGTAAACACGTATTTTGTTTAAAAACTACATCTATCATGCATCTGTTATTAATTCAAAGGGAAAATGCACCTCTACAATGGTAAGACAGTGGTTACCAGCTTAGCCAAGAGATCAAACTGAGCACCATTAATAATGAGACTTTGTGACATGTGCCTCCTGATGTGATGTGAGTTGAAATTTTCATCATTAGCTGTAAAGTATTCTTGCCAAAAAATATTTAATCTGAACCTAAATAGACATCTAGACCAATGGCCCTCAAACTTTAGGCACACTAGCATTACCTGAAGGTCCTGTTAAAACATAGGTTGCTAGACCTCACCCCCTAGATTTTATTCCCAATTCAATTAAATTCAGTATACCTGCATTGAGGACTAAAATTTTGCATTTCCCCCCACAAGTCCCTAGATGCTGCTGCTGCTCTGAAGATGATACTTGGAGAACCACGGCTCTAGACCTCACTTCAGGTTTGCAGTTAAGTAACACCACGAAGAAACTCAGAAACATCCAGTGAGCTTCTGGTCAAGATGGTGGTGTAAGTGAACGTAGTACACCTCTTCCCACAACCACATCAAAGTCACAACTAAACTACAGAACAAGCACCATTCAGAACCACCTGAAATCTGGCTGAATGGAAGTCCTGCAACTAGGGATTTAAACAAGCGCCCCATGGAGACTGGTGGGAGGGGAGAGACGTGGAAAAAGTTGGTCCCGCACCCACGTGTGCCAGACAAAAATCTGGAGGGCACCTCTGCTGCAGAGGTTCCCTCTGAGGAGCAAGGGGCCCCAGCCCCACACCAGATCTCCCAGCCTAGGGTCCCGGTGCCAGAAAGGGAAGTCCCCGTAACTGCTGGCTGTAAAACCCAGCGGGATCATGGCTTCCCGAATTTGGCGAAGGAAATAGACATACAAGTCCAGGAAGCACAGAGTCTCAAACACGATGGAGGCAGAGAGGCCCACACCAAGACACATCGTAAATAAAACGACAAAGGTTAAATACAAAAGAGAGAATCTTAAAAATGGCAAGAGAAAAGCAATTAGTTATCTACAAGAAAGCTCCCATAAAACTGTAAAGCTCCTGTAGTGGATTTCTCAACAGAAACTTTGCAGGCCAGAAGGGATTGGCAAGAAATATTAAAAGTGATGAAAAGCAAGAATCTACAACCAAGATTCCTCTAGCCAGCAAAGCTATCATTTAGAGTCAAAGAACATATGAAGAGCTTCCCAGACCAAAAAAAAAAAAGCTAAACGAGTTCATAATTATCAACCAGTATTGTATGAAATCTTAGCCCCTGCTGGTATGGCTCAGTGGATTGAGCGTGGGCCTGTGAGCCAAACAGTCACTGGTTCAGTTCCCAGTTGGGGCACATGCCTGGGTTGTGGGCCCAGTGAGGGATGTGCGAGAGGCAACCACACATTGATATTTCTCTCTCTCTCTTTCTCCCTCCCTTCTTTTCTCTCTTAAAATAAATAAATATTTTTAAAAATCTTAAAGTCTTTTTTTTTAAGATTTTATTTATTTATTTAGAGAGAGGGGAAGGGAGGGAGAAAGAGAGGGAGAGAAACATCAATGTGTGGTTGCCTCTCACATGGCCCCACTGGGGACCTGGCCTGCAACCCAGGCATGTGCCCTGACTGGGAATCGAACTGGCGACCCTTTAGTTCACGACCCAAGCTCAATCCACTGAGCTACACCAGCCAGGGCTTAAAGAGTCTTTTTTAAGAAAAACAAAAAAATATGAGTAAAATGGCAATAAATATATATCTATCAACAACTGAACCTAAAAACCAAATAAATGAACAAGCAGAACAAAAACAGATACAGAGAACAGATACAGGTAGGAGGAGGGTTGGGGAAATGGGTGAAAAGGTGAGGGGATTAAGAAGTACAAATTGGTGGTTACAGAATAGTCATAGGGATGTAAAGTACAACATAGGAAATACAGTCAATAATATTCTAATAACTATGTATGGTGTCAGATGGGTATGACATGTATCATGATGAAAACTTAGGAAGTTATATAACGTCTGACCACTGGTATATACACCCGAAACTAACTTAATATTGTATGTGAACTGTAACTGAAAAATAAAGTGATTTTAAAAAGAATGAAGAACTAAAAAGCGTGTGCATTTATAATTTTGATGGCTACTGCTATCATTTTAAGGGGTACTCCAATTTATACTTCTATCTGCAATATATTGGAATTCCTATTCTCCTACATCCTTATGCACATAGTACATCATCAAACTCTTTGATCTTTGACAATCTGAGAAGTAAAAATAATATCGTATAATGCTAATCTGCATTTTTACAGCAAGATTGAACATCTTTTCCTATAGCTATTAACAGCAGTACGATTTTACCTTTCCTGTGAAATTTTCACATCTGTTACTCTATGTAAAAAAGATTTCAAAATTAAAATCAATAGTGTGCCCTGGCTGGTGTGGCTCAGTGGCATGAGCACGGGCCTGTGAACCAAAGGGCCGTTGGTTCTGTTCCCAGTCAGGGCACATGCTTGGGTTGGGCCAGGTCCCCAGTACAGGGATCTCAAGAGGCAACCACACATTGATGTTTCTTTCCCTCTCTTTTTCCCCTCCCCTCCCCTCTATCTAAAAATAAATAAATAAATAACATATTTAAAAAATAAAAAGTGTTCTTTAATCAAGTACGAGTCAAAAATCCTTTAACTATGAAGAAGCAAAGATAAATTCCATGAAGTCATTAGCCAATTTGAAGAAGTTAATGTTACTACTCATAAGAAATGTTATTACTCATTACCAAATAGAACTAGTTAAAAATGGCGCTTGATTTCCGTGGCCTTTTGTGCAAAAACCCATAACACCAAGGGAATCATGAGGAAAATATCAGATAAACCCAAACTGAGAGACATTCTACAAGATACCTGACCGGTGCTCCTCGAAACTGCCAAGGTCATCACAAACCAAGCCTGAGAAACTATTACAGCTTGGAGGAGCTTAAGCAGAAAAGACAACTAAAAAATGTAATAGACTCTGGAATAGAAAAAGGATGTTATGGAAAAACTAAGGAAAACCGAATCAAATATGGAGTCTAACAAAAAAACGTGCCGATCCTGTTTCGTTGGTTGTGACAGGAGCAGCACACTGACGGAAGATGTTAGTAACAGGAAACTGAAACGAGGCGCAGCAACTCCCTGCTGTCTCTGCGCCCATCCTGTAACTCCAACACCGCTGTAAATTAGTTTACTTAAATACACAAAGAAAACTGACAGCTAGATAGAGGAGCGGGCAGGTGGGTAACCGTGACAAAGCCAACAGAGCAAAATATTACTGTTTAAATCTAGACGCTGGGCATACAAGTGTTCACTAAAGTTTTTTCAACTTTGCATTATTCTTGCAAAAATTCATAATTAAATGCTGAGGAAAATACAGTCCTATGGGGGAAAGAAGGAAAGGAAAGAAAAATCCAGAATATAGAACATCCTACAAAACAGTCACCCTGGACTCTAAAAAGTCAGTACTGCTGGAGGGAACAAAAAGTTGAAGAAGGATTGGGGCCTGTTCTGGACTAAAAGTGACCCCACAGACAACACAAGTGTGCAAAGGATTCACTGGGCCCTGGGCTGGGAATAAAAATAAAAACCGGATTAAAAACCCACTATGCTGCACACCTGAAACTAACACCAAGTAATATTGATAAGCTGTAACTGAGAAATAAAATTCAAAAAACAAACAAACAGGTACTCTGGCTCCGGGGGGGGGGGGGGCCACACCCAGCCTTTCCCTTTGGCCTCCCCTTCCTCCCCCCCAGGCCTCGCCTGGGCCCTTCCGGCTCCAGAGCTCCAACTGCCCTCCTTGGGCTTCTGTAACTTGTTTCCTACTCAGCTCAGCTGGCTCACTCCTCCCAATCTCTAACTTTCTAAATAATCTTTTTCTTATACTTTGCAGGCGGTGGGTGGGGAACCACAACAAAAAAACATCCTGGGAGCATTGAGAAATTCTGAACTGGACACTGGGGAACCGTTACTCATTTTCTCAGATGTGATGATGGTGTTTTCTTACAAAGGTGAAAGTCCTGCTATCAGCCAGGCCACCCTGCCACGGAGTCTCCTTCACCTCAGCAGTGGGGACAAGAACCCGAGGGAGGGAGACGCAGAGCAAACAGGGTGGCCCTGAGCTGGGTCTGGGGGCGGGGGGCGCAGACGCATCCCTTATACTATTACTTCAACGGTTCTCTATGTTTGGAAACTTTCCAAAGAAAAAGTTGGAAGAAGAATATACTGTAGACGTGATTACTCTAATTCTGTGCTTCATAGGAAAGGGTTATAGAGTACACAGACATACAAAAGGACTGGAAGAAAATAAACCCGAATATTGATAGTGCCGTTTAATTCAGGGTGGGTGTATAGCTGATTTATTCTCCTTTCTAATTTTCATATTTTAAGAAATGCTCTGTAGTAGGTATATATTACGTTTATAAACAGAAGCAATTGAAAAAAAAATTTTTTTTATTTAAATAAACAGTCCTCAGCACAATCACACAGGCAGGCCTCTCCCCTGTCGGCCCTGCCCCCCCAACGGCCGGGGCGGGGTTTGCGGAACAGAAGGTGTGCTCCGCGCCTCCCCACCACCTCTCCCCCAGAGCACGGGACGCCAGGCGGCTGGGCGACTCACTCACTTGGTGCTGGGTCTTACTCTCCATGTGCCCCAGCTTCGTGTTCATTTTATCCTGAACCGATCCCAGCTCCGCTTTGATCTCCTCCACAGTCGCTTCCAGCTGATTCTCCAGCTTGTTGATGAGGGGCTCACATCGACAACCATTTATTGGCGCCTAAGAGGCAAGCAAAAAAGGAGTCAACCCAACACGTGTTCCTTCAAAAACCAGCGTTCAGGACTCATCCTGGGCTGTCGGTGCCGCGGGCGGCACAGATGACAGAGACAGACTCAGCCCGGTCGACACCATGGAGCGTCCCACAGGCCAAGTGATGGGTCCATCGGGCACCAGGAAGGGTCAGAAGGTCACGTGGTCCCAGTCCTCAGGCTGCGTGTATCCGCTCTGGGCCCTCGGATAATCTGGTCACCGAAGGGCGGTGCAGAAAAGTTTGTCACCACCCCTCCCTCCGCGGCCTGGGCCTAGGCACCATCTAGGTGGGGTGGGCCCTCTGCCTTCCCTCCAAAGCTTGTACCTACTTAAGCCAATGCCTAAGTGAAATCAGCCCTTGGATATGGTGTTCAACAGACAGGCTTGCGGCAGGCCCACGGTCGCCCATCCCGACGGGACTCGGCAGGTACCTGCATCACTTTCCCGTCCTTGCCCCGGTACAGCGTGTAGAGCTGGTATGCCCTGAACTCGTGCGGAGGGGGTGGGGGTGAACACCGATGCCTGGGCCTCTTTTTAGGGTGACTGTGAGCGTGCAAGTTCTTCTGGTGTCCTGGCCGTTGGTCTGCAGGTGGGGTGGGGTCAGAAAACGCAGACACCTGTGAGAGAGGACGAGACAACACCCCTCAACACTGTGACAGTGGCAGGACTGAGCCCCGGCCAGTGGCGCCCATCCCGTCCACGTTTGGGCAGAGAACCCTGCTGTGCGTTCTTTGCCTCACATGCTCTACTCTGAGCACCTCAAGTCCAAGGAGATCCAGCAGCACAACCCTGTGTCTGACGTCAACCAGATTCAATTCCGTGCTCTGGCTCCGAACCAGCCAGCCAAGTGAAGGAGCGCTGAGCTGCTGGGCATGATGCTATCGTCCCCGGGGCCCTCCGCCAACCAGCTTCCCAGCCCTCTCGGGGCTGCTTTCGCGCGCCTCCTGACCTTGGGCCTTGACTTTCTCTGCCTGTTGTCCTTTGCTCGGGGCTCTAGGGAGGCCGACAGGAAATCTTCTCTGGCCTCTTCCTTTCTGGGTGCAGCCTGATCACTACTGGGGGTGTCTCCTGCCGAGACACTTCCCTGCAGAGGGAAAAAAAAGCCCAGAAACATGTTCTACTGGCCCTCTTGGCCTTTTTTAATCATGGCATGAAATTCTGTGTGCAGGACTCAGTCCACCACAGGACCCGTGGGGAACTGCCAGTGACAAATTTCAGCCACGGGGGCCCTGCTCGGTGGTCGTCACTGAGCATGCTCATTTTTCCCAGGCAGCCGAATCTTTGGTTTTCACTTACTAGGTACCAAACTAAATATAATCTTGGGTCTCATCATACATGACCTTCAGGAACCTGCCACACACAAAACACCTCAGCATTAGGGGGTTCTGGTCTTCTGTAGCTCAACCAGAAACCACTCCACTCACTTTTGGAACTTGGACCCTCACAGTTCGGAGCAGAGAGAACCCTCTGAGATGAGAAAAACATGTTTCTGGTCCTTGTGAGAACTTTCGTAAATTAATACATACAATTCACACACAGGAATGTAACCTGAGCTACAATGCCTTAACACTGGAAACTGATGAGAGGACTGGGAAGTAGCAGACAGGAGAGTGAGTACTTGGTATAAAACGCTACGTGTCTCAAGTTCGCTCCACATCCTAGTCTTCCGCCTCATGGCAGAACTGAAAAAGCTTGCTTGGCGACAGCAGAGCCGGCTGTTCATGGCACACGGCGCCCAGCCGGGGGTCGGTGGGGCAGAGGGAGCTGAAATCCAGCTCAGGCCGGCGTCACCACCGGGCCCCGTGCCAGGCGTCTGCCCAGGGAGCATCCTTCCTAGCGTGCGGGGCCACCGCCCATTCCCTAAGCGGACAGAGAGGAAAGCAACCCATGCTCCTGGTTCTCAGAAGGTAACCCGCACCAGAATCCCTGGGGGGGCTCTGCGTTCACAGGTTGACGGCGGGGCCCCACCCCGGAGTTTCTGCTCCAGTGGGTCCGACGTGAGGTGCCCAAATTTGCGTTTCTAACGAGGGCCCGGACGACACCGTGGACACCGCACCATGGAAAGGCACTGCTCTACACAATTACGGGCACAGTGTCCGAGAAGCAGCGCCGCCCACGCGGCAGTGGGAAGGCCAAGGACCCACGGGCCGGAAACCACCACCACACAAGGGTGCGGGGAAGGATGGGCAACACACACGCACACGAGCACACACACGAGCACACAAGCACACAGTCTGAAATCCTGGAGGAGTGGAGGGCACGACGCCAAAGGGACCAGACTGGCGATAGTTTGAAGGACCCCAGTGAAGTGAAAGGAAGAGACAGAGGGTGTGGCAGCTGCCAGAAGAACCCAGAGGAGGCGGGCAGGTAGCTCCCACCCTCTGAGAGCCGGTGCAGCTGGGGAGGGGCGGGAAGGCTACCCCCCACCTTGCTTTGGGCCACCTCATCTCTTGGCACAGACTGCGCTCGCCTCTCTTCCTTGAGCCTCTCTCTCTTTTTCCTCAGGCTTCGCCCACGACTGAAGCGCAAGACCTGAAGGAGGCAAGAGGCATCGTTACACACCAGCGCAGCAAAGGCGTGAGAGAATTCCTTGGGCCTGGCGCTCTGATCTCACGGAACTTCCAGCCTAGCAGGAGACACCAAGCATTCACAGCAAGCACCTCAGACCACCTACAATGCCTCCCCGGAGACGGACACTGCCCCTGACCCTAAGGGCGGACAGTCCATGACAGTACCAGGCAGTTATGCGCCGGGCCTAGGCCACCAGGCAGGTGTGTGCACTGCTTAACTGCAGAGGGCGCCACTCCCATGGAGACCAGGACGGGGATGGTGAATGGGAGCTGTGCAGGGCGGCTATCCCGCGCCAGGCACGGCCTCACTCACTGTCTGGTACCTCGGGCCAAACCAAACCCATCAGGTGTCACGCACGATTTGATTAAAAATTACTGAGGCGCATCTGTAATCCACGGTGCCAAGTATGGGGCAGGAATTTCTTTCCCCAAAGGAGGCATTTGGCCGGCCCCTTCAGCATGCACAGAGGTGGGATGGGCACCGGAGAGGGCCCCCGGGGCCCGACCAGCCCAGGGTGGAACCCAGCTGCCGGCAGTCGGGTCTCTGGGCAAGTCACCTCACACCTCTGGGCTCTGTCTCCTCAAACATAAACGCAGGAAGGGCTGGGATTAACCCGGGCAAAGGAGGCGGCCGTGCACCTTGGAACCTCAGTCACTGCCGGCCACCTCCCTGCCCACCCCAGGGGCTTAGCTGCTTAAGTGACAGAGGCTGCTGAACCACAGTACAGGTCTCCGAGCTGCAGGAAACTTTCACTGGCTCAGCTCCACACCCCGCCCCCACCCTGCCCCCTGTCCCCAAGTCCAGGGTTCACCCCTTTCACCGAAGAGGTCCAGAAAGCGAAAACGCTTTTCAGGGTCACACTATTTTTCTGCAACAAAACACTTTATCGTCCTCTTCTAGAAACAGATGAAGGCTCTCTGAAGCTCAGCATAGCAGTTTCAGACGTCCTTCTCATGGTCACTGTCTTCGGGTGACACACTGTTCCACCAGGAAGAACCTCTGCGGGCAGTGGGTACCACGAAAAGGGAGAACCCCTGACAGTATCGGCTGGTGAATCAGCTGATTTTTAAACCCCGGTCTCATCCCCGACGCCGGCCGTTTTGAAAGTCTAGGGGCTCCTGGGTCCCTGAGATTAACATTGTGTTCCCACCATTAAGACCATGTGGCCTTTTTCACTGTTGCTCTCTCACGAGGGTGCAGTGGCATTTACCGGGGGGCCGCGTGCAAGATACTGCATGTGGACAGAGACGAACCCTGCTACCTTCTAGGTAAGACGGTACAGAGACCTAGGAACATGTAAAACAGTACTGTTCCTCCTACTTTTGTTCTGAAAAATAGTTTTCCCCACAACAATGCCATTTCTACGAACACAAAAGGGACTTGTGATTTTTAAACTAATAAACATCTTTAACATTTCTCAAGTTCAGTTTTCAATAGGGTAACTGTGGATGCATAAAACTCACATAAACAAAGCTCCTTGTAGGCCTCCGAAGTATCTTGAAATGCAAAAGGGCCCCTCAACCAAAGTCTGCGAGCCCTGGTCCCAAGCCATTTCTAAAGCTACAATTAGACTCATTAGCAAGTGGAGTCTGGTGAGGGGAAGTGACGGCTGCCTGGCCTGTCGCTGGCCCAGGCCCGAAGCACCAGAACCAGCCTGGAATCCACTGTCAGAAGCACGCTTGAACCACGTCAATCAAAAACGAGAAGAGACACTCAGAGGTGACCCGAACCAAAAACAATCCTCAGAAAAACTCCTCCACAGACCGTGTTCCTAGCCTGTGAAAAATCGGACATTTACCACATGAAACATCATCGATGTTTTCCAATTCACAGGAATCAGGGCATACTGATCTTAAAGCTTTGGGGGAAAATATCCTTAGTACTGCTGGGAACCATCGAAATCCTCGAAATCCTGCTCAGGAACCAAGGCAAAGGGATTTCTTATTTCAGACAAACAGTAGGACTATTTCTCTAACTACGACACAATATTCCAACGCATATTATTACAACGTTCCTTGTTTGTGTTGAGAATAGGGTTTATCATGTACCGTTATAGAAAACGAACTTTCATAAAATGTGATCCTATTTGCTATTCAATACAGGTGTGGAAAACTTGGCTTAGGTCACTTTTTAATGGAAACACTAAGGACCATCACCTAGGAAAACTGTCAACGGTAAACCTTCCCTGTGAATTGAGACCCTCGGGCTCTGGAGGACAAACCCATCAGTCTGTGTGTGCCTGGGATCCTCTCCCCCGTAAGACTTGATCTTCATATGGCGAGCATGCGGCGGACTGTCCACCAAAACGCCGAGCCCTGAAATGCCAGATAACTGGTGAATTCTGACCCTTACATAGCACCCTGTAGTTTTTGGTCCACGAGAGACTAGCATCTTTCTACCTGGATTCATGGATGGATTCCACTGATGATTTCTTTGTAAATAACTGGAGAGAGGTGGAGCCTCTTCCTGAAGGAGCACTGACTTGCACCTTGAATTCAGGGGCTCGGTGGACTTCACAGACCACCGAGGAGGACCAACCCCTTGGTCAACTTTGCGAAAGACAAAAATCTTAACCATTTCCAGCAACTGCTTATATTAGGCACGTTTCAAAAAACCTGAGTGGAAATCAAGGCCATGCAGAAGCCGGGGCTGGCTGGGGTCGAGCTGTGAGGCCGCGAGCTGCGTCCAGGACCCCCGGGGCTCCCTGACTCTCTGTCTTCCTCTACTCTCTGCGACAGCAGCCAGAATAAGGTGGAAGCTAATCAGTGTTCACCATGATGTGACACAGAATAACCCCAACCGAGAAACAGCCTGGGTGTCCTACATTAAGGAAATTGTTCAACAAAATATAGACAGCAATAAAAAAGGAATACTACCATGACGAGTAATTGCGGTGACCGCAGAACATTTTCGTATTACAGTTAGAACACAGGGCAGGCTACAAGAGGGCACACACGCTGTCAGCACAATTACACGCAAGTCACGTGTCAGCGGAAAGCAGTAAGACGACACAGGTGATTCCAGGGTGCTGAAATTCCGCCTAGCTTATACATTATCACCCAACTCAAACAATAGGAGTCATCTTTTTAAAAAACTGACCGATTACCAAAATACCATTATTCAAGAAGAATGAAAACTAGACCGTACTTAACTGCCTCCGAGTGGACACTTACAGCTTGGTCTGCTCGGAACGGGCCCCTCCCTCCCACCTTCCTCTGGAAAATGCCCCCTGACCACGCGACCAAGCGGATGCAGCCGTCCTCCAGCCTCTGCCGCACCTGCTGGGCACTTGCCCCCAGCTCCCGCGTGATGCTTTAAACTGCCACTGTTCCCGAGCTGAGAGCTGGGGAGTTAGAGCCCAGGACGCCGGCAGCGAGGACACGGCCCGCAGCCGCCGGTCCCAGTTATCCTGGTGGCCCACGGGGAGTCCCGCGTTTCCCAGGGCCGTGTCAGTGGGCCAGCCGGTTCCCGGTTTAATATGTTGGTTGGGACGGGCTGCAGCGGCGGCAAGCAGAGAGTCCCCGTGACTTCACGTCGCCCCACGTAACTGACAGGCACAAGGGAGAACACACCCTACCTGGGGGGCCTTCGTGAGGAGAAGGGCCACTTCGGGATTATCGTGGCAGCGCGCAGCGTCCAGCGGGGTCTGGCCTGCCTGAGGAAAGGCACGGGGGGGGGGTGTGAGTGAGTGCGGCCGGCCGCCCTGCGCTCGGCCACACCCGCACCCACGGGTGCTCACAAAACACACGTGGCACAGGCCCTGCTCTTGAGCCTCCTCCTCCCAGCGAAGGAGCCAGGTTACACCTGAGGACGCAGCGAGAGAGGGGTGGGGGCACAAGGTGCTCCAGGAGGCAGCGGCCAGGGCGCTGCCCACCAAGGCGTGCTTTCTGGAAAGGAGATGAGGGAAGGAACGTTACTCAGGGTCAGGGTGGAAGATTCCAGCTGGGGAAACTCAGAGGATCGTAAAGCGCAGCCGAGCAATGAACTTCCCTGCAGAGCAAGGAAGACGACGCTGGGAGGGGCAGAGGAGGGCCCAGCCCGAGTCTCGGAGTCTCGGAGTCTCGGAGTCTCGGAGCCGGACTGTGCAAACCACTTAGGAAGCTAAGGCCGCGGTGGAGGATCCAGGGAGATTCGGCCAAGAGCCAAGAGCGGCTAACAGCAGGCGTCAAAGGGCGGGGAAGGTGTTCCAGGCATCCTGACTCACCCCCTGCTGCAGGTACTGGAACTGGGGGAGGGAAGGGAAAACTAGAGTCAGGAGCCTTCAGCAGCTCGGACACCCAGGCCTCCCCAGGCACCCGAGCAAGTACTCCACCCCCGCTGAGCCTGCCCGTTCAGGAGGCAGGGACCACAGAGCGGCCTTAAAAAACAGGCGGGCGTCTGAGCTATGGGACCTGAAAGAGAAAGAGGAGGAGGGGAGGAGACATTGAGAGGGAAGGTAGACCGAGATGGGCCATTCTGGAGAACAAGGGGTTAAAAGTCCGAGGATGATGGGTGCTATGTGGCCTTTCTCTGAGGACCACACCTGTATTCGCTAACTTCCCCGTGTCAGCTCAGCCGTCCCAGATCTCTCTCACACCGGGCTGCGCGCACTTCAGCTAGGAACGTAAAGAGGGGCCCTCAGGGGGGGCTTGTTCGCACGGGTCCCCCTCAGTCCGCCCGAGGGCCCGGGTATGTGCCCTCGGGGTCTGCCGGAGGCGAGGCAGGAGCTGCACGCCCCACTCTGGAAACGGGTGGAAAGTGCTTCGGGAACCAGCGCTGCAGCTCCACTTACATTATTAACGATGGTCCCATCTGCTCCAGCCTCCAGCAAGATTTTAACCACCTTCTTGTGATTCAGGGAAGCAGCCACATGAAGTGCTGTGTCTCCGGCCTGAAAGCAATCAGAAGAAAGCCCCCTAAACCCCACCTGAGCACGGCCCACGGCCCTCCAGCTTTTTGCCCCACGGCCCGGGGGCGACTTTTCAGAGTCAATCTAAGATTTGCTAAAGACCCACAGAGGGCCCTTGGCTCAAATGTTATGTGGTTCTTCTTAAAGATCGTGGAGCCACATGAGCGATGCAGAAATATCACATTCCTTTCTGACTGAAGACACCAGAAATCACAGGATTAATTCGTGCAGGGGGACAAAATGATACTGGCCTGGGATTGCTGGGAGTGGTCGGACCGGCATCCTTATCCTACACTGAGTGAGGCAGGACGATGGCCGGGGGCCAGGGGCCGGGAGGGGCTGGAGCTCTGGGCCATGTCCCACCAAGGCAGGGCCAAGGGCAACAGAGAACCCGTGGCTCCTGAGCGCTGGCCCAGGTGGAGGCCGCGAAGGTGGTCGCTCCCACAAGCACCTGCGGGGACGCGAAGGGGCCACTGGGACTCGCTCTGCAGGATCACGGTGCTCTTTGTTGGGTGCAGTGACTAAGGATCAGTCTTAATCACAGCTGTTTTCAACCTCTTACCGAACAGCCTAAGTTTCCAGGCTCCCTTTGTACATGAAACGTTTTCAGACAATCAGCTATGACGGGAGGATTTGGACAATTCCAAATGCAAATGCTGGTTTTTTGTCCCCCCTCCAAACAGAATGATGTAAGTCAGGCAAACACAGGCAAGGTGTAACAATTCACTCTCTACCATCAAGGGATCAGGGAAAGCACTGATACTTTTTCCCCTGACGGCATGAAAATTGAGTCGCCAAGTACCAGCGGGATGTTACTTCCTTGCTGAACCGCTTAGCTCGTGTGCCGGGGGTGGGGAGCTGTGTAAACTACCGACTCCTGGGCCTGCCCTAGACATTCCAACTTAATTGGTCTGGAGTGTGGGCTGGGCACCGTGAGTTTTCAAGTACCCCAGGTGCGGGCCAGTGGGGGCCGTAGCACGGCAGTTTTGTGATTCAGCTGGGCCAGTGAGTGGCTCTCGCTCCCAACTGTACCTTTGGGCCGTTCCCTGGGTACTCTGGTCATGTAAACAGGGGTGGGATTTAGGAATGGTATTTTAAATTCCCTGTTGGTTCTTACGGGCAGCCAGGGTTAGAAACTACCATTACAGGGCATATAACCATCTATTTTTATCTGTACCCAAACCCAGGCGAAGCCAAACAATACATCACTTAGGTATCAATAAACAGCAAGACATTTAAAAACAGATAAATAACTACTGGAAGTCCAGCACATGTTTCCACAGAACACTGTAACAGTCACAGCTTTGTCACAGAAGCCCGTTACGTGGCACAGATGCAGGCGATGTGCCCCATTTTACAGGAACCAGAGACTCCGTGAGCTCTCAGAAGGTGGCAGCGCAAGGCACAGGACTCGAGGGGCGAGATGCCTCGTTCCCTTGCTTACTTACTAAGCCACATTCTTGCGGGTTTCCTTGTAAAATCAGATTTAAAACCAAGCCCCGCCCCCAGGATCTCCAGCAAATGTTCGACATGCAATCGTGGTGACGGGCCCCGGCGTGGTAAGGGCAGGCTCTCTCCAAGAGGCGCACCCACGGCAGGGCCAGCTCTGGCCGCATCCTGGCAGAGAGAGGCTCCCAGCAGCCTCTGCTCCGGCTCGTGCCAACACACCCGGCGGTCAGCCTTGTGGGAAGGGGGCCCGGCAGCCACGGGGAGGACACATGCACTGACCTGGTTCTTTTCATGGACAGAACAGAAAGCGCTGAGGAGGAGCTTAATGACGGACACGTGGTTATAGCGCGCGGCAACGTGCAAACAGGTGTCGCCTGCCTGCGGACAGAAATCACACTCTGAGCACGGCCTGCGTGGTTACAGAGCACAACAGTGACAGTCTAAAGAAAATGCCGTTTAAAAGCTGGCGGGCTCGCGTGTGTTCTCTAGAGGGTGTGGCGTCTCTTTCACCATGGATGCTGCACCCGCAGCCCCACGGCCCTTCGCTGCTGTCCGCGGCCCTGCCGACTTCCCGCCACCCGGGGTCTGCGTCCAGGCTGGATGTCTGCCCCCTGCGAGACCTTCCCCATAGCCAAGGCAGGCTCTGCTTCCCCAGCATCTGGTAAGAATCCACCGACCCCACCCTTTCCTACAACCCTCAGACTCGGGGATGCAGGAGGAGGACCAAGAGCACTGCTTTGCAAATGAGCCTCTCCCTCCACAGACGGATCGTGGATCGAAGGACAGGGAAGCAGGGCAGGTGCTCGGTTTTACCACCGCGTGCGTTCTGAAAAGTCCAAGTTGCGTCCCATCCCAGTTGGATCCCGGTATCCCGCTTAGAGCAAGGTAGTCTGCGGAGCTGATGAAGCAGCAGTCACAGGGAGTAACGGAGGGAGGACAGGAACACTCAGGACCGGGATCCCCCTTGTGGCCACAGGCCACAGCGGCCCCCAGAGAGACCACAGCGAAACTGGGGACAAACCGTGACACTCTGTGGTGATCTCCTAACGTTTTCATTCCAGCTCTGCCTAGAAATGCCGGCCACTCAGCTTAACTTTCTCCCTTAGACCTAGATTAAGAAGGAGCCAAGCTCACAGCTGAGGGTCAGGCTTTCTGAGAATCACTTCACGAGTCCGCCCCCGATCAGGGAGGTCCCGCCAAGGCCGCTCACTAAAGAGATGCCTGCAGGGTGTCCAACCTTTTGGCACCTTTGGGCCACACTGGAAGAAGAAGAATTGTCTTAGGCCTCATAGTAAATACACAAACACTAACAAAAACTGATGAGCAAATAAGGGTTTTAAGTAAATTTATGATTTGGCGTTGGGCCGCATTCAAGCCATCCTGGGCTGCATGCGACCCATGGGCCATGGGTTGGACACCCCTGCTGGAGTCTCCAGTGGAGTAGCGGAGGCATGGGACTTCCTGTGGAGAGAGGAGGGACACCCACGTGACCTCTTAGGTCAGGCGTCCCTCAGAACTATTGACCCATCTGCTCATTCCAAGGATGCCTCAGTCATTGCTTTGGAGACGCTGGGCATGAAGCCTCAGACGACCTCCCCGGCAAGTACCACCCAGTAGCTGCCAACAGCACAGCACCGCATGGGCAGGGACCTTCTCCAGACATTTAGGGGTTTCCTAGATCCATTCACCAACCCAGGGTGTAGGGAGCCATAAAGCAAATCGAGGTTGAGGAGCGAGGGGAACAGGATGGAAGAAAAGCTGTTTCCAAGTCTCTTCTTTCCCCTTCTCACACTCCTAAACGACCCCTTAGAAACTTAGCAAAAAAAAAAAAAAAGACCTTTACAGATAGTCCCCAGATACTCCACGCTTTTATTCTCTAGAGGTTAACACTCAAGCATGCTTGCAGGGTTATTTCCCAAGACGACAGGAGAGAGCGCGAGAGGCCGGCTTTGTTCACTCACGTTATTTTTGAGGTCGGCGCGGGAGCCACCCAGCAGGAGGACGCGAGCGCTCCGGGCGTGGCTGTTCTGGCAGGCCAGGTGCAGGGCCGTGTTCCCTGCCTTGGAGAGAGGCGAGAGAGGGGGGCACAGGTTAGGTCAGCGACGCGGTGCCCCGCGGACCTGCACAGGGCAGGCCCCAGGGGCCGATGCTTATAGAAGACAGGTCAGAGCTCACGCTCTCTGCTCCCTAACTGGCGGACCCAGCGGTGGTGTCAGCGGCAAGAACTTTCAACGTGGAGCCCAAGCAGGCAGAAGAGTCACCTCTGTGACAGAGCCTTGGTTCCAAGTCCCGGCTTTGCCACTTACTGGCTGAAAGCCACGGGTCGAGGCTCTTACTCTCCTCCGCCTTGAATTCCTTACCTGCAGAGCGGCGTGTGGCCCCTAGGATGCTGAGGCTGGGAGGCTCGGCTCCAGGTGCGTAGGAGGGCGTTTCCTTAGTGGTAAATGCTGTGCATGCCCATGTGTTACACCCCCCATGAGACAGCTTCTCATTCCCACCCGACACGAATCAAGGCTCTGGCTGCAATGCTGTGCCCACGAAGTGAAAGGGGGCAAAGCAGGCCCCTCCCACCTGCAGGCTAGAGGTGCCTAGGACTACACTGCAGCCTTTTCCAAATCTCCCACTCCTGTCTGTTCCTTACAGCAACCAAATCCGAACTGTGGGAAAGATCCCCACATCACGGGCAACACAATCGTGTCTGTCACTTCGCCGACAGACCGAGACCCTCTACTTGCAACCTGCCACATCAAAATGACGGCCAAGGGTCCGAGAAGGGCCCACGGCAATCCTGAGGAAAGAGTGCACAAGCAGAACTTTCCGCGACTAGGAGCGTGGGGCCTGCAAGGCTGCTGCTTCACCCCTGGACAAGCAACCAGAGAAGCAGCCGCACGAGAGGAGCTTCGGGGCTGGGGTGAGAGCGTGCACTCAGGGGTCGGAGACGCGACGCTTGCTCCGCTGAGCTCAACGGCTGGGCCAGGACCTCTGTGGCGTGGGCTCTGCGCCGTGGCACAGCCTGCCGGCGGTTCCCTCGCCTAGCTCACTCCTCCTGACCACAGGCACTGCCCACCCACACTCAAGGACGCTACGTTCCTCACCTTTTGAAAAGACAAATGAGTTACTAAAACAATGGAGGAAAACTGCCTGTTGCCAGTTCGCTTACCTGCCCTGTCACAACCTTGGCTCTCACCAGCCGGGACAGAGCCCTTCTCCCTCACTGTCACCTCCAGGAAAGTGTGAGCTCTCAGTGGGTGCCGTGGCCTTTGACCCCACTGCTGCCCGTGTACATCATCGCCTGGGGAGCCTTCCAACCGCGAGCCCGGGGACTCGGATTCGCTCCGGCGGGCTGGAGTCCGGGCTGCTCAGGGTTGAGCTCTGGAAGCCAGTGGCACTCCGGGGAACCCCTCGGGCTGGAGCAAACCGGGGCAGCCGGCTACCCCAGGCCGGGCCATCAGGGCAGGTTTGGGGGTTTTATCTGCTTGTTTAACGTTTCCCAGGAAATTTTAAAGCTCACCCAGGCAGAGACAGTGCTCGCTTAGGTCTCCAAAGCGAAGCGTCTGCCCACATTTTAAACACGGCGTTTCCTGTGAAAGGGCTTAGTGCTGGGCTCGCATGGGAGTCCCTCTGCCCGGGCCGGAGACTGTCCCCAAGTCGGCGTCTCCAAGGGGGCCATTAAATGTGCTGGGTCCAAGAAATCTGATGGTTCCAGAGATATCACGCCAAGATTTACTTTCTGTGACAGAGCCTTGGAACCAAGTCTCTTGGTTCCAATAAGAAAGTATCAATTATGCTGAACAGCATTTGGATCGAGAAAATGGAAAAACCATGAGTAAGGAATAAACAAAATGCGGCACGTTCATGCTGCGGAGTATTACTCAGCAATCGAAGCGAATGAACTGATCGCACATGTAACAGCATGGATGAATCCAAAAAACATGCTAACTGGACGACGTCAGACACAAAAAGCAACGTACTGTGATTCCATTCGGATGACTTTCGGGGAAAGGCAGACAGACAGGTGGTTGCTAGGATCTGGGGGGAGGAAATGGGGGGTCGCCACCAAAGGACACGAAGGAACTTTTGGGGCAATGAGAATCTTCTCTGTCTTGATTGTGGCGGTGGCTACACAACAGCATGCAACTGTCAAAACCCATAGGACAGTATTCCTAAGACGAGCTTCACTGTATACGCATTATACCTCGAAACCTACTATCAAAACAATGTGACAGAGGTAGATGGACTAGCAGATATTTTCCCACCCCAATTACTCGGCTGGCCAAAAGGTCTGTTACATTTTTTTCCCCCTAAGATGGTTCTAGCAGTGCTTAGTTGCCTCTAACTTCATTTGAAACCATTTTGTTACACTGTATTGTGACGGCTGTCACATCAGTGTGCATTTAAAAGACCTATCAAAATTGATGAATTCTTGTACAGCCACTTTAACATTAAAGATGGAAGAAAACATGCAACATTTTTGGCCATTATGTTTTATTATTTCAAAAAAGGTAAAAAACACAACTGAAATGCAAAAAAAAAAAAAAAGACTTGTGCAGTGTGCGGAGTAAGGTGCTGGGACTGACTGAACACGTCAAAAGTGGTTTGCAGAGTTTCTTGGCATGACTGACCTTTGGCCAAATCTTTGCCGTGGGGCCGCCTTGTGCATTGGAAGACGGGTAGCAGCACCCTGGCCTCTGCCTGCTAGAAGCTGATAACAGGAGATAAATGACATACTCCAAATATCCCAATGAACAGTTATTGGTGAAAATGAAAAATGTCTTATTTTACAAAAAACAAACAAATGCAATGGACTTTTTGGCCAACCCAATAGATCACTGCACACACTTCAAACATGTTATAATTTTGTCGGTTATACCTCAGCAAAGCGGGGGGTGGGAGCACCTTTCTGGAATTTCCCCCAGAGGCTGCGGCTCGTGCAGAAGGTCCAAGTCCCTCTTTTGAAACGGCACCTCACCCGTGCTTTGCAACAGCCTCTGCTGGGTCACCTGGAAACTCAGGGCTCTGCACTGTGCCCCGGGGCCTCGCACAGGCCAGGAGGCCGTGCGCCGCACAGACAGACCTGGGCCGGGCGCCGGCTCTGAGTCCCAAATGAATCGTGTGTTCTACTCAAGGACTACACCAGCTCCCCCTGAGGCTTCTCTGTCCATTAACTGGGAACCTCCTACTTCTCAGACTCAGAGTTGGTACAAACAAACCAACTCACGTATCTGACCGTGAACCAGTTCGGAGAAGTGGGCAGGCACCAGCCTGCAGGCAGGGAGCCAGGCATCACTGGGGAGGTGATGGTGCGTGGCTGGCTTCCTTCCCCTGAGCTTCCGACACAGAGAGAACCGTGTGAAACACTTCACCAGCAACAGCAGCACGGAGCTGTGTGCTGCGGCCAGGGAGTGCGGTCTTGGGGGCCCTGGGTGGAGGTCTGCAGGCAGAAGCGGAGAGCAGGCTACCCTACGGGAGGGGCAGCTGCGGAGGGGCAGCCGCGGGGGACAGTGAGCCCAGGCTGACGGTGCAGGAGGCAGGCGCTAGGAAAGGGACGTCGGCTGAGGCCACTCTGGGGAGGCCCCGAGCCAGCCAGCCAGTCTGCGGTGACACTTCTGAAATCCAGGGGCACATCAATAATGAGCACGGAGGGACAGGGACAGATGCGAAAAAGGCAAGGCCTGAGGAGGGCCGGGAGAGGGGAGGCGGAGGAAAAGAGGGAGAAGGGCGCTACGATCCTTCCCTGTCTCCATGAGGAGGGCAGCCACGCCCTGGTAAGCCAACGGCAAAGCAGCGAGAGCCAGGAGAGATCCACGGAAGCCAAAGCCACCCCAGGAGGTTCTCTCGCTCACCACGCAGACTGTGCGTGGGAAGCCGGTTCAAGCTTCCATCCCCCTGCCAGGTGCCACGTGCCCCCCTGAGCTCCCTCCCCGCTCTGTGAGAGGGAAGGGAAGGCTCCTGTCCAGGGAAGGAAGCCCGCAGCCACCCTCACCTGTGAGTGACTTCTAGCACCTGCAGGGCCTCACCTTGTTCTTGGCAAGCACGTTGGCACCGGCTTTAACGAGCAGCTTGACGGACTGGCTGAACCCGTGCCAGGATGCCTCGTGCAGGGCCGTGTTCCCATCCTGTGGAGCACACGCAGAGGGGAAGCACGTTACCCACGACCTCCTTCAGCTCATGACAGCCAACGCATCCGAGTGTGCGTTCAGGGCACACCACAGAGCCCTTCCCGACCAGGATTCCTCCTCTGCGTCACAGCCCAGAACCGGCACTACAGTGGCCAGTTTCTCCATCCTCCCAGAAACGGTACATGACAAGTACCAGTCCAGATGCAGTCTAGACTCAGGGTGTGCAATGGATGCCTTAGGCGCTGGGGCTTCCGTCTCCATGGCAACTCCAGTTAGGAAAGGCACAGTTGCATTTAACAGAAAGCAACATCGGGACAGAAAACGTCCGTTCCTTCCCACTTGCATCACCTCTTGGGCTCTGCTCTGCTCCTGGCCCCAGAGAGAACCCTGCAAAGATTGGGCAAATATAGGGTCCAGCTTCATAAATTCCAGGGTCCAAGCACCAGATAGGTAGCTTCCTCCTCTCCCTTTTCTTCCCAAATTTTAATCTCACCCGGTTTAATCGAAAAGCCTCAGGGCACCAAAGAAATGCGCAACACTGAAACAGCCGTGATTTGTAAATAAGTCCCCTTGCTATGTGGCTCTTAAACAAAATCAATCAATTGAAGATAACTTGTATTTGCTTAATTTACAAGAAAAGAGATTACGTGCAGTGGGTTGAGTGGGTGGGGCATGGACGGTCAGGGTTTGGGGGAGGGGGAGGTGCGGGGAGAGGCAGAACTACCCTCCAGGAGCTCCAGGCCCGGGCACAGGGCAAGCGGCTGGGGGCGGGGATTATGTCCAGGGTCTTGTAATCAACCACAGCAACAGGCAAGGCCGAATGCGGCTGGCACTCACCAGGGGAAGTCTAGGGTCCCAAAGACCACAGTACCTAAGGCCACGGAGCAGGGCAGGGGGAAGAGGAAGCAGGAAGCAGAAGGAAGTGACCGGACGGGCGCAGGGGCTGTGGGGACGCCCTCCGTCCGGATCTGAGTGCTCACACAGACGGGGTCAGGCGGTGAAACCTCACTGAGCGGCACTTATTATTTGTGTACTTTTCTGCGTATGTGCTTGAATACAAACTTGTTTAAAAACGTAAACAGGCCCTGATTGGTGTGGCTCAGTGGGCTGGGCATTGCCCTCTGCGAAGCGAAAGGCTGCAGGTTCGATTCCAGGTCAGGGCACAGGCTTGGGTTGCAGGCCAGGCCAATGGTTGGGGGCGTGTGAGAGGCAACCAATTGAGGTTTCTCTCTCACACTGATGTTTCTCTCCCTCTCTTTCTCCCTCCCTTCCCCCCCTAAAAATAAATAAATACCATCTTTAAAAAAATAAAGATTACAGTAAACAGGCTGAATTGCACTACATTGCAAATTTCCCTGCTTTAAGACTGACAATTTAGGAACACTGGATTAATATATATGTCATTGGGATTTCTCAAAAAATGATTTTGCTAATTTTTTCTTCCAATATAGTTTTAAAAATTAACTTGCTCATTTATCAAAGAAGGAGAAGGAGAAAGGGCGGCGGGGGGGGGCGGGAAGTGGGGAAAAGCAATTGTGGGGGGTAGGGGCACCTGCCATTACTTCTAGACCTTTTGGTTTTGGTACAATTTACGCTTATGTGGGTGCCCACAGCTGCCATGAGAGGAAGGATTTTTAAAAGTTTCACTAGGATATCAAATACTCATTCAAAGGAAATTTGGGCCGACTTCATCATGCTAACCCATGAGTGGTGACTTAGGAATGATGACATCGAGCCAGCGGGCCCCCGGGCAGGCGCGTCCCACGTCACCTTGTCTTGCCGGTCCAGGGCGCAGCCCTCCTGGATGAGCGCCGCGATGACCTCCGTGTTCCCCACCACCGTGGCCCGGTGCAAGGCGGTCTGGTCCCCCTGCAGAACGACACGGAGGCACAAACAGGGTCGGCTCTCTCCCGCCACCCGCACCACTCACTCGCTCGCTCGCTCCCTGCGACACCGGACACCGCCCACACGAAGCAGACTGGTCACCACCATGGGCAAGGCAGGCTTTGCGGTCTGGTTAGTAGACAACACGCGCCAGGCAGAGCAGTTTTGTTCAGGAGGAACCTTTGAGCCAAACCACAGAACAGGCCTCGACCGCAGCGCTGACGTTAGCATGAGGGCCAGGCCCTCAGCTGCTGCCCGAGGAGGAGGCAGAGTTCAGCCGGCCCGAGGCTGTCCCATCACAGCAGGAAGGGTGGGTCTGAGGGCCGGACGGTGTGGGCTGCGTGGTCACTGCAGCAACGCCCAGCATCCCACGCCCTGCGCGTCCTCCAGCTCCCTGCTCTCAGGAAAATCGCCCTCCAGCCACGTGAGTGCGCAGCACTCAGGATTTGACGGTGGGTGTGCATTTGTTGATGGCCTTGTGCCGGCTAAGAGGAATGTAGGGGTTCATGCTGTGTCACCGGGGGACCCCGGGGATACGAGTTGTCACTGCGTTTCTCTAAGACATGTCACGACAGCACCCCCAGGGATCTACGCTGCATTCGCGACCCCTGGCTCTGCGGTCAGACTCCTGGAATTGCAGCTCATCGGGGCGCCAAGGGGAAGCTGATTCTTTCCCATGGCTGCAGCTGAGAAAATGACGACACGCTCCCAGAGGTACGACAGTCGGGACTGGATGAGAGCATCCAGAAGGCCCCTGAGAGCACTTCTCATCTCTGACAGGCGCTCAGCAAGTCAAGTCGAGACAAGTCGCGTCCAGCCTGGGGTCCGTGTGTGAACGGGCAGGTGGGCGATCAGTGTGAAAACTTTCCTTCACCTGCCAAGGGGCGGGCGGTGCATGGTCCTCAGGGCCCTCCCTTCCCTCGGGTTCTGTGATTTGGGTGGTAAGAGTTTTGCACAAAGTTTCTTGGTGGAGAATCGGAGGGGCAGCGACCCCCCCACCCCGGGGGCATCCCTGGTCCTTAGCCCAAGAGGAGAGAGACTATAAAACAGTAACCTCGAAGATTTTTCAAAGAGCACTGCACCACTGCCCATACATAACCCTAATGAAGACTTACTAAACTCCCTGGGATTTAAAACAATGGACTTTACAAGCACTTAACTGGGGGGTGGACGATGGGCAAAGGCTGCCTAGCGCTGGGCATGTGCTTCGAGCCACTTATGTGCGGTTACGAGAGCAAATTTCATGCTGTGCACATTTCCTCACAGTACTACAGCACTTAACGCCACTTAAAACTGAAATTCACCTTCTTAAATTAAATCTTCCTTTAAAAATCCACGGAAAGTGGTTTTTGTTTCATAATTTGAAGACCTTCCAACTTTTTGTATCCAGCCTTTGATGTTTAGTTAGCATCAGGAGAAACTGCCATTCACTAAAAGCCTAAACTACGACGAAGCGTCAGTAATGGGACTCCGTGTCTCAGCGTCTTTTCCCCCTGGTGTCGGCGGAGCTTCGGGGGGATTCCCGCGGTGACGCTCAGGACGCCCCCCCCCCCCCCGCCCCACCACAGGGACTTCATCCACCGGTGCAGCAACTCTCTCACCAGCCCTGCCCTCAGCATCCTAAGCCATTATTTCTATCATAAATTAGGTGTGGACTTGGTTTCCTCCGCTTCCCCAGGCCCCTTAGTCAAAGAGGGTGCTTTCCGTGGGGCATGCAGGCAACAGAAGAACATGGCCGCTGGACCGGCGGTGGCAGGTGTGCAAGCCGTCACACACCCATGGCAAACACCCGAAGTGTTTCCAGACGAGGTATACTTAGCGCCCAAGCAAGTAATCATACGAGAAATTGCCCATGCCTTGATTTTTAAAAATTTCTAAGATTGCCCATTTCCCTATCAGAATGGTGATGGGTTTCCCCAAAATGAACCTCCAGTGAAATCTGACTGATCCGATGAGAAAGGTGAGCCTGGGGCTCGCTCTTTCCGGGGAACTACGGACCCGGCCACACCGCTAAGGGTGAGAGGCCTTTTAACGCGGCCACAAGCTGCCGCGCTCTAACCAGCACTCCTTGGACCGATCAGAGCCTTTTCACGTTATCGAAACTGAACCGCTCTGTCCATGCTGTGCATGAAGCGTGAGCAGGGAGCCCTGGACACACGGGTGGCGTCGGCCACACCTGCCGGACCGGCCGCCGCACCAAGGGCCCGTGCGGATGCGGGCGCAGTCTACCCTAAGCGTTGTTTGCGGTCAAAGGTTTCATCGTGTTTCACAAGCTGCCGCTAAACCATGAAATGAGGCAGCTGTGGAGCTGGGGTGTCACCACTACTTGTTACTTGCTTTCGGCATGAATCTACTGTATTTTACTTCCCTTGAGGGAACTTCCCTTTGTGGTACCCGAGCGCGGAGAGAGACGCTAAGCCTAACTTGCACTTCAGCCCTTAGGAGACGATTTCCAGACGGATTCTCACGACTCGAAGAGCCCTAACGGCCGCGGGAGGCTGCAGTGAGACCACACCCTGCCCTCCACCACCTGGCACAGGTGCTCTCCTGCCTCGTCCCCCCCCTGTGGAGGCCTTGAGCGGCTCTGCCTGTCTCCAGGCCGCAGCCCACCCCCCCAGGTTGACTCTCCGCCGATGGAGCCCGAGTCCTTGCCTCATCAGCAGATAAACACGGGTGAAGGCCAAAGTCGACCGTTCCCCACCATAAGTGGCTGCACCGTGAGCTTTGCTGACATGGGTGAGGTGGTCCTGGGGTCCTGAGGGAGACAGCTTCTCTGATATACAAAACCTAGCCACCCCTGGATTACCACGAGGAGAAATAAAGGCTCGAGAGACATGAAATACACAAGCCAGGGCTGCCCGGGGCGTCTCAGAGCCGCTCTCCCCAGGAACACAAGACAAACAACTGAACAACCTCAGAAGCTCCATCAGAACAGGGTCTGTTACGTGTGAATCAATCTTTCCTCCCATAAAACCAAAACTTACTGTTGAAATATTTCTTCTTTGACACAGGACAGCACAAAAGGTGGCCTCAATCCATACGTATTAACAGGCCCAAGAAGCCACTGTGACTTAATGCCTCCTTCTGTCTGATACAAACTAAACATGACCTTCTGAGGCTTTGGGGAAATATGAAAACCCGGGACAAATACAGCGTTTGAGGGAGTTTACCCCTTATCTGTGCAGGGGACACTCACTGACTCCCTCCTATGTTCCCAGTGCCGTGGCATCCAATCCCCTCCTTTCATTTATTTTTTCTTTAAGGTTTTATTTATTTGTTTTTAGGGAGGGGAAGGGAGGGAGACGGAGGGGGAGAGAAACATCAACATGTGCTTGTCTCTCGAGCGCCCCCTACTGGGAACCTGGCCCACAACCAGGCATGTGCCCCGACGGGGAACGGATTGAACTGGTGACCTTTCGTTTCACAGACGGGCCCTCAATCTACTGAGCCACACCAGCCAGGGCCAATTCCCTCCCTTTATTGATAAAAAATAAATAAATAAATAAAAAGGTCCAAGGCAAGTCAGCGCCTAGCCTAAGATAACCAACCGGGTCATTCGGGTAGTGTGGCTGGGCCAGAATTCAAATTGTCAAGGTTCTTTGCACGCACCCCCATTTCCAGCCTGTGAAGCTAACTAACCGTAGGGCGGGCCTTTAAAAGCATCAGGTACCCCTGTGGGGCTGGGGCTGCCTTTTATGGAATCAGCAAGCTGAGTGCGTGCGGCAGTGCGGCCCCATGGCCACTGCAGGTGCCCAAGAACTACCTGTCGAAGGGTTAACTACGAAGAAGCGGAAGGAAAAGTGCCGCAGCTGGAATCGTGAAGAGCCAGCGGCCCTGCAGTTTGGCACCCTCGTTTGGAACACGCTGACCTGTTTGTAAAGTACATGAACTGCCAGTCTCATCTTTCTGACGTAAGTGTTTCTTACTCTGGGATTTTTCAGAGGTTTGGAAGCTCTGAGGCCTGAATTTTTGCTCTGAAATACTTCGAGGGTTCTCTCCTAACATGGTAAAAAAGAGTGAGCAGATTCCAAAGCTAAGCTCATGGAAGAAACCGCAGTCATGCAAGGGTGGGACATGCCCCTGGTCAGGAGGAATCCCTCCCGGGTGACACAGGCAGATGTGGTGCAAGGAAGCTCAAGGCAGGCTGGGCACGCAAAGCAAGCTGCTGACCTCTTCTTCGGTCTCTGGTCCTCTAGGGTTCTTCCTAGCCTTTCTTCTCTGGTTTTCCTTATTATTTTCTTCCTTCGTGCCTTGTACCATGGCCACAGGGTCCTGGACCACCTCTGAGACGGGGGCTGTGTGAGTGCTCATGGACCAATCAGAGATGGCATCAGGGCTCCAGTGAGAGTTGACAGGGTTGACAGGAAGCAAGAGGGAATCTGCCCCTGGGGTGGCATATTCTACAGAACTGGTTTCCACAGGTTCAAATTCATAATAATCCCACTCCAGGCCCCGGGAGGTCATTCTTCAGCTAAGTCTCAGCCTTTACCATGACATAAAGGACCGTATCTGTAGAATATGAAGTTAGGGATAAATGCTTCATCACATTAACGTTCTCTGATTCTGTTCATCACTCAAAATAATGCCTTGGAACACAGGTAACTTCTGAAATGATTGCTTTCAATCATGAACGTCTCAGCTTCTTGAAAGGACACCCATGAAGAGTTTTCTTCCTCAAATGCTTGCACAAGTTTCAAGGCTGATCACCAACAAGCACAGCAGACACACAGCAGACAGACAGGAAGCATAATCTGGCAAACGCATTACTTCAGAACCCGTGAGTGAAGGTGCATTCCACCTCCTCCCTCCTCCCCTCATTGTACACTGTTTTGTTGCATTCTTATTTTGTTTTGATTAAAGTTACCTGGGAGAAGCCATGTGTGACCTGTCCTGTGTCAGGTGGAAAAGATGAAAGAACACAAACACCAGCTCCGAACAAGGAAAGAGGGCGCCCCTGGGAGAAGTGGGGCTGACAGGCCACGTCGACACGGCCCCCCCGGGTCACCTTGTGAGAACTGCTGCCGGCCGTACGCCCGTCTTGTCTGACATAAAGAGCAGAAGTCCCACGACCCTTGTTGCATTAGACCTCAGGCCGGAGGGCTGGGTTGGCATTGCAGCCTGGCCGGCCAGATGGGTGCACCAGCAACTCCAAGACTTGCTTTTCTGGGGTCAGAATCTCCTCTCTCCCTGTATTTTCGCTCTCATCAAAGGATATGATATAGTCATCAACGTTATGATGGCTACGTTATGGGAAAGTAAAATAAAAGAGGACCCAAGGTACAATTCGGTAGCTTAAAGCTAAATCAGTGTTTTTTGAAAATAATGTTCTTGATGACCTGACAGGGTCCAAATATGACCAGAGACTTATTATGAAGGGCTCAGCCCCTGCCCATCATAACACAGAGACACATCTAGATAGTTCTTTGAGAATGCCGTCCTCCCTTGTGTGTTTGCAAAGGTTCGGAACCTTCCACAGAGGCCCAGAGGAAGCTAGAAGCACTTCGGTAACGCAACCGTAGCCTTCTGACAGTCTGAGGTTGGATGATCCTCCATAACCACAGTTACTAAAGGTGAATCTAGAGGAAGCAGTGGTGCAAACCCCCCCCCCCCATTCTTCTTCCTCACAAAAGTGCTTGCTTCTTAGAGGTCCGACCACACAAGCTAGAGTTAGAATCAGTTCCGAGTTATGTCGTCTGAGGACCTTTTCCTGACAGTTAACTGCAGAGCAGTTTACGCAATCTTTTCTACCTCCCCTTCTTAGAGAGGCCACCTTTCCCGAAGACCCACCAAGGCACCCCACATGCTCCGTGGCCCCACTCCTCCTCTGCTGACTGGCTCGGGAACGGATCTTGGCTCAGGAATGGAGACCCCACTGGAGTCTCTCTCCAGGCCTCTGTGAATGAAGAGACTCAGAAGCTGAGTCTTAATAATGGCAGAGCCAGAGTGAACTCTGCTGTCTGGGGGCCTCTGCTTTCTTGGGTTCTATGAGGTCAGTTTGGTTTTCTTCGAAAGGGTTGTTTTAAACTAAGCGCTCACTGACTAAGTGATATCAGGGTGAGAAAAGGAATACAATTAAGTTTTTAAGCCCCACCTCCTCTCCCGTGGTAAGCTTGGCAATCACTGAGCTTTCTGGCGGGCCCCCGCCCACACTCACTTGTGTGTGTGTGTGTGCGCGCACGCGTGCGTGTGCGTGTGCTCCTTCACACCAAGCCAGGACCACACCAAGCCAGGACCCAGGCAAAATGCCCTCGAGGCTGCGCACTTGAATGACACCAGATAGGAAATGAACCATGACGGGGAAACGACCCCACATTCCCAAACTCTAACCCGCTGCTGAGAATGGGCCCCAGCGTAGGCCTGCAGGAGTAAATTGCTCCCACGACGGGGACCCTGAGGAGGTAAAAAGAGCTGAAGAGCATCTGCTACCCGGCCCCCTCACAGCTGGTCACACGCTGTGCTGCGGGTTTCCGGGCAGACAAGCTCCTCTGGCAACCCAGCCCCGAGAGAAGGGTGGCTTCTACTCACATCATCCTGAACATCGAGGTCACAGCCCGCCTTCAGCAAGATCTGGACCACAGGAAGGTGACCCTTGTTGGCAGCAAGATGCAGGGGGGTCCGGCCATGCTGTCAATGCAAAGCAAACACCGATTTCAAAACAGGACTCCAACATCACCCCAGAGCAGGGTGCGCGGTGTCACTTCCCCTCACCTTCCTTTGGCAGGAGATTCTTACGGATTTACCCTGAAGTCAAGTTCGTCTCGGTTACCCTTGGCTACTGGCACTGTGACCATGAAGAACATAGGCTCGAAATGTGAAAATCTTCAGTGTGTAATTTTTGCTCCCCGCTCATTAAAACAGCACGTAGAAAAATGAGAGGTTTCGTATTTTCTATTTACCCACTGGTGCTAATGCTCAGGGACGATGAAGTGGCCACAGTGAATCGGATGGAGAACAGCAAAAGGCCAAGCTGCTCAGCTCCAGAAAAATCTACTTAGCAACTACTCAGAATTCAAAATGCCGGCCAAACTGATTAGAGCACGTTCTCCCCCTTTTAAAAACCAAATTTGAAAATTACAAAATTATTTCAGCCATTCAAAAACATGAGCAATATTTTTAAATGCACATATTCACTAATCACTTTAAGAAGACACTAGGGAAAGCAGGGAGGGCCCTGTGAACCCCTCCCAGATCCTCGTCCCCCCATCCCTGAGGTAGCCACACGTAAATTAGATACTCGTTACTCTTTCATCTTTTGTTGTATTTTACTACATGTTTGTAGCATAAACAACACATAAACATTGATTTGCTTATTCACAAAGCTTACATAAATAGCATTAAACTGTTCAGTATTGTTTGGCAAACTTTTTTGCCCGACATAATATTTTTTTGAGATTTTTTCCACATTCTCATATGTAGTTGCAGTTCCTTTATCATTGCTCACCCAGTCTCCGACCCGTGGACACGCAGGCTGTGCCCACTGGTGTGCAGAACACAACTGCGTGCCCACCTCCTTGTGCACCTGAGAAGGCTTCTCTGCCCTGTTGTGGGGTCACAGAGATGAAGGTGACCACTCCCTGCACCTGCCCTAAGCACGCGGCTGCTGAGGGCGACGCCCAGAATAACCCTCTTCGGTACAAATCAACCTCTAGTGGGAGACCTGGCCGTGCCAAACTCCGAATTCTCCAAAATCTAAAGGAGACACTACGCTCCCTCCGCTTTCTCCCTCAAGTTCACCCCGAAGAAACACTTCCACCCCGTTTCAGACAGCATCGCACCACGGCCACCAGCCAGGCTGAATCTCACCGGAGGAATAAAGTCCCACCCGGCCTTCCAGCCTCTCCAGCACCCAACCAAACTTCCTGAAGACCCTGCTGATACTCTAGCAGGCTGAACCTGCTTACGCTTTCAATAAAATGCCAGTTTGCCGTGGGTGGAAACAGATACAAACCATGAAGGATCTTAATTTCTACCGAGAAATGCAATCAAAGCACGAGAATGATTCTGGAAAGAAAGAGGTCAGAGCTCACTTTAAAATTAGAATTCTTAATTAAGAAAAAGTTACTCCCAAGAAAGCGGGCTATAAAAAGGCTTCATAAAAACAGCAACGGCTGAGACGAGGAGCCGCCGTCCTTGGCTGATGACTGTGCCCGGCGCTCGCTGCGTCCCCTTGATTCTCCAGAGCAAGGGTGTCATACTCTTTCACCAGGGGCCACATCAGCCTCGTGGTGGCCTTCAAAGGGCCAAAATAATTTCAGGGCTGTGTAAATGCAACTACGCCTTAACAGTTAAGTAGTTGAAATTATATTCGGCCCTTTGAAGGCCACCTCAGGGCTGCTGTGGCCCCCAGTGGAAGTGAGTTTGACACCCCGGATCTAAATGAAATGTCCACAGCTGATCAGACGGAGCAGAGTAACCAGGTCCCGTCCCCAGGCCTGGGCCCAGGCTCAGTCCGTCATCCTGTGTCCCCATCAAGGGGATGGGAAGTGACCTTCACAGAGGCTCTGAAACACGGGCAAGTTCCCTGCCTGCGGGCAGAGGCAGACGTGTGTGCTGTGAGGAAGGCCGTCAGGATGATGGGACACAGGCACGTCTGAGCCACTGGACCCTGCAGAGCACAATGGGGAGGGGCTGCCCGGGGAGGGGCTGGGGAGGAGGCCACAGCTGAGGGGTCGGCGGGCGCCGGGGTCAGAGGGGCCCCGAGGAACGTCCCGTCGGCAACCAGGTGTCGCTGGTGGGACGCGAGGCGCAGGGAGGTGACACGTGTGTTCAACTAGACACACCAGTAACCAGAAGTCAGATGAAGGAAATGCTGCTGGGGTTGAAACCGGGTCACCTCCAGAGGGCGCTTTAGGAACTCGACCTTAAAGTGGCCCTCAGCTGGAGAGTCCTCCCTAATCCCAAACCAGCAGAGAACCCCCTCTGTGGAGAAGCGAAAGGCCAGAGGCCCTGTAGCCCAAGGAGAAGTCCGGTTCAACCCCTGCTCCGCTTAGCGACACGTGTGTGCCTCTGGGCACGGCACTGCCCCAGCCCTGTTCCCTCGCCTGCCAATCAGAAACAGCCTCCGCTCCCCACCCCACAGGACTGAACTGGGTTCAAGGAGGTAACACCCACCACCTAACTCGGGATTCCCTTCCCTCCAACTGCCCTCAGCCCCAACCCTGCAGGCAGCCCAGCCATCCCCCCCCCCTCCTCCGCACTCCACACCTTTGCCTTGGCAAAGACCGGTGACGGATCTTCCAAGGCAAGCGGACCTGGGCAGAGAGCTGGCCCTGGAGGCCTGGGACAGCCAGGTGGGCCCTACCTGGCAGGAGGGCTGAGGTTCCCACCAGCCAGGCCTGGTCTGCTCGCCCACTTCCACTTTTGAAACACAGTCCATGGTCTCGTGTCTCTGCTCAAACGCCCTTGAGTGGGAACGCCCTTCTCCGATTCTCCAAGAAGAAGTGCCCCTGGCCTCACTGTCCCACTGCCACAGCACTAGGGTCCCTTTCAGGAAACCACCACAGGCTGTTTTGAGTGTCAGCCCGGGTGCTTCCCACGAATGATCAAGCCAGTTGATTCTGGGGCACCCGGGGTGGGGGGCAGTGCAGGGGCCTATCAAAGAGGTTCCAGCGTTCCTCAGTCACAGGGCGGCTGGGGCTACCCCCCAGTTCCAGTCTTGACCTCAGAGAAATGCAGAGCATGGGATGGCTGTGGACTTTGAGTTCTGGGGTGTCTCGGCTCCCCAAAGGAGCTATGGACACCCGGGGGCTTCACAGGCATTGAAGCAGCTGCAGCAGTGACCTGGGGGCTTCCCTGCATGGGCTCAGCACTCCCCCTGTGTCCGGCCCCACCCTTCTGGACTCAGCAGCAGGAACCGGTTTCCCACTGAACCAGAAGCTGCGCACCCCCGTCCCCTGGGCTCTTCTACACGAGAACACCCCTTAGACACAAACACACACACACACACATCACCACCACCCACCAATGACAGCAAGAAAGACGCAGAAATGTACGTGGTTTTCCAGAACACTGTTTAGTGAAAAACAGCAGAAGTGGAGCTGTTAGGGGAACAGCTGCTCCCGCCCAGCACCCAGGACACTCCGAGCTCATACCTGACGGATGGGAGAGGCCAGAATGGTCTGAGCGTGGTCAACGGACTCAAGGATGCAACTGCCGGCCTGGCCAGCGGGAGAGATGGGAACAGGAGAGAAGACTACACACCACGAGAAGAGGAAGACGGTTTAGAAGCATTGATTTGCACTGGGTCCTACCCATTATCCTCAAAGAGCAGTGCAACCCAGCTGACCCCAGGCCCTGAGGGGACCAGGAGGACCAATAACAATGAGGACAAGAGTGAGGGACAGAGGCGGCCGACGCTTACGGGACACTCACTACTCGGCAGGCACCATCCTAAGAGTTTTACGTGGACAATGTTTGCTCGTGCCGTCCTCCTGAACACCTAAGAGGCAGGCAGCATCATTAAGCCCGTTTTACAAATGAGAAAAACCAAGGTACGGAGAGACTGTTGCTTGCTCTACGTCATACAGCACGTGATTAGAGTTTGGATCCCCCCCAGGCTGCCTGACCCCGGCCCCCATGCCGACCCCCACTCTCCTGCCACTGGGGTCGGGGGAGGCTAACCTCCGGCAGGGAGGCTCCGTGTCTCACCCTCCGAAAGCTCCCGAGACTCCCGGACGCTGACCTTTGAAGGTGCATGGAAACAGCCCACTTCCCTTAGACGCTCAAGGACAGAGTCAGGAGAATCACCGGGGCGGGCTGGTCTGTTTGTCTGTCCACCTCTACTTTTGCCTGAGCCCGTCCTCCACAGGTTTTGGCCCAGCTCCCCACAGTGGGGCTCGGGCGTGACTTGTTGCACAGCCTCCCCAGGTGATTCCGACAGGGGCCAGGCCCGAGAGCCGGGCCAGGGCAACCCTCCCCAGAGCCGCGACAGGCCCCTGGGCGAACCCGCCGCGCTGGGCCTGTCCGAGCAAGAGCCGCTCCCTGCGCGCATTCTTCACGATGCTCCCGTCTGCACCTGTCAGCACGAGCCCCCACAGCCCCGCACGCCGCAATCCAGAGCATCCCGAATCTTAAAGGAATATATAAGCGGCACAGTGACACTCCTAAAGATTTGGGGGATAAAAGCAACCATCTGCGACGCTACCACCCAGTACAACTGTTGCCGTTTTACCCGCCTTTTCCTCCTGCGCACCTTGTCCACGGATGCTCTGGCACGGGGACAGCCACGGGCCACAGAACACTGTCCAGCTTTGTGCGTCACACTATGCCTTAAACCAGCGGTTCTCGGACTTCGTTGGGTAGCACAATCCTCTGGAGGGTCTGTAAACAGACATACCTGGGCCCCTTTCCAGAGTTTCTGGTTCAGTAGGCCTGGGGTGGAGACAGAATTTGCATTTCTAACAAGTTCTCAGGAGAAGCAGTTCCAGGTGATTCTGATGCACCCCTGTCTTGTACCCTTTAAAGGTGCTGGTTCCTCCCACTTGCCCTGTTAGCAGGGTGGGCATCCCAGAGAGGATGCAGGGCCCTGCAGGGACAGGCACAGACCCTGAGCCTGTTCGTTTCCAGGACACAGAGGAGCAAGGGCCTTGAGCAGTTGCCAGGCAACAACGACAAAAAGGTGGCCCCGCCGGCCACCACTCCGGGGCTCTGGCCTGCGGTGCGGCTTTGCGCTGGCAGGTTGAGCTCTTGTGGGTCCCAACTTCCAGCAGGACCGCTGCACAAGAGCGTCAGAGCGAGTCCTGTTCGAGCAGGCGACCCATAAATTACACTAACAGGTGATCGTAAAGGGAGCACAGAACAAAGGGTCCCCACTACACAGTCTGAAGAGGCCAACTCCCACCTGGGTGGGGGGAGGGGCTGGGCTCTGTCAGGGAACATTCCAGGGTGAGGATTCCTGTTCAGGTACAGATCTCCTGCCAACAAGGAGGACCAGGAAGCCCAGCCAAAAGGAATAAGCTTAAAAGGCGCCTTGAAAGGAAGTGGATGGGCTTTCTCCCCAGCGTGTGTTCAGATACAGTGCTGAACCCTCCTCACGGGACGGCCCCAGGTAGACCGAGGTGTTCCGGTAGGAGAGGCCTCCCCAGAGAGGGGCTGACCCCAGGGAGGGGGTCAGGGGGCACTTGGGAACCACAACCCACAGAAACAAGCCCGGAAACACCCTTGCCTCCCACTGACTCCGTGGGGCCTGGGAGTCCTGGGCCGAGATCTGGTCGTTCCTCACTGCAGCCGAGACTCAGAGGCTGGGCCACAGCTGCTCTCCGCTGCTTGGGTCTCGGATCCTCCAGCTGAGGGGCAGGCCTTTCAGACCAACAACACCTGTCTCATGAATGATGAGCCCCGGAGTGGGCCCCAAAAGTGGGAAAGAAGGGTGTCCCTGCTCAGCCATTCCCGGAACACATCTTTGTTCAGTCACATGCTTAGGCCCAAGGTCCCACAGAGACAGGGGGCAAAGAAGGATAAAGGAATCGAGACCCACCAACTCAAAGAAATAAAAACAATTTATTGCACTCTGGATGTAAACGGCGCTGGCAGTTTTCCAACGATGTAAATGCGCTTCATGCCAGGGAGCTGCACACTTAAACACAGATAAAATGCTACATTTTGTGTTATTTTTACCATGATCTAAAAAAACACAAATAAAAGACACTTTAACCTAACGGCAGAAGACAGACACACACAGCCGGCAGGGAGGGAGGGACTCGCGTCCTGTCTCAGGCACAGCGCACTCACCGCCCGGTCCTCTCCCGGTCCCCTGCACGTCTCTGAGCTACTCAACTGCGCGGTCTCACAACACTGAGGCCGATGCAAATAAACTACGTCCAGCGGAGATCGGGTGCGCACCGGCTAGTTTTACATCTAATAAACAAATTTACTTCCGCTTTCCTGACGGCCTACCTACAGGGTCTGAGAGAAGGAACGCAGTCCACTCAGCGTGGCTGGTGGGGTACGTGAGTGCCTCGCATGAGATGCACAGCAGTTTGAGCACTGCGCCTCAAATGTCATGTGGCGTGCTTGAGTGTGGTCTTTCTGTGTTACAGAATTGCATGTTTAGGGTCTTGTAATAAAACTTTTATGTAACAAAAAAGGGGCATTTACTTGTGCCTGACCCTGTATTTGTAATTATCTGCATTCTTCTTTAAACCGGATGTAACATCTTAGTGGTTCCCTCATTAATTGGTTCATTTAATAAAATCTTAACATATGCTCAGTTTTGCTCAGAAGTACCACCGCATGCCAAGCTTCCTCGATGATTTCCGATGACAAATTACAGAGGCCTAAATTCCCCCGTGGGGACTGTCCTCCCACACGGCGATGCTTCTGGCTACTGGAGGCCAAGAAGCAGACTTTCTGTCCGACCTGACGGTACCTGGACACCCCTCCATGTAGATCAACTAGCCCGGAGCAGGGCCGGGGCTGCATCAGCCCCCGCACAGGCGCCAGCCCTCACCCCCTCACTGGGGAGGTGACACAGGCTGGGCCACGTTTTCCAGCTGTGGGTGGCGGGTGAGGAAGGGGAGGAGAGGTGTGGAGGCACCCACGCCTCACCTTCCACCAGCCACTGCCCTGCTTTCTCCCCCGCAGCTGGCCCTGGACACAACCCAGAGGGCGAGGCGGAAAGAGACAGCTCCGTGGAACCCATGCTGAAGTAGAGTAACAAAGGCTAAGTACAGGCCGGGTCAGCCACAGCAGAGAGCTCACGGAGAGAATGCTGGAAAGGAGGATGAGTTCGGAAGGAGAGGGAGGAAGGGAGAGCCCAGCGTGGCTGGCCACCGTGGGCCCCAAGGTCAGTTGCACAGGCCACTCCCACCTGCGGCAGGAGCGCACGCCGATGCGAGCTTTACGCACAGCAGTGCTGCTGTAGCTGTCCAAGCGACAAGGGGATGTGTCACCTGGCCAGGAAGTGCCACTTAGAGAGATCTGTCCCCCAGATACAACCACACTGCAGCAGGAGCTCAGGGCAAGGTTAGCTGCTGCAGCATAATTTGTAAAAGCAGACGACTAACATCATTGCAACATCCATCACTAGGGGATAGGGAAAGCCTGGCTGGTGTAGCTCTGTGGATGGAACAGCGGGCTGTGAACCGAGAAGTCGCTGGTTTGTTTCCAGGTCAGGGCACATTCCTGGGTTGCAGGCCAGGTCCCCCTCCCCTCCTGGGCCTGTGAGGGGCAGCCAGTCAACGTTTCTCTCCCTCTCTTTTTCCCTCCCCTCCCCCCTCTCTAAAAATAAATAAATAAACCCTTTAAAAAGTAGGGGATGGATTAAGCTAATGGCAGTTCATTGCATAAAGCAAAGTGAAGAAGGATATGCAGTGCACCCTGCAATTTGCACAGAAATAATTTGTGGAGGAACACACACAGACACATCTATTGACACATATATGCATAAACCATCTCAGGAAAAATACAAGCAACGGGCAAGACAGACGGCCTTCAAGGAGAGAGACACCGAGCGGTTGAGGCAGAGCGAGGGAGAAAGACTTATCGACCTTCAGCACCTTCTGCATCAGAACACGTGAACGTATTACCTGTTCAACACTTTTTCTTTCGTATCCTTTAAAACAAGTATGGAGTCTTCTGGAAGAAGCAAGCTAAGCACAACGCAAGCTCTCGCGCGAACACTTCCACCTGAACGACGACCTTCCAAGCATCTACTTCCCCGCGGCCCACCTGGTGGGGATGGCCACTCTCGGGTCAGGGCTGCAGACCCACAGGCCGGCACACACGAGTTCACAGCCACACCGCCGCGGTAAGTCCCGACACAAAACACACAGCCACAGACTCGGAAACAAGTGAGCAACAAGGTCCTTGCTTCCACCGCTCCCCCCTGCCCTGGAAAGCACGGTGTCGTCCAAATGGGAAGCAGGTGTAAGAGCAAGGAGCCCAGCCGAAGCGGCAGAAGGGGTGCCGCTGGGCACGCAGACCCTGGTCCCGCTGCACGTCTCCGAGAGCCTGCGTGCACACCAGCACACCAGGTGTCCGCCTCAGCCTTCTCTTGGGAGGGGCTGGCGGGAAACCTCCACCGCCCCACACTCCTCCTTGTCGTAAACACAAACGTCATGCTCGGGATGGTGAGCGTTACTGCGAATTCCGCCCATCTCCCTGTTTAAAGGTTTCAAGTTTGCATTTACAGGAGCGCAGTCGCTCACTGGTGCGGGGAGAGAATGTAACAAGCTTGCAGGAGCCACAGCCTACAAATGACTAGAACAAAGGTACTGACCCTCCTACATGTACTTCCTTCTCTATAACAATTTTACTTAGAACAGCTATTTAAAAAAAGAAAAATCAAAGCGCACCCTGGCCAGGAGGGTCAGTTGGCTGGAGCGTTGTCCCAAACACCAAAGGTTGGGGGGTTCAGTCCCTGGTCAGGGCACGTATGGGAGGCACCTGATGTTCCTTTCTCACACCAATGATTCTTTCTCTTTCTCTCTCTCTCCCCCCTCCTTTCACGCCCCCCCTTCCCTCTTCCTCTCTCTCTAAAATCATTAACAATATCCTTGGGTGAGCATTAAAAAAATCAAGGTGCCATTCATATCCAATAAAATTTCCCTTTTAAAATACTGTTTGGTGTGTTTGAATAAATGTGTCTGGTTATATAAAACCACCACCACAAGCAACACAGAGAAGACTTCCCTCTCCTCCCCAAACTCCCTCCTGCTTTTGGTCAGTCCCTTCCTACCGTGCCCGCCCCCCAGCAACCACCTAGCTATTTTCTGCCCCTGCATTTCTGACTGTTCGAGAATGCCACGTAAAGGGAACCACGTTGGTTGCGTGTGGCCTGCTGTGCCTGCCCCAGATGCACAAGGCTTCGGGACCCACTCACACAGCTTCCTCCGTCGGCCGCTCAATCCCTTCTACAGCGGAGCAGCATTCTCCGGCACGTTTACCAATCCAGCGGTTCGGGCTGGGTGAGATTTGCTTTAAGGAAATGACTCGTGCTTGGCAAGTCCAAACTCTGCAGCGCAGGCCCGGAGGCTGGAGACCCAGAAAAGAGCCCCTGCTTCAGCCAGAGCCTGAAGGCAGTCCGGAGGCAGGATTCGCTTGCCGGTATTTTTCTCTTAAGGCTTCACCTGATTGGATGAGGCCCACCCCATAATGGAGGACGGTCTGCCTACCTCAAAGCCTGCCGACTTAAATGTTCATCTTATCTGAAGAATAGTTTCAAAAAAACATCCAAAATAACGTTTGACCAAATATGTAGGCATCGTGGCCTAGCCAAGTGGAGACATAGCATTTCACATTACACAGGATAGCAAGATTTTATCCTCTCCTAGAACTTTCATAGTTTGCATTTAGGTCCGTGATCCATCTCTGAGTTAACATGCTTATGTGGTACAACACGTTCACTTTTTTGCACACATGTGTCCAGTTGTTCCAGCGCCATTTGTGGAAAACACTATTCCTTCCCCATTAAATTGCTTTGGCACCTTGGTCAAAAATGAGTGGACCGCCCACACGTAGGTCTGTCCGAGGACTCCCCACCCCGCTCTGTTGATCTGTCTGTTCATCTTCACAGCTTCACATCCACACCACCCTGTCTGATTGCTACAGCTCTGTGGTAAGTCTGGACACCAGGTAGCAAAGGCCTTCCACCTCTGCTCTTCCCAATTGCTTTGGCAATTCCAGAACCTCTGAATTTTCACGTAGATTTTACAGTCAGCTTCTCAGCTTCTACCAAGAAAGAGATAGTGCTCATTCATTAAATACTGGACATCGCGCTGAACACCATGTCGTCTCATTTAATCTTCACGGCGACCTCATAAGGCCGGGGTTGCCCTCACGTTTCAGATGAGGACACTGAACAGCCTGTGTCCTCCGCTTGGACCCCCCGCCTGCCCCTCGGATCACAGTCCTCAGACCGAGAGGTGGCTGCTACCGCTCCATCAGGACTCCTGGCAATGGCAACCGCATCTGATGCTTACTACGTATGTGCCAGGCAGCGCTCTAAGTACTTTGCTGGTATTGACTCAGTAAGTGCTTAAAATACCCAGCAAAGTAGCTGCCATTTAATCCTCATTTTCGAGATGAAGATATCAGGCACAGAGAGGTTAAGCAACTTCCCCAAGATCGCACAGCTAGTGAACATGCTGGCATTTGAACCCAAGGCAGTAGGGCTTCTGTGTCTATGTTCATGCCCTTTGCACTTCATTGCCCCGGCCAGGAATTTCTGTCGTTGCTACAAAACTCTGGGAACGGGGTGCATGTGGTGGGGAGGGGGTAGCCCCACGTGCAGGACAGCCCCTTTCTCTGTGTGCACCGAGGGGGAGGAAGAGCCAGGAAGCGGTGGCTGGGGGCTGTGCTAGAAGGAGCAGGGGCAGTTTAGGTGCTGCCCTCAGTGTGGCCTCAGAGCCGCGCACAGTGGGCTTCCTCGCAGGTGTACCATGTACCACTTAGCTGGCCTCAGTTTCCTCACTGCTGCTCAGCACCCCCTTCCCCTACTGGCACCGTGGACACCAGGGCACAGACTTCTCAGAGCTGCTGTGAGACTTTCACAGACACAGTATGTGGAGAGCACCGGTCAGTGCTGGTACAGGCACCCCACGCACACATTTAAACTCCATTTTAGGTCTGACAAATCACTAAAGTACCATATGCTTATTTTATTTTTTCAAAAAGATTTTTTATTTATTTTTAGACAGAGGGGAAGGGAAGGAGAAAGAGAGGGAGAGAAACATCAATGTATGGTTGCCTCTCGTGCACCCCCTACTGGGGACCTGGCCAGCTACGCAGACTCCTGCCCTGACTGGGAATCGAACCAGCGACCCTTTGGTTCGCAGGCCAGCACTCAGCCCACTGAGGCACACCAGCCAGGGCTCCATGCTTATTTTAGTAAGTGGACCAACACCAAGGCAAATCGTATGAAAGCAAAGCCAACCATCTCTCCACCAGGTAGCCAATGTTCAACAGCCTCGTACCTTGTGCATGGTTCTCCTCGCTCACACAGACACAAGCACATGTCTGCACAGAGAAGTGGGTTTGTTTCTTACCCAAAGTATGTCACCCTATACCCATCACTTGCTACTTGCTTTGTTCATATATCAATGGCTACAACGGGTCAATATATAAGTCTTAATGCTCTCTCCAATTTCCTTCTATATACACATATATGCAAATGTACAGATTTACCTAAATTAGATATGCATGACACTGTGTAAGTGTGTATGCGGTCAATTCTCTCTCTCTTTTTTTGCCCCCTCCCTTCCTTCCCTACCTTGGTGACGTGTCCCCGTGGTGGCCACTCCGGAGCATCCACCTCCCCCTCTGTGGTGCACCGTGGGCAGCTCACTCTCCGCGAACAAGCTTCCTGAGGCCATGGGTTGCAGTTCTTCATCACTGAAATCCCCACAGCATTACTCAGGGGGAGTGGTACATATCACTAGAGATTTGATAAATGTGAATTTTATGATCGAACCTGCATTTTTCTCTTTAACTAAAGCTGCATCAAATAACCTGTATCTGGTCACTTTCAGAGAAAAATGAAAGCTGTGGTGAAACACCCCGAGGACTGGCTTCCCGAAAACAGGTGCTCCACTGGTGGGTTCCCAGAGGCTCCGCACTCTAGCTACAGGCTCAGCGCTTGGCACCAGGAGCCGTGCAGAGGGTCTATCCAGACCACACACACCTGCTGGTACTGGGGCTGCAGGTGAGGACACGTAACTAAAATGTGAGGGGACTATGAAAAGAATATATTCCTATAAAACCAAAGCCTGGTTCTTATAAAACCAAAAATTTCTTGCAAAGAAAAATCCCACTTTTCTATTTGACTATTAAATATGGACACCTAAGAGGTGTCCGTGGGGGCACCTAGAAAGGCACAGACTAGCGAGATGAGCAGACGGAATGAGCTGCTCCGGGTTCCTGAGCAGCTGTGCAGGTGGAGGGTCATGAAGGAAGGGGCCAAAAAACGGGAGGGGGAACTTGAGCTTCTGCTTGAGGGACGGTGCAAAGGGGGGTGCCACTCAATAACAGAGACCATGGGATGAGAACGAAGGGGCACATTAGGTTGCCTTGGGCATTTAGATTTCAAGTACCTGTGATCATTCCTATGAAGATGCCCAAGGAGGCAGCTCCACCTGAGGATCAGGGGATAGAGCCCAGCTGGAGAGGGCGGCGTGGTGACCAGTGGGAGGGGGGCATGCAGAGTGAGAGCAGATGAAGGCCGAGACCCTTGAGGAAAGTCGGGTTCACAGGCAGGACGTGCAAAAGGAGATGGGGAAGGCACCTTTGGAGAAGCAAACCAGGAGTCGGAGCATCAAGGGGCCAAGGGGAACTTCAGGGAGGGAGGGGCAGGCAAGGCAAATTGCAGTCGCTTTCTCCAACAGGACACAAGCTCCGTGAGGGCCAAGGCTTTCTTCCCTGTACCGTCCACTGGTGCAAAGCAGGGGCTCCGTTAGCACCTGCTCAGCACATGAAATAATGGGGGGCTTTGTTGAGAGCAGAGGCGGGGAAGTGAGGGGATCAGATGACAAATTGCCAGGAGATCCTGAGTTTCCGTGTCCAAGAGCCACGGAGTTTACCCCAGGGATACACGTCTGACTTCTCAGGATACCCAGTGTCCTGGTCAGAGTGCCTGTTCCAGCTGGGAATGTGTTGGTCAAGACATGTGACGGCAACTGATCTCCACACAAAAGTGCGCCCTGACTGGGTGGCAGTGATCGGTGCTTACGGCAGCACCGTGTTAGGCACAAGGGGCGTGGGGGACGCGGTTAAAAAATAAACCCATCCCGATATTTTGTGCCTTCTTAGATTTCATAACTGCAACAAAACGGGTTGGCACACTGAGTCCTTGTAGCAATCCTCTAAGTTGTGTGAGGAAACGGAGACCCAAGACGTGAAGCGGTTTGCTTCCATCGGTGGTTCTCAGCTCAGGGGTGATACTGTCCCCGCCTCCCTGGAGACAGGGGACATTTGACAATGTCTGGAGACATTTTTTGGCTGTCACAACTAGGGAGGAGGAAGCATGCTTCTGGCATCTAACGGGTAGAGGCCAGAGATGCTGCCAAACACCCTACGGTGCGCAGGACAATCGCCCACCCAAAGGATCGCCTGGCCCAAGAGGCCAGGAGCACAGAAGCTGAAAACCCCGGCCTGTATCAACAAGCAATGAACAAGCAGTGCAGCAGGCTCTTGTGCCAAGGTCTTTGGATCCCAAATCCCAGCGCTTGTCTTCTACGTCAGACATCAAGGAAAGCAAGCGAGAAACCCTGACCCAGGTGAGAGCCGCAGTCTGCTTCGGAGGTCAGAGCACGCAGGTCCGAGAGACACGGAGCTGGTGTTTCACAGCCAGCGATTCCGCAGGTGAGAAGACACTGCCAGTGCCCCCACGCAGGGCGCTGTGCTCCGGGTGGACTCCCCGTGGGCGGGGGCCCCAGCGCCAGGTCTGCGCGGGCAGGCTTTCCCGACGGCACCACCCAGAGACAGCAGAACATCACCTTCGAAGTTCTGGGGCAAAATAGTTCTCAGCTTGAATTTCACGCCAAATTGTCAATTACGTGAGTGGGTAGAATAAAGACATTTTTCCAGACATGCAGGTTCTCAAGACATTTACCTCCTGTGTTCCTTTTCTTAGAAAGCTCAGAGACCGTGCACCATCCAACTGAGGGTGGCATGGGTTCTCTCAGAAGTGACCGACTCTGGGGAAAGCAGCAAAGTGTAAAAGAGAGGAAATGCAATCGCGGACAATCAGTGGCTCACCGATGACCGTCACTTACACAATCGCACTAATTATGGATCTGCTGAAACACTGCAATAAAACTAGAGCGGGGAACCTGGGGGCGAAAGGGACAGCAGATCACGTCTAAACCTGATGGCTCTCCCCATGCACCCTTCTCCAGAAGGCGTCAGAGCGGCTCAGTGTGGCAGCCAACAGCCACGCGTGGCATTTAACATTTAATTAATTAACGTTAAATTTAAAACTCAGCTCCTCAGTCACACTAGCCACATTTCAAGTGTTCAATAGTCATGCATTGCTGCCCAGTTAGACAGCACAAGGAACAGCTCGCCATTCCAGAAAGTTCCGCTGGACAGCACTGTGCTAGAGGGGCTGCCACATCCACACAAGGGGGTAAACGAGAAAGACGATGGGGTCCAGCAACCAAAAAAGCAACGCACGCAGCAGTGGCCAGGGAGTCCCCAGGATGCCCGGTGGACAGAGGTCCCCAGGCAGTTGTCAGAAAGCCCTTCGCCTCCAGATCATCTACGTGAAGATTTGTCCGTTTTGTCACTTTCTCCATAGAACCCACTTTTAGTTTCATTGATTTTCTGTGTGTTTTTTTTTCTATTTCCTATTTCATTCATTTCTGCATTTGTTTTTATTATTTCCTTTCTCCTTCTTTGGACTTGGTCCCACATTTTGCAGGCACAGAAATCCACAGATCAGCGGGGACAGGTGGACCTGCAGGCTGCTTTCCACACAAACTCGGACTCCGGAGTTGCTTTCTTGTCAAGTCACGCCCCCTCTGCAGCACTGGGCCCGAACAGGCTGAGAAGACAGCTCCCCCCGCCCTGGGCAAGACCCAGGCTCTTCCAGCAGTGTTTGTACTTACACTTTTAAAGTTCCTATGTGCACGCGCTACTTCTGTTAAAAAACGTTTTTTATCCCAGGCTGGGTGGCTCACTTGGTTGGAACATCGTCCCATACACCAAATGTTTGCAAGTTCAATTCCCAGTCAGGGCACGTACCCAGGTTGTGGGTTTGATCCCTGGTTGGGGTGCACATGAGAGGCAACGGATCGATGTTCCTCTCTCATATCAATGTCTCTCTCTCTCAAATCAATAAAGAAAAACATATCCTTGGGTAAGGATTAAAAATAATAATAACTATTAAAAAGCAAAATATGTTTAATTAAAGAAGACAATAACAGGCATTGGTGAGGATCTAGAGAAGCTGATAAGCTCGTACACCGTTGGCGGGAAAGTGAAATTGTGCAACCTTTCTGGAATAGGGCCTGGCAGTTCCTTAACGTTGAATACAGACTCACCGTGGGACCCAGCAAGGCCACTCTCAGGCGTCCATCCACACAAATCAAAGCGTGCCCGTGCAAAAAAGTGTACAGAAATGCCCGTAGCAGTATCATTCGTAACAGCTCCAAACTAGAAACAACCCCAATGTCCGCCAGCAGCTGACTGGATAAACGGAACGTGCCGTGCCCCGGTAGAGTGGGGTCCTGGTCCACAATAAAGGAGAAGAAAGCGCCCACGCGTGCCACAGGGTAGGCGAACCCGGAAAACAGTGCAGGGCCGGGTGAAAACAGCCGGACACGAAGGACGGCACAGAATGTATGATTCCGTTGACAGGCAACGTCTAGCAACGGTCACTTTATACGGACAGAAAGGAGGCTAACGGTTGGCAGGAGCTGGGAGCAGGGATGGGGAGTGACAGATAATAACAGAAAATTTCTCGCTGGGGTTTCTCGCAGACAGACATGTTCTGAAGTCAGAGCACGACTCTGTCAGCACATCGGAAGTCACTGAATGGTGCCCCTAGAATGGGCCAGGGTTTTCGCTTGTTAAGTCATATCTCAATAAAGTTCTCTTTAAAAAAGCAAATGACAAAGTCTATTTAAAAAAGAGAACTTGCAGACTGTGAGCTATGTGCTCGAATGTTGTTATTATTTGAACAACCCTGACAGGTTGGTATTGCTGCCCCCCTTTTACAGATAAGGAAACCGAGGGTCAAGGAGGTTAAGCAACTTGTACCATAAGCAAACACTGCGGAGTTAAAATGTGTGAGCCTGTGCCCTCACTAGAGAGTCCTGCTGTCCTCCCATTTGGGGTGACTGGGGCCCTGGAGCACTGCGGGAAGAGCACACTCGGGGCTGAGTTAGGGTTCCCTTCACTGTCCTAGCCACACACCTAGCAACCCAATCAGCACTTCTGTAGAAAGTGCTGTAGGCCAATGGGTGACCTTTGAGTAGCCCAAGATTTTCCATCTCTCCACAGGCCGGCCTTGTGATGCTGTGACTTATATTTGCTCTTAGTCTCCATTCCTGGCTTACAGTTCCCCAAGCCCTTGGACTCTCCTAAGTGCTAAGAGCAGTGGGCGCATCTTTTATCATAATAGTTGGTCTGTGGTCATCGGTTCTTGAAACAGCTCTAGAGAAAAAAGAAAGGTGAAAGGAGTGTGCCATTCACAACAAACTCCTTTCAACCACACCTACATTTAAACAATGAGGTAACTTCTGGAAAGCCCTAAGGATGGGTACTGGTTGCCAGGGGAACCAACCATAATTAGCAGATGGACGCTTTCAGTTTCCAGGAGGGGACAGAGGCTGGGGGTTGAATCACTCACCAATGGCCAATGGTGTAGGAAATTGGGCCTCTGTAAAACACTCCAAGGTCAGGGTTCAGAGAATGTCTGGGTTGGTGAACCCATGGAGGTGCTGGGAGTCAAAGGTCAGGGAAGCTCCGAGCCCTTTCCCATGCCTTGCCCTATGCATCTCTTCCATCTTGCTATTCCCGAGATAAATCCTTTTAAAAATAAATCAGTAGTCTGCTAAGTAACATATTCTTCCGAGTTCTGTGAGCTGCTCTAGCACATTAATCTAACCCCGGGAGTGGGTCACAGGAACCTCCGATTTACCGCCACTTGGTCAGAAGCACAGGGGACAGGCAACGTGGATTGTGACTGGCATACGGGGCCCAGGGGCGGTCCTGTGGGACCGAGCCCCCGACCTGCGGGATCCGAGGCTCTCTCCTGGCGGACAGTGTCCACGTTGCGTTACAACGGCTTGGAGGCGCTGGAAAAGACCCACGCTGGAAGTATGAAACGCGGAGACTACTTACGACTCATCACAAACGTGACCTCGGCAGCTGAGGGACCTTGTGCAAGTTACTGGAAACATCCGTCTGGGAAGGGAGCCCAGCCCACAGGACTGGGAAGTGCTTCGAGCCACACCAGGTGCTAAGTGTTCGCCATCAGTGCTATTTTGCCTGCGTATTTAAAGTTGCCGCCTAACTGGGCAGAGTGGGCCTTTGCTCAGCTTGGCCACCAAACTGCACCGCGGCCCACTATGTTCCCTCGTCCGCCGCAGCGTTACCTGTTGCTGAGGGGTCAGCAGTGTCCCCCAACGCTCGCCACGCATTTTCACTGACCCATACGAAATCGAAGACGCAAGAGGCTGTGGTGGTCGGCCTGTCCACGCCCATCACTGGGCAGATGGGGACCACAAGGTTCTGCGCAGCAGAGAGGAGCCCTGTCCACAGCCCGTCCAGCTCCCCGGGAGGCCTGCCTAACGAGACTATTAGACAACTATTCTGCCCAATAAACTTCTGTCTCCCCCACTTCTCCACAGAGCTCCCCGGTCCACTTGGCTGAAGAAGTGAGAAAAAGCCACACTTCGATTTTAAAAACTGTCAAATGCTAAGTACAGTTTACTCCGTTTGAAAGATTGTGATGGAAGCATTTTTAACCCTCCTTCCTTCTCTCTAAATGTCCACCACTGGGGGAAGAAAACCCAATTGTTTACAAGCTGCGAGCCCAACAGGACAGTGCTGTGGACAATGGCCAAAAGGCAGGCTTTTCCCCCGAGGAATGCCCCTCTGGTTACCTTGGTAACTGCTACCTTGGCGCCCTTGTTGATGAGCTGAACCACATTCTCCGCTTGGCCTTTGTACGCGGCTATGAGAAGGCGTTCCGAAAGCGCAGCGACCGCATCCTGCTGGCTCATGAATTAGGAGGGAACGAGGTTTCCAGACAGAGGCAGGCACGTCCCTTCAGCTCCCCACGACACCACTGGCCGGGGCTGCCAGCCGCGGAGACAGGCGCTCCCGATCATGGGAAGGTGCCCTCGTCGCTACGCCATCTTCGGGACCTAGGGTTATGAAACAAAGCTGCCATCAGTGCCCCTCGGCACACTGGACAGACCACACGTCTTCCCTCTGACTTTAGGGCATTGTGCTGATGGATCATGGCAGGCGAGGGGAATGGGGGAGACAGGACAGCAGGAAGGATGCTCTGCTCGGTAAAGCCCCTGAACTCACAACCGGAGGGCAGCAGATGTGCGAGCCTCCCTCCTTTCTACCCCTACAGGGGACTTGGGATTCTCTAGAACCTCAAGGTCTTCTCTGCATCTCTCTGAGGGTCAGCAGAGGCCTGACAGAATCTCCTCGGCATCACCTGGTTTCCAGAGGCACCTTGAGCAAGTAACTGTACGATGGATGATTACTAACGGGGCTCTCTGGGCCGCGTCCCGTGGGTCCACGGCGGCTAATACGCCGATTCCCCTGGCAGGTCAGGGGCCTGTGGAGAGACCCTGAGGAGGGGTTCTCTCCTTGGGATTTCCTCTCAGCATGAACTGCCGTTCTCTTCCTCCACCCTTTTCTCCCTGCAAACAGTGCAGTTTCCTGAGTCCTGGAACAGATGGAGAGCCAGGCACAGGCCCGGCTGTCTCGCAGGTCCGACTGCTGCTGGAACAAGCCACCTTGAGAACAACAGGGATGCCAGACACACTGACAACCACACTGGGAGGGCACGGGCGGTGGCTTCCCAGCTTGCAAGCGGGAAATCAATGGCTTACGGAAACCATGTATAGGCCACTCAGAGCAGAGGTCTGGAGGCAACAACCAGTGGTAAACAAGCACTTCTTTCCACAAAGTGGCCAAATTAATAGAAGGTTGAAGGCCGACTCCTCCCAGGAGTCCTGGGCCACCACTGCACCAAACCAAAGCCAGTGGCAATGACTTCAAAGGTGAAGGTTCTTCGGGTACAAGAAGGAATGCTTAAGGGGATCTGATCAACAGCAAGGAAGTGGGGGCCTCTCTGAGCTTTAAAATGCACTTATTAAAAAGAGCAATACGTGCAAAAGGAAAGAAAACACTGTACCAAAGGGACACCAACCATTCTTCATCCCATCCCTACCTCCCATTCTAAGTTTGAAGGCCCAAAACATACAAACATCTTTTTCAGTTGCTTCCAGGCAAATCCAAAGCTCCTTCCAATCTTTAAAGATTAAGGAATTGGCCCTGGCTGGCGTAGCTCAGTGATTTGAGTGTGGGACTGCAAACCAAAGGGTCGCAGGTTCGATTCCCAGTCAGGGCACATGCCTGGGTTGCAGGCCAGGTCCCCAGTGGAGAGTGCACAAGAGGCAACCACACATTGATGTCTCTCTTCCCACTCTTTCTCCTTCCCCTCTCTCTAAAAATAAATAAATAAAAATCTTAAAAAAAAAAAAGATTAAGGAATTGGCCGTGACGTGACTGGGCAAGGTCTGGGCTGTGCCACGCTGCACCTCCTGGGCACCGTGACATCGAGGCAGGCCAGCTCACCGACCAGCTCACTGACCAGCTCACCGACCAGCCTGGGAGGTGTGGGTTCAAGGCTCAGACCTACCACAGACACAACAACAGGACTGTGGCGGGGGCTGGAGATGGTGTTTTATGACGTGAATGTACTGGCCAGGTGTGAGTGCTGTAACTTCAAAGGGAATTCTTCTGTCTCCCCAACTTGGGAATGATCAAATCTCACCTTGTCATCCAAAAACACCCAAAATGCAGCCAAAGCATCACAAGGAGACAGAGAGAAGGAAGCCGCATAGACCATCCTGCTCTGGTCACCAGGCTCATTAGAAGCACAAGACACCCAGAGAGGGGCACATGCCAGGCCAGCGTCGGCTCCTCCGTTAGCCAGGGTCAGCGATCCTGGAAAGTGTCAGAAGCCTCTGGTGCGTGAACGAGTCAATGAGAGAATCAAGTTGAGGCTCAAAGCAGAGCTGGAAACTACTCTGGGAATCCCCAGGATCGAAGGGAAAGACAGCGGTTCAGGCTTTCTATCTGCCGCACTACCTCGCTGTGGGGAAGCGGTTTGTTTCCGTAAGCACAGCACACGTCGTCTCTCTTCATGCAGGGAAACTGTGGTGCCTTCAAACCCACGGCACCGAGCTGCTGCTCCGTTTGCGCCAGTACTGAGGAAGGACTCCCGGTGTAAGTGGCAGGAACGCACAGAGCTCAGCTGTGGCCTGTTGAATGCTCTCCCCGCCACAACAGCATTCTTCTCTGTCTGCTCAACTATTTCCGTGCGCCGGACCCGAACCGCCACCTCCCATGCCGGACCCGAGCCTTTCCTGCAACGGGCATGCGAATGTCTCCAGGACGATGGGCGGCACGCACAAATACCGTTACCCTGGCTAATATCTTACTCGCTCCACTCCCTCGCTTCACTTCTGGGAAGAGAGATCTTGCTGTGACCTCTGTGCATGTGGTCAGCTAAGGTCACAAGCTCCAGACCAGAAGTGCCATCTGGTCTCCCCAGCAACAGATGCACCAGATCAACAGGCCTGTGGTGCACCGCCAGCCACTCCCCTCCTACCCGCCCCCCCCCCAGCCTGCCCCATGCAACAAATCCAGCCTCTCAGACACTGAGATGAAAGCACAGCTAGTGAGATAGCCTTGCTTACGTAATTACCTTTGTTAAACAGCCCTTTGCAAATCCAACACACATTATAATTTTTTTGAGACGGAAAAAATACTACAGGTTTGAGAAAATGTTGGCCAAGCAGAAATGTCTTGTTTTTTTGCTTTTCAATGATAGCTACTGAATAATGAAATGTTCCCCACTCCTTGCCCCACCCCACCCCACCCCCTCCTCCGTCTCCTCTCGCCAGGCTCAGCTAGGCTCACCTGCGACACAGGGTAGCCTCCGGGACAGGTCACTATTTTGGATACATGCCCCCCTCCCCCAACCCCCACCAGGCACACACACAAAAAAAAGTGCGTGCACAATCGGGAACAGAATCCCAGGCTTTCAGTTCCTAGTCTGTGGCCAGCATCATCCCTGTGCACTCGGGTGTGTGAATTTCATCCTCAAATTAAATCCAGTAAATGGCCTAATTGCTAGGGCCTCCAGCTTTCGCATTTACAGGGGCATTTGCAGGGTGGGTGGGGAGACATGGAAGTGGCTGAGTCTTCTTTCCTGCTTCTTTTTGTTTTCTCCTCTACCCCCAGCCTGGGGCGCGGGTGCAGGCCCAGCTCTGGGTCCTCCCCACCTCTCTCATGACCACTGCCCTAGTGGAACAATAACCCTCCTCCTTTTAGGGTGAGGGGCTGCTCAGCTTGTCACCTGATACCTGCCAGGCAGAGAGGCAGGCTGGGGGGAGAGGAGCAAGAGGGCGGGAAGGACCCCCAACCATGAGTGGGGAGGGGAGAGGAAGCGGAGTGCTGATCAGTCAGTCTACAATCAAGGAGTTAAACTTCCCAGCCAACCTGTTGGGTACCCGGGCTGTAGCAACCCTGTCCCCTCATTTAACCTGAGCCTCCTCTTCCCAGTGAATCAGCTATCATTCCAGACACTTCCCATCGCTGGCGGTGAGGAATTTCTTCTGCCCCAGCTCTATCAATCATCAATCACGCCCCTCTTTGTCACGCTGCTCATTTTCACCGTGTTCTGGAGAGAAACCCTCAACGCAGACACGCTGCCAGTTCTTTACGCAGAAATGAAATACACGCGTGATCATAAATATGCAACGAGTCCCCTGAATCTAGAAAGGGATTCAGCCTCCAGTAAAGATTTCCCTGCTTTCTCTCAGCCCCATTTTCGTGGCTCTCCAATTTGCTGATTCTTTTGTCCCCCATAACAAACACCAGAAGGCCACGCAGCTGTTGGGTCTGTGATGCGATCGGTTTTCTTTTTATAGCAAAAGGTCCATGAGGTTTGCTTTTGCTGTTTTGTTGAGGGCTTACAATAAAGCCTCCTGTTCCCAGCATCCCGAAGCCTCGGCGAAATCGTCTCGACGAGACCTGCAAACAAAAGTCCCAGCCGGGCATTATGCACAACCTCCCCAGAGACGATCCACAGGCACCCAGGGACGCCATCGGTTACAGTAACTCGCTTTGCTCCTCCTGCTCCAAACCCTGCATTAAAGAGAGATTGTACTCACATCCGGGGGTCTGTCCTCCCCACGCTACACCATGCTCTGTCGCTGGATGACTGCGGTCGATTCTTTCCTGGAGAAATCACTCGCTCCCCAGGCTGTCACGCCCAGTGGGTCTGCAGCGATTTACGTTACAATGCTTGCGGCCCTTTCCCCGTGAGCTTCCTCTGCCAACACGGGCCAAATCACCTCTAAAAGCCTATTAAGACATCCATTCAGCTCGCCCCAGCCTGCTCGTCACCGCTTCTGAAAGATTTCGGGTCTTTAGGTTTTGTTGGAGAGCTCCCCCCTGCCGGCAGGGGACCTGTAACATGGCCCAGACAGAAGAGGCTGGGAAGAATTCACAGATGGGTGGGAGGCTTCTGAATGATGCTCAGAACTACATTTGCATCTTTCGGTAGTAACGCAAGGAGAGATGAATGTCGTGTCGTGAGGGAGGAGGCAGCAAGGTTAGCGCCGGGTAACAAACCGCCTTTACGGGAGCAGGAAAAGGCGTGTGTTGCGGGAACGGCAGAGCCCCGGACACAGGCACCTCAGCGGAGAGCTCCACATGGCGGCTGCAGCAGCAGCTCGGGAGGTGAGGAGGCAGCTGAGCGCCATCCCTGGCGTTTGGAAACCCCCCGTTTGTCCCACAGATTCCCTTTTGAACGGTCTCTGAAGGGAAGGGGGAAGGGCGAAGAAGGGAGCCAATTTGTATCGCCTTCAGTGACCCCGAACGTTACAGGTACGTCCCCCAGGCCACGTGTTGAAACGACAGAAAACCGACTTACCAACTGGCGCAGTCGCAGAAAGGAAGAGGGTTCTCGGTGATTGACGCCCACATCGCCGCCTTGCCGGCATTTGCTAAGGCGGAATTGTTGGGCCCGGAGATGGAAAGGAACTGTCAACGCGCACCTTCTGAGCCCTGGCTCTGCCCAAAGCCTTGCCCCCATTCCGCTGAGGGTAGTAGCTGCTGTGGGTGATGGGCTGGGGCTCTGCTACGGCCACTATTTGGCTTACACCAGGGGCCGGAGACCAGCCAGGGACTCGGGCCAGCGCGCTGCAGAGACAGAATTCCACCGGGGAGACCAAGCCAGCGGAACAGTGTGCGTATTCTCAGTGCACAACACTTGTCCGGGTTTATCCCAAAGTGACCGCTCCTGGGACACTCTGATCACCGCTGCAGGGCACGTGGGGTTGCAACAGCGATGGATGTGACTCACTGCTCACTTTGAGGAGCCTCATCATCTGACCCCGAAAAGCCTCAGTCAGGGCCCAAAGGCCAGATGAGATGGCACGAGAGAACTGGAAACCACATGCAACAGAAGCGCACAACAAGAAGCGGCTTGTTTTCTCGAAGCTTCTGGGACGTTTCCTCCTTCTGAGAGAGCACCCACAGGCCGGGACCGCGATGCGCAACGACGACCGCACAGCCCCGACTGCTCGCACAGCCTGGCACCCGCAGGTGCTGCCTGCAAAAGACGGGAACGACAGAAGCAGGGGCGCACGTCTCGAGGAGCCCCTGGCTCGCTGCACACCCCGCCTGCTCCTTGAGCAATCTCAAGTACAGTGACTGAACCCAAAATAATCGCCTTTGCAGGAGACACAGAAAGGCTGTTGCGGTGAAAACTGAGGGACACCTGGATGCTATTCGGGAAACCTCTGACATACCCCACCATCAAGAAAAGCTGCTAACAAACGTAAAACATCAGAGGCAGGAGAACATGTCATTCGCTGAATGAAGACGTGATGACAGGAGGCTGGTGATGTCCAGAGACCTCCCGTTTTCACACGGGACAACAATTACTTGGCGGCTGCTCGCACCCTAAACCACCAGAGCCTCCGAACTGGGGCTAGGCACTCAGGTCCTAGAGCGAATGACCCACATGCTCAAAATCCAGACCAAGCCCTGGCTGAGCTTGCTGCCGCCGCATCTCTCCAGGCACAGAATGATCACGTGCTCATCCATGCTCCTGCGGTTTTCTATAAAAGTCCTTGCTCTGGACTGAATTTTGTCCCCCCCAAATCCATAGGCAGAAACCCTAACTCTCACTGTTGACTGCATTTGGAAACAGGTAGGGCTTTTATAAGCTAATTAATGATTTTAAAAAAGTCGTAAGATGGGGCCCTGCTCTGGTAGGATCAACGGCCTTATAAAAAGGGACATCCCACAGTCTCCACGTACTGTCCCTCTCCGAGACCCGGGCCCACCCCACCTGCTCAGAGGAAAGACCATGTGAGTCCTTGGCAAGGAAGTGGCCACCTGCAAACCAGCAAGAGTCTTATCAGAAACCGAACCCCGCTAGAGCCCGACCTGGGACTTCCAGTCTCCAGCACTGTCAGAAGTAAATTCCTATTGTTCAAGCCACCCACCCAGTCCACGGTGGTGTGTTACAGCCGCCCGACCTGACCGAGGCAGGAGCGGATTGCACGGTGCAATCGCTGGCATGGGCTCAAGGCTGGTCTTCCCGTGTAGACTGAGCTCCTTGGGGGCAGAAGCCCTGCTTTGGTTGTCTTGTAGCCTCAGTAGCCGGCACGGTCCTTGGAACAGCCTTTAACGTCCATTAGGTGGATTATAGAAAAACTAATCATCAGTTGGTCTTCAAAAGCCTGTGGATCCCATAAGAAATAGAGCAGGTGCCAATCCAGTCGGCTAACCACTTTCCTTTCCCCACAGGTGAGACAGGCTGTAACTCCAGAACCTCCGAGAGAGAACCACCAGGGAGGGAGGGTCGTCATCATCCTCTCCCACTTCCTCCCAAAATGAGGGGTGACAGCCCCTGGGGCCAGAGGAATCACTGATCTTGAGACACGAGACAGTCCCTGCTCAGGGACACAGGTCTGTCAGCACCAGAGCCCTGGACAGCCCTACCACCACCCCAGCAACTGTCTTCACTGCACCCTCAACGCCCACTGGATAAAACTACAAATACTACAATAATTATGATCAAACCAATCCCTAGGAAGTAGTCACCCTCCATGTATCCAAAGCTCTACTTTGATGTCGCATCCTTCTGCCCCCCGTTCTCCTACTAAAAATGCTGTTGATGTTGATTTGGGGTGTATTAAGCATTTATTGAAGATATGGGCACCAAGAACTATGGAAACAGAGGGAGATCTTGCCTGGTGTGCAGGGGCGTGAAAGGAGTCAGCAAAGTCCTCACAGAGAAGGTAAAACACTTGAACAGGCGTTGGAGGACGTGTAGGATCTTGTTAGGCAGAGAAGCGGGGGGAGGACAAGGGCAGAGGACAGAGTAAGAGCAAATGCAGGAAAGTGTGTGTCAAACAGAGACCTTTGCAGCCGGAGCTCCTAACGCATGGGTGGTGACCACCACAGATGACGGTGCCATCGGGCTGCGGAGAGAAACTCCCACCAGGCCAAAGACGTTGGACGGCTCTGACACTTGCGATGGGGCGCCCTAGAGGTCGGTAAGCATCAGCGCGAGCTTCAGCGAGCCATCGCGGAGGCGGCCAGCGCGACCCGGCCGAGCCCTTCCCCAGGAAACCCACTCTGCATCCCGGCTGCACGCCGCCACAGCTTTGAGCTGCATCTGTGAGCACCTGTGCGTTATTTTGATTTATTTCGTGCATCCATTACCAACATGTATCCTAAGGCGATCGCTCCTTCGCTTTATGCCATTTCAGCTTGTGAAAGGATGCGTAGGCAGGCTCCAGGTGCAGGCAGCGGGGGAAACCTGTGTTGTGTTCCAAAGTGGCTGCAATGTTTTGCATTCCCACCGTCTGGTTGAACGCTGACCCGCTCACTAAATGCTGCGGGACCTTTCAGTTCTTACCTTACATGGTTCTCCATTGCACTGGTTCTGCCACCATCCCCCCTCCACCACACCTGGTCCTCCCGTGGTTTCCGTGACCCACTCTCTCCTCCTTCTCCTACCATCACTCAAAGGATTTCTTTCTCTCATTCAAGGGCTCGCCTCCCACCAGGCCCTTAGATGTTGTAGGTCCCTCAGACTCTACCCCTGGCTGTCTTCTCTGCCCATTTCCTCCTCCAGCTCTCAGGACCCCGCCCCCGCTCCACCCACCGCTGCCCTCAGGCTCCTCCTCTGCTTGGATGCGGGTTGCTCCAAACCCCCTTTAGCCTCAACCGCTTTCTCTGAAGCTCCAAATTCTTAACCGCCCAACCGTTTAGCAGACATCCTACTTGGATGTGACTTACCAACATGTTCACAGCCAGATCATCTTCCTTCTTCTTTCCACACTTCCCATTCCTTTTCCTGTGTCCTCATCTCGGGGAGTGCTCTGTCTTCTTTCATCTGCCCACTCGCCTCATCTGGACACTCCTCCTGTTCTTTTTATTCCCCTTCCCCCCACACTCATAGTCAATAAATCACCTAACCCTCCTGCTGTGAGACAGCCAGGCAGAGAGATTAAAAATGCAAGCGTTGAAGCCGGAGTGCATGGGCTCAAATCTCAGCTCCGCCACCTACTGTGGGCAAATTTCTTAATGACTCTAAGCCTGTTTCCTCATGTGCGAAATAGAAAGAATAGCAGCTCCTACCTCGCTGAGTCGTTGCAGAGACTGAATGAGACAATACACAGACTCTGCAAAGCCTGGCCCATAGAGAGCACTCAGTAATTGTAAGCAGGTTGTAGGTCACTGCTGAAATCTTCTCCAGCTGCCCTTCCGCTGTCTTGACTCAGGCTGCTGCCGCTTCTCACCTGAACCATCACAGGGGCCTCCAATGGGACTCTGCAGATGTTTCTTGAAATTGTGGTTATCTAACTTAGGAATTGGGATGCCCAAGGTGAAGTGGAGTTCAGCTTGCCTATGAGTTTTGACCTAGGTAAAAGTAGAAGCCAAAGCAAGAATGATGTTCGGGATTCAGATCCTCAGGTACTTTGGCTCAAAACATATCTTCAGTGAAAGATAACTTTGTCGAAGTCAACAGAACCTGGCCAGAGAGTTGTTGGGATTTCTTAAACTTGACTCTCGGAAAGACAGAGCCTTTGAACCAACAGTAGTGATATTCTCTCCCTTCTGTCCGGGCGCAGAGACCGCAGAGACCACTGAGACAATGAGCGGTAAGTTCTCTTCCGACGTGTGTGTTAGGCAAAAGAGAGCGCTGAGAAGCTGACCCTTCCCCTCCAGCTCGTTTCAAGACGGTAAAGCCGGGAGCAGCTGGCTGAGCTGCGGAGCAGGAGGAGCCCTTGACGCCGCCCCATCTGCCAGCCAGTGGTCTGCCTGGTGACGGTGCCTGGGCCTTTGATGCCAATGATTTTGCCTTTGTCTCTGAGCCTCTCTTCCTCTGTGTCTCTTGCCAAAGAGCATTTCGTGTGAACAGACCAGACAGGCATGTGGGAGGACTGCTAATTCTAGGGCTAACGTTTGCATGGGGAAGCCGTTCGCCGTGCTGGCCTCCCTGCCCCAAGTCCAGCCCACTCCCTTCTCCACCTGGATTTACGTGATCGCCAATGTCAGAAAACACTTTCTCATTACACGAATGTGGCAGTGATTCTCCTCTGCTTAGAACCCTCAGACTCCCTTTCCCCCCCGAACAAAGTTCAGTGACACATAAATCCAAGCAGGGGCTGGTCTCCGCCCATCTCCACCCACCCACCCACCCTGCACCCTGGCTTGGCCGCAGGGCTGCTCAGAACACCTTGGAAACACCATCCTACCATTTTTGCTTAGTTCTTCAGATGCTTTCCAAACTCTTCCTTACCCTTCAAACCTGATTCGAGGTGTCCTGCTCTCCAATGCTGCTCCTGGTTTCCCCTGGTCAAAGACCCCAGGAACCTGAGCTTAAATCCCAGATCAGCCACTTATTGGGGGCAACTTCCTTAATGAATCTAAGCTCATTTCCTCATGTGTAAAATAGGAAGAAACACAGCCTTTACCCATGGGGATGTTACAAAGATTGAATGAGGCCAACATAAAATAACGTTTCATTTTGCTTTTTAATCCCAAAGGTGCCCGGGCCAGCGTGGCTCAGTTGGTTGGGTGGAGTCCTGGTCAGGGCACAGGCCTGGGTTGTGGGTCTGGGCCCCCAGGGGGCATGCGAGAGGCAAGCAGCTGGTGTTTTTCTCTGTCGTTGACGTTCCTCACCCTTTCTTTCTTACTCCCTTTCCCTTTCCCTAAAAAGAAAATACTGAAACCCCAAACTGGGCTGCAGTTGTGCGATGTTAGCATCCTTAGCCTCCCTTCCCACCTCCCACACTCACCGCCTCATCTAAGGAGACTGCCCATGCCAGAGGTGTTCCTGGGCTTCAGGAGGCACAGCTGGAGGGTGGGCAGGAGACGGGGGGGGGGGGGGGGGGGGGGGGGGGGGGGGGGGGGGGGGGGGGGGGGAGGGTGACGTCTCAAGGGAGGCTAAGCTAATCTAGATGTACACAGGGTTGGCCAAAAACGTCTGTCACGTTTTTTCCGTAAAATAAAACCCACACTTCTCATTTTCACCAATGACTTCATTAATTTGGATATTTTGAGTATGTCTGCTATCTCCCGCTTTTGGTTTCTAGTGGGTAGAGGCCAGGGGTGCCGCTAAACGTCTTCCAATGCGTAAGGCAGCCCCACGGCAAAAGTTTGGCCAAAATGTCAGCAGCATCGAGAAACTTCACAAACCACTTCGGACACATCTGATCTGTCCCAGCTACATTTCTACCTTTCTTAAAATAATAAAGCATAATACACTGAAAGTGTTGCATATTTTCTTCCATCTTCAATATTAAAATAGATTTCACAAAAATTTACCAATTTTGATTTTTTTTAAAAAGTACGCTGCTATGACAGCTGTCACAATACAAACCTAACAAAACTGTTTCGAATGAAGTTAAAGACAACTAAACGCCACTAAAGCCATCATACGGAAAAAAACTAACAGAGTTTCGGCCAACCCAGTAAGGAAGAGCTAGGAGGAGGAGCAGGAAGCGCCCTGCGGGGGGAAGGCTGGAGCTCGATGGAGGAGGTGATGGAGGAGGCGGTGGGGAACAGCAGCCTTCTGAACGTGTGGGATGGGAGCGAACCGGAGGGAGCAGGGGTCTGAAAACTGTTCCTGGGGGTTTACAGACGGAGTTTCCTTTAACTTTCTAAGAGTGGCAAGTCAGTGATCACCCTTCCCTTTAAAAGTACTTTCGGTCTTTGGATTGCCCTTGTTCGAATGTTCCCACACAAACACTCGGCCACATGAGGCTGAAATCCTGCAGGGCCACACTTGCTTGCGACGGTTTCCTCTCAGGCTTGGCCTCTCCAGCGCGGGGCCGTGTCCCAGCCCTCTCTGCAAAGCCAGTGCAAGCGCCCAGCCCGGCGGGCGGCGCAGGAACAGCGAACGCCTGCTGAATGACCATCCACGCTTTCCCGCTGGACCTCCGGTCCCTACGTTACGAGCAAGTGCCGGCCCTTGTTTCCCACGTGTCCAAACACATCACGGAAGGTCCCAGTGAGTGAATAGTGGTCTCCAAGGGCCACACCCTAACCCCCAGGAGCCCATGGGTGTTAACATGTAACAAAAGATACGATTATGTTAAGGATCCTGCAAGGAAAAGCCCACCCTGGGTTTTGCGGGTGGGTCCCGGATGCGAGCACATGCGTCCTGATAAGAGAAGCAGAGGGAAGTTTAAGGCGGAAGAGGAGGAGGGCACGTGACCCCAGAGGCAGGGGTTTGAGGGACACCGGGAACCACCAGAGGACAGAGGGCGGAAGAAGCAAACGAAGATTATCCCCAAGGGTCTCCAAGGGGAGAACAGCCCAGCTGACACCTTAAGATTTCTGGCCTCCATAATGTGAGAGAATAATTTCTGTTGTTTTAACTTAAGCTGCCTAGTTTGTGGTAATTTATCACGGCAGCCAAAGGAAACTTGTACAAATGCCTTATACATAAAGGACATTTAATAATTCTATCAGCCCTGGCTGGTGTAGCTCAGTGGACTGAGCATGGGCCTGCGAACCAAAGGATCGTGGTTCGATTCCCAGTCAGGGCACATGCCTGGGTTGCAGGTCAGTTCCCGGCAAGGGACCCATGAGAGGCAATCACACACTGATGTTGCTCTCCCTCTTTCCTTCCCTTCCCCTCTAGAGATAAAATAAAATTTAAATTTAAAAAAAAATTTTAAAAAATAATAATTCTATCAGTTATCAGTCTGGGTCACTTACAAGCACAGAGCGTGCTTCCCTTTTAAAGTCACACAAACCTCCGTGGCCAAGAGCCAGGGTCCACTGTGTCCTTCAACCCCTGTGATGCTGTGGTAGCCAAGGCGTCCCTCCCTTCTGTCTGAGAGGCGGTCAGGTTCCAAGGCTAAGGGTATTCTGCCAACTACATCTTCCTATAAAATGTCCTTCACTCGCTCCTTCAGGAAGGAGACAGTGCGGGAGGGAAGCACTGAGTGACCGTGTGCCAGCAGAAGCCACGGCTCGTGCCGCTGAGGGTGCAGAGCCCCATCTGTGGGGTCTCTCCAGCAGGCCCCGGGTTCGGGCTGAGGACTCAGCAGTCTGCCCACAGGAGATGCAGTGAATCTGAGAGAGAGCCGGTTTCCCATCCTGCCCCACCACACACACACACACACACACACACACACACACTCTCTCTCTCTCTCTCTCTCTCTCTCTCTCTCTCTCTGCATGAACGTTCTCTGCTAGCCAGAAGTTTACTCTCTGAATGTAGCTGTACAAACTCAGTTCCAAATATCAGCAAAGAAAAGTCTGGGGTTAACACAAGTGTCTCCTCACCAGTAAACAACTGTTACTTGCCACTCTGCCTTGTTTTTTCAGCCCCACTTCCTCCACAGCATTCTCGGGAGGACAGAAGCCTTCCCTCGGGGTGGGGCGGGGCCCGCAAGTCAGGAAGCCCTCGACCCCCGCCACACACAGGCCGCTTCTACTTAGCAAGGTCGGCTACCGGAGCCAGTTTTCATATCTGTGGTCCCACTTTATTCAATTTCTCTGCTTAATAAAATATTACCATAATAGCCACCTCATGCTAGAAATTCTAGACACTATACCCCTGCTGCCCCCGCTCCTCGCCCCTTCTCCCCTGACCCATGTGACTTCCTGCAACAATTCTTTCTGAAAGCAAGCCTGTCTGGGCCAGAGGGATCTGATGGGGAGAGTGCCCATCACCCACAAGAGGGGCATCCACCGGTCTGGAAATGCTGCTGCCACTCTGCCAGCTCTTCCCACACTGTCTGCAGGGGCTGACGCACACGGGCCTCCCATCCAAATTCCCTCCCAAGGCTGGCTGAGGCAGGAGTGAGGCAGGAGTGGGAAGCGAAGGTCTCTTTAAACAGTCCCCTCGCCAGTTCTTCAAGACCTTGGGCAGGTTACATGACTTCCCCGGGGCCTTCACGTCCTCATGTGTAAAATGGGGACACTAATGGTGGCTACTGGCTTCGCAGGCGAGCCAACAGGACCACCACTGGGAGTGGAGGACAGACCCTGAGCGCACACAGTACTGGGCACAGAGCGAGCCCTCAGGAAATAGTCGGTGGGCGTGCGTGCGTGTCTAAAGTCCAAGGGATGCTCAAGTCTCCTTTCCAACATTTAGCACTCCCCGTATCTCATTCTGGTCACCCCTAAGGCCCACTCCAGAGAGCCTTGGCCCCTTGGCCTTACTTGGCACACCGCATGACACAGCATTTGGCTCCAGCATGAAGCTTTGCTGGGATCAAGTGGCCCCGCAGAGGGGACCTCGGACATCGAGGAGAGCTGGCCAATGGGGGAAGCTCTGCAGTCCTCTCCCGCACTGCTGTCACCACCCAGTGACAGTCAGACATGTGCACGCAGGACTCAGGACGGCACTCCTGCCTGGCGGGCTCCGGCCTCCGGAGGGTGAGCACACGTCAGCGGCGAGGGGGCTTCACGGGAAGGCCCGAAGTCAGCTAGCCCCCCTCGCATGACGCTGCTCCCAAACCCTGGATATTCCCCAGCGAAGAATTCCCTCAAACTGGCTATTGTTCAAATCTTTAAGTTTCACTCATAGATTAATCACAAGCAAGTTGGGTCCACCAAATTCTTTTGCCAGTGATTATATTACATGACAAACACACCAAACTGTCATCACCAGTTACGGTGCGTTACTCGGAATTAAAACTCTGCCACGCGTTTACAAGGAGAAGAGGTGCCCACAGTGAAGGCAGCAGAAACAGACATGACAGTGACCTTGAATTGCTTTTGTACACCGGGAACTAGCCCCAGAGACATACACTCCCATGGGTTTTCAACAATCTTAAAATAGCTGTATCTTTCAGAATATTCTCATCATTACCAGAGACAAATTACTTCCGCAGTGGAAATATATTTAATTAGTGGGCCTTCAGCAATCTTCAGGAGACAAGGCCAACCTGAGAAATCAGGCAGCCGGAGACCCTTCAGTGGAGGAGTCCCGGGGGGGGGGAGCCAGTGCCCTCCCTCTTGTGGTCAGTCCCTCAGTCCCTCAGACCACCAGGCTGTGCTTCCTCTTCAGCCAAGCCGGACAATCGGAGCCTGGATTCGCCAGGGTAAGTGGTGGGGCTTTGACACTTGATCTCGGCTCCTCCTTGCTCTCAGGGGCTGGGGACCGAGACTTTGGGGAGGACAGTACCTTGCATTCTGCACCTTCAGGCAGATCACCTCTTTGATGCCCATTTCTATCTAGCCCAATGTTTAAACAAAGACCATGGTGGAAATGGGTGATAAAGAAAGAAAAAAGGTTAAAGGTGGGGAGGGGGAGGGAAGAACAAAGGAGGAAGAATGTGAAAAGACAGTGAGCCCAGCTACTGACAAGGAGTTGGGGATGGTGGGGGCAGGGGGGGGCCGGGCTCCAGCCCAGTCCTTCCCAGCTCCCAGGCCTCAACCCCCACCCCTTCCCAAATCAGAAGCATTCTACCCAGCCTCGTCTCAACTCATATATTTTGGGGCGATGAAAATACTCTGGAATTAGACAGTGGTGATGCTTGCACATCTTTGTTAATATACTGAAAAGCACTAAATTGTATACTTTAAGAGTGAGTTTTATGGTACGAGTAACAGATCTCACTTAAAATAAAAAATACCTGGTTACAGGCCAGGGCACGGAAGGCAGATGGACGTGGATTTGACGCCATTGGGCCACATGCACTGTGCTGTGGGGAGTCCCTGCAGCCCTCCGGGCTTGAGACTCCTGCTCTGTAAGACGGAGTTACCAGAGGAAGGGTCTCAAATGGCTACTGTGAGACCAAACAAGGTAATAAACAGGGTTTGGCACGGTGGTGGCACACGGACAAGTTTCCGATAAACTACCGCTGACATTCGCATGACAAAGAGTCAAAACTGGCCCTCAGCCAACACACCTTTGGACGTTCCTGGGATATACTCATTAATGACTTCCATGGGACCTGCTAGATGATGGATCTGTCTGCATAATCTCAGGTGAGAAGTGACAGTGGTGAGGGTTGCTGTTCAGTCAGGAGGAGGAAGGCCTGCCACAAAGGAAGCAACATCGACAAGCAGAGAAACAGCTTCCACCCACCCCTGCCCCTCGGTCCTCCAGTCCCGGCAAGGGCACCAACACCAGGGCTTAGGCCGAAGCTAAGGCAACGCCCCTCCCCGCATGGGCTCCTGCTGGAGGCGGCAGGGGGAAATGTGTGACAATGGAGGTTTCTGACCGCAAGATCCAGCTCCCACCAGGCCCACTGCTGCCCCTACACCCGCCTCGACGTGTTGCTGGAACACATTATATGTAACACCCCCCAAATGACGAGTTGTGATAGCATCTTTCTAGTTACCACACTTGGCAACACCAACAATGTCCCACACATCAGGAGTTCCCTAAAACACAACATTTTGGGGGCGGGGCGGGGGGCGCAGTTTCACACTTACCCTACACTCACCAGGGTTGAAGGAGGCTGGCTGTGGGGCGGCTCCCCTCCCCTCCCCTCCCCTCCCCTCCTGTCCCTGCACTGAATCCTCGGGATGCCACTCAGGGTGAACAGGTCCCGTGTGATAAGGGCTTCCCTCTGCCGCGTCCCTTGTTTCTTTTTTCCTAAACGCGGTTTGACGAAACCTTTAACTCATCATACTGCTTTCAGCTTCGCCCACCAACTTCTGGAGTATCGCTGGCTAGTTGTACTGTTCCCTTTTCCAGACGTTAGCTGCACACACAGGAAAACCTGTGACCGGCATACACATTTATTTACATTTCCTCCCTTAAATTTTCAATGGCGTTGTTGGGGAGTTCACATAGCTCCTAAAAGATGAATTGGTTACCATTGTAGAGTCAGATTAATTTAGGGTCCACTCCTCCTTGCTGGTTATTTCGCCTTGGAGAACTACTTAAATCCTCAGCTACTTCTTTTGTCAAGTAAGCATGTGATCTACTCCATAGAACTGTGACAGAAATTAAATGAGATGGTACACAAGAACATCAGATCGTATATCTAGAATGCATACAGAAGCCAGCTTTTAGCAATGGCCAGTACAGCCATTGTGGCCTCATCTCTCTGGAGACTAGTTCTAGGAGACGCGCAGATAACAAAATTCTTGAATGCTTGAGTCCTTTATATAAATTGCCATAGTATTTGCATATGACCTATATTTGCATATAACCTATATTTGTATGTAGACTACAGCAGGGTATGCCTCCACATCACTTCATTTGAGTGGATTCAAATTGTTTGATGTGTGGAAAATTCAGGTTTTGCTTTTTGGAGCTTTCTGGGATTTTTTTCCCTAATATTTTCAATCTGTAGTTGGTTGAATCTAAAGAAGCTTAACTCATAGATGCGGAGAGCCGACCGCAAATGGTAATGACTAGTATTGTTGCTGCTGCCGTCAGCCAAGACAACGTGACTGACTCCAGTCGATACTGCTTCCTCCAATACTCAATCCATCTTTTGGGGTTGGTGACATTGCACAGCAACATCTGGCCTCCTATGAACCTGAGAATGTCACAGAGTAAGTTATGGGTTAAAGTGCAGTATCTCTCGACCTCATGCCATAAAGTACGTCTCGTGAAGAACCCTCGTTTTGGACACCACTTGGGTACCACTTCATAGTTCTCTCAACTCCGCCTCAATGGCTGCTGCAGCCCCCGGAGCCACTGACCAGTGGTACTGCTCAGCACCTCTCCTGGGGCGGGCTTTCTCCGACAACGCGCAGTGGGACTCCACCGAAGGCACAACCTAGAGGGGCGGGGAGTTTACGCAGATGGAGCCGAGACGTGCCGCCAGGCCTTTGGGCGGGCAATCCCACCATCCCAAACTGCCGGATTCCCCTGAACAAGCCGCAGCAGCTCCCCTTGCTAGAGGAGAGCAGCCTCTCCCTGGACCTTCTTTGAATTCCAGTTAAAATAAACTTTTATGTGACAATCAGAAAGATGTGAATAACTGCTAATATTTTATGACATTAGAAAGTAATTGTCAATTTCTGAGTGTGTGACAAAGGTAGCGTGGGGTTTATTTCTGCAGAAGAGTGCTTTCAGAGGTAAAGAAATGACGTGCTGTCTGGGATTTGCCCAGATAACCGGGGGCTGGGGGGAGAGGTGCAGATGAAGTCAGATGGCCCACACTCTGAACACGGTTGAAGCCGAGGTCCACTGTGCTATCGTTCCTACTTCTGTGTGTATTTGAAATGTTTCATGGTAAGTGTTTTCAAATGATTGAGAAAATACCCAGTGACAAAGGCTATGATTTTTTAAGACATTTAAAAAAATAGTAGGACATATGTACAAATTATCCAGTCCACAGGTGAGGGTTAGCACAGTGGCGGGCTCACAGACGGCCCTCAACAACTCCGAGACACGCATTTTATGGGCGCACGCATGCACACACACGCACACACATGCGCACACACGCATTCAAGTTAGCCCGGCAGAAAAGCCTTTGGAGACAACTCCTACTGGATCAGCTACATTCCTTAAAGAAGACCCAGACATGTCTTTTTCCGCACACCGAGGCCACACCGAGGACAACCCCAGCAGCCTGTCTCCAAGAGTGCTTCCCACCACTTGGAGACTCCTGAGGGCGATGCTGCTTCCCAAGTCAGGTTCACAGCAGCCCGCACTCCACCCAGCAGCACCTCCACCCCCCGGGATGCAGCTTGCATGGCGCTTCGCAGAGAATGGGCAGCTGTTAAACCACAAAAGGGCAAAAGCTGCCCCACCTGGACACCACCAGGTAGAACCCAGTAACCATGATGGCGGAAATGATAAAAAAGCTAACGTTTACTGAGCTTTTTGTCCTGGGTCACGAAGTGTGGTAAGGTCTCCATTTAATCTTGACGACATAAGGTGTTGGCCCTATGATGACCCACGTTTCATAAATGAGAGAGGGGTCAGGCCATTATCGGAACTACACAGGTGGTAGGTTGCAGGGTGAGGATGTGACCCGGCTGTCAAATCCCAGGGCGTCTGCTCTGAACCGCTGTGTGAGGTTGCCTTCCTAACTCCAACAAGGCATTGGTTTTCCATGTTAGGTCAAGTACAGGCCAAGTTCTCTCAGAATAAATGCATTTTTGCCTTAGATTTGGTCGCTGCTGCCAGGGGCCCTCTGCAGAGCCTCCCGGGGAAGTGGAGAGAGTGGCCCATGCACTCTGTCCGGACACAGGGCAGGAACACTGTCAGACAACCATCCCTGCATCACAGTCCGTATTTACCCGTGAAACCAAAGGCAGGAACTCGCATTTCTGCACTGATCTGCGCTTTCTTGCATGTGTGTGCATGCGTGTGAGTGAAGGTGTTAAACACTTGTTTGTTTTTATCTCACTGCCTTCGCTGTCAAAATACAGTGGCCGGAGAAACATGCTGAGAGCCGCCGGTAGTGCCGTTTTTCAAACCAGGTATTTTTCCCAGGGTGGCTAATCCTTACAAATATTGCCCCATTTATACCACAGGCATTCGGGGTTTACTCAGAACAAACACTTAACGAAAGCCAAAGATTTACAGCAGGCCGCTCACTTCTCCCCATCTCCTAAATCAAGATGCCCTTAGACATCATGAAGGAATTTCAAATATTATTACTTACACCAAAATTAAGTTAATTATAAAGATGTTTTAAGTATCTATTGAGTTATAATGAATTTGATTAAGGCAGCGATTGGGGAACCTTACTCTTGTTTAAGACTTCCGATGCTTTCTTCTCTTTTCCCTAAAGAACCTATATGCTCTACTTAGCTGAACGAGGAGTCCAAAGAGAGTCCTGCTGATGATTTGCCAGGTTCTTGCAAAGGCTTCTATTTCCACCTGCCAAGTGTGCAGTACCACCTTGCAAAACCAGGTGCGGGGGTGGGGGGGCATCGGGAACCTTTCCTGGGCATTAGTGTCCTGAACCTAGGATGCCTGGGGGAGGTGGGCATGGACCGGCCGCCTCCTTCCCCAGCATCCACATGCTTCATCGCATTACTGGTAGCTATTGTTTGCACAACCGTCAACACCATCTGCATTACCTTGTTTGTTAATTTACTTACTTGTGTGTTGTCCGTACCCAGTCACCCCCACCGCACGGGAGTCCAAGAGAGCCCTTCCCTCCCAGGCCCACCACTCTAGCCCCAGCCTGGAACAGCCCCTGCGCACCGAAGCACTTACGAATGTTTGTTGAACAGAGGGAAAGATGAAGGAATGAAAGAGTGAATGAGCTGGGTGTGAAATGTCCAATTAACAATGTAAAAATAGGGTTTAAAGACCAAAAAAAATTGCTGCTTAGGAAAAAGAATAAGCCAGAAATCTTCATTCCTCCCCACTTCCCCTCTGAAGGCAGGGACATATCTTTTTTTTTTTTTTAACCTATGCTATCTTTCAAGTTCAAAAAAGTACTTTTCCATAAGACAGGTTTTAAACTTTTCTTTTTTCTTGGCAACAGCAACAACCACAGAGTAATTACAGGCTTCACACCAAACAGGATCATAAATTAATTGAAAAGCTTTGTACTTCCTGCAACTCACCTGTCCTCCGACTGTCAGCCGAATCCGTGGGGATGACAACACATTATTAACTCAATGGTTAGAGACAAATGCTTCACATCAGCCGTAAAACTGTCCAAATGTCTTTGAAAGTGAAACTCTTTCATAGCAGAGCCACATTTGGCTGCATTGTCAACACTGTGACTTGGTATAGCAAAAAAAAAAAAAAAAAAAAAAAGCCCTGCCTCATTATCTGGGGAATTTCGTCTCCTAAGGTGTCAGTTTGGAATTTAAGACAATGAAGAAGTATTCAGCTACCAATGCCGCCATATTCTGGGATTGCAAAGGTATTTTCAAGTTATACTGGGAAGACAGAACCTCAAAATATACATGTATGTACTGAATTTCAGAGAACAAAATCTCATTATTTACTGGCACCAGATACTGTCTGATATCCACCTTCCCGAACACACACACACACACGCACCCCTTCCCCACGTCACTGAGATGCCAACCCAGAGAACCTGGCCTGCCCCATGACCCCTGCTACGTTGACCCAAGGGGAGACGGGAGAGAGGGCTGCTTCATGGACAGCACAGGATCACGAAGAGAAGCGCTTCTCCACACACACCCACGGTGGTGGGAGGCAGGGGGGTTCTGGTACAGGTTAGGGGTGCCTTCAGGAAGGGGAGAGCATCATTCTGCTCCTCAACCGGACATCTGTTTGGCCAATGGACTTGCTAACTTGCCCTTATTCACTTGGGCAGAGGAAAAGAGAGCTGAAAATGGTCCAGTAAAGACCACAGGGTGAAGAGGGGACCAGCCTTCCCTCAAATCCCAGATTCTGAATCCCTGAGACGGGCAGAAGCCACGCTCCAGGGAAAACACCAGGAGGCAGGGGACACTGCAGGGCATTTCTGGACCACCTGCGTCATTAGGTTGCTGTAAGCTGTCAAAGGTGCAGAACAGGCCTGCCCCTTATTAACTGCTGTAAGTGCCAGTGGTGACATTTATTATTTCATTTGAAGCTCAGACAATACTAGGAACATGACTTTCAGCGAATACCTAACCTCTGTGGGCCTGTCTGCAAAAGTGAAAATACCATTTACTTCTACTTCATGCATGGTTAAAAGCCTTGCACTCTGTAAGCTTTGAATACAGTGTACACTTTCTTTTTTTTTTTTTTTTAAGATTGATTGATTGATTTTAGAGAGAGAGGAAAGGAGGGAGAGAGGGAACCATCAATGCGTGGTGGCCTCTCATGCGTCCTCTACTGGGGACCCAGCCCAAAACCCAGGCACGTGCCCTGACTGAGAATCGAACTGGTGACCGTTTGGATAGGCCAGCACCCGATCCACTGAGCCACACCAGCCAGGACTACAGTGTACACTTCCAATACATTCATTCACTCTGATGATCTTTGAACAGCCCGTAAATGCCAGACATACAACAGCAAAACGGATCATGCTTCCTGCCCTCACAGAGTCCGAAGTCTAGCCCAACGGCTAGCACTGAACAAGTAACTAGGTAACTCTACGTGTGACATCCGAAGTTCGGTACCTGGCTGAGGGGAGCAGGGAAGCTTCCTCCAAGTACACGGAGTTTCAGCTGATGCGCGATGGGCGAATAAGGACGGGCCAGGTTTGAAAGCACTGTGGGTAGAAGACCCAGCATGTGCAAGGCCCCAAGTGCAGCACTTTAGAAAAACTGGAAGTCGTCCCGTGTGGACAGACAACGAGAAGCCAAGGGGGGTGTTATGGTTCATTTTAGGTGTCCACTTGGCTGGGCCACAGGGCGCACAGATGTTTGTTTATTCAAACATTGTTCTGGATTTTTCCATGGTGGTGTTTTTGGATGAGCTTAAATCAGTGGACTCCGAGTAAAGCAGATTGCTCTGGGTAATGTGGGTGGGTCTCATCTAATCAACTGAAGGCCTAAGTAAAAAAAACAGCCTCCCCCTAGTAAGGGGGAGTTCTCCAGCACACTGCCTCAGCCTGCAACTGAAGTATCAGCTCTCTCCTGGGTCCCCAGCCTGCTGGCCCACCCTGAAGAATCTGGACTTGGCACCCTCCATGATCACGTTGACCAATTCCTTACACCAAATCTCTCTCTCTCTCCCCCTGACATACACACATACCACACGGATCTGTCTCCCTAGAGAACCCCAGCACTTACTACAGGGAGTAAGGAGAGATGCGGTGGCCATGAGAGTGGAGGCCACCCAGACGTCCGTGACCCCAGAGTGGGCAACTCATGGGACGTGAGGGCAAGGGAGGCGTATGGGGCAATGGTGAGCCCTGGGAGAGCATTTTACGGGGAGTCCCACGACCAGATAGGCGATTTTTGAATGGTCTGCCACACTGCAGCCGAAGAGTGGAAGGTGGGGCCGTGGAGGAGCCAGGGGGTGTCGGTGTGGGCTGTTGCTGTCGCTGCGTGGGATGTTAGATGCTGGACTGGGTGAGGGTGCGGGGCAGGTGCCGCGGAAGGATCCATGTACTGACAAGTGTCGGTCCTCACGGCTGGACGTGAATGTCTTATTCTCCTTCAACGAAAATACTTGCTAGTACGATGGATTCATTGGTTCCTCATTCTGAACGTGTCTATTTGCTCATACCTGTCATTTTGGTGAGTCTTCTCTCTCCTCTCCTCAGCCTAACTGTGGCCTAACTTGTGAAAACAGGATCTAAGAGAAAGAACAGATCAGAACTTTGGCTGAACTCCCAGAACGGAGCACACGTCCCCACCCACTGGGGAGGAGGGTGTGTGGTCACGGGTACCCTGGGCGGCCTCTGGTTCCGGCAGACAAGGCTCCCTGGGGCGACCGACCAGGGGTCCTTCACCTACAACTCGGAAAGCAAGCTGACAATAAGCTCTCCCGTGGTTCCCGGGTTGCATTGTGCGTGTGTGCGTTGTAAACAAGGGCAACCATCTTTTTCACTCTTGACATTCAAATGTAGAGGTTTAACAAATAGGTTTGCTCCTCAAAGCAACCTCTGGGTTTTCAGTGGTCCGTCACCATCACCGTGGGGGCAGGAAGACGGTGGTGGGGTCAGGGGTCAGGAGACAACCGCTGTGGGCTGCTACTGGGACTCTCCAGCCCCACAAGCAGGCCTCCCAGAATCAGGGGTGCATTTACCCTGGGGGCATTTTCAAAGCAAGCCCTCCTGGCCAGGTGTGCGTATTCTCTACCCCTCCAACCCAGCCTTCCTGCTGGCCTTCACTGGCCCCGAGGGGGAGCTCTGTGACTGGCCAGCCGCATGCCCTCGGGGTGCTGAGCCCAGTGAAGGCCCCTGAGGGCCCGTCTCCCCGAAATAAACTAAGTCACTTAACTCCCGTGCCCCTACAGACGTGTTGTCGCCCACTGAAGGTCACCGAGGCGTCGGTCCAAACAGGAAGGCCTTCCAAAGCAGCCCTCCGTCTCTCTTCCCACATGATATTAAGATGGGTTAGCCCTCGCCCCATGCCCAGCTCAGGAAACGGTGAGCAGGGCATGAGCCTCCCCGCCGTATCTGAACCACCACTGGGAAAGGAGTCCCACTCTCCGGCTGGAGCCACCATCAGAGGCCGGGGGAGAAAGGTCAGCGGAGGGTCTGAACTTCATGACCGGTGATGTGAAAGGTCAGGGGGGCTAAACCACATGACCAGAGATATGGTCAAATACAGGGGAGGAAAGGTTACTCTAGGGGCAAGGTCCTTGCGTCCACAGTTTTGCCTGTTGCTAAGCACCTGGGGCTTTCCGCCCTGGTGACTCTCTGTTCCTGGCCCATTGTCCTTGCTCCGCTGGTGTCTGCCTAACAGCCTACAGCAGAGGGAATGCGAGGACCAGAACTCCCCCGTCCCTGGTTCAAGCAGGTTCACCAGCCTGGCCCTCCTCCGGGGGGCAGTACCAGGGCTCACAGGAGACACAGGATGGGGCAGACAGCGCAAGACCCCTCAAAACCTGTGGTAACCACAGCGCTTGTGCAACAACACACAGACACACACACGCACGGTTAATATGTCAGACACAAGCCAGCCGCTGATGGAGGCAAAGGGCTGCTGCAGGAAAGATTACAAGGACCCGAAAGCGGTCACATGGACACACTGGTTTCCCAGGGACGGAGAAGATGGAGGGGCCCCTTCACCGGCTGCTGGCCGAGACCCCTCAAGGGCAGGGGTGTGAATCTCTAGGGGTGGAGCCCTGCGCACAGGCACTCATTTTAAATTTCTTAAAACAGAGCAGAAAGAGCTCCTGCGGGTGCAAAAGTTGAGCTGAGGGCACCTTCCTTTCCTGCTGAAGGTTATTAATTCTACCCCTGCTATTTTGGTCCTGTTAATAGGGTGAAAAGCATATAAACTGCCATTAGTCACCTTAACCCAATTGCATATGAGCTAATTTCATTACAGAAGCATATTCTGTAGCTGAACAGATTGCACCATTATTAGCCACCAGGGATAAGAGAATTTAGCATTAGGCTTACTCTCTGATACCAGATCACCAGTGTGGCCACAAGATTCATTTACGCCACGAACTCCTTGAGGGCAGTGACTTCGACATATTTATTTCTGTACGCTCAGCACCTAACACAGCAGCACCCTAAGTGGTTGTTAAATGAATAAACGAAACTCTATTCGCCAGCCACGAAGACACTGAGCGAGGAGCGGTGTGGGGCTGGCGGCCTTGGCACACGGCAAATCCAGCCACAGCAAACCTTTCACGGCACGCTTACGGTGAAACTGAGGAACTGCAGGTCGGAAGGGCCCTGAAGCCCTCCTCCGTGCAGGACAAGAACCAACTACTGAGACGAGCAACATAAAAAGAACTGGTCCCTTGGGGCCATGGAGCAGTACTTCAGTTTTGTGTAAAAAAAAAAAAAAGTTCAATGCTTGGCTTTGTCACTTTTTGTGGTGTACCTGAGTATGTACACCCCCATTCCCTCAGAAAGCTTGAAGGCTCTCCACCCATAAGCTGGTCTAGTAACAGAAGAAGCCTTCTTAAAACATCTTCTCTTCCATCCCTTGCATGGGTCTTTAAAGGCAAACCCCATCTGTATAGTCACCAGGAGCAGCCCTTCTCCCAGCCTCTCCCATGAAGACAGCTGCTCACCAGCGCAAAGAAGCAAACAGCCTCTCCGGGAGCAAAGGGAGGGAGTGAATTTTGTCTTATGCAAAGCTGGCAGCCTGGTCTCCCTACGCACCCTCTCCCGGGACCTGTGGTACAGGACTTCAGTACAGTGCACGTTAGCACAGCTGATTAACTGAAAACTGCCCCGCGCCACATAACGGTGTTATAACGGTGTTATTACGGTGTCAACGAGGGACCGCACTCGGGGTGGCGGTCTCGTCGGATTACCACGGAGCTGAAGGCTTTTGATCGCCCAGTGACACCGTAGGGACGCCTCCTAACGTCCCAGCGCGATGCATCACTTGTGCGTGTGTGCCGATGCTGGTGCAGCTAGTGGTGGAAAAGTGTTCTCACACACAGCCAAGCAGCATTCACAGTTGTTCATATGGAAAATAACACAGTAATTAATGAATAATCCTACAAGACTAAACTCTGCGTTTCCCATACTGGCAACCGGAAACCTCCTTTTGCCCCACCCTGAATATCACTTTCAGGACTTCATTTCTTAGCCTCTCCTTCAGCGGGTCTTGAGGGAATATGCCTGCTTCTGCTTACTCTGTAGGAGACTGTTTGGCAGTTCATTCTCACTCTGTGACATGCTCTTCCTTAGACACTAAGAGAGGCAACTGAGCCCTGTGAGCATCCCACCAGCCCCAGCCACAGCCTGGAGACGCCCTGAGCAGTGGCCGCCTGCCCTACGGCACAGCTCTGGCGACTGCGGCTTCTACCAAGCATCTCCCAGGGCCCCTTCTGCTCTGGCTCAGAGTCAACTTATCATGTAGACCTTCTTCCAGGCCAGAAATTAACTCCATTCCGGACCATGAATGGCAGGCTCTGCAAGGACACCCTGGGTCTTTCTATATATACTAATAGGGGCTTCTTTCTGGAGAAACGTGCAAATTGATACTAAAGCATTTCAATCATCAGCAGAGGCCAAGAACTTATACAGAAGGCTAGAAGAGACGTTTTCAGAAGAACAAGTTATAAAACAATGTATACACTATATATAGGCTGTAAAACAATATGAGGTGGGCCAAGTAGGTTTACAATAGTGAGTGTGGGAAACAGAGTTTATTCTTGTATCCTTATTTATTAGTTATTATTTCTTTCCATTATAAATGTAAACCTACTTTTGCCCACCCATGTATATAAATGTATTTTTAAAGTTAATGTATATTATACAAGTATAAAACAGAGATTCAAAGGGTTTACACCAAATGAATAATGCAACTCCCTAGGAGATGAGATCAGGTGCCTTATTTTCTTTTTTATGTTTATACATTGAGATTTTTCTCTAAGAAAATATACACAAGTAATTAGACAAACATTATTTTTGCAAAGTTCTATACACCTGATCCACCCAGTTTCCTCCAGCCCCACTGCAGTCACTGCAGTCCAGGTCCCCACCACCTCCGCCCTGAACTACAGCTTCACCTCTCGCCTCTCACCTGCCTGAGGAGCACGGTCCGACTTCTCACTGAAGCCAGAGGGCTCTTTCAAAACCATAGATACGATTATGTCACTTCCATTCTTAAAAGCTGCCACAGCGTATTGGTTGCCCTGAGAATGAAAGCCACAATTCTCACCAAGGTCCAAGGCCGCTGGCCCCTTCAGCGGGGCTCGGGGCTTGCTGCACTCTGGGTCCCGGCTTGTCAAACCCGCTGCCTCCTCCACCTGGAATGCCCCTCCCCTGTTCTCATCCTTTACTCTCACTCCTCTCGGAAGCCTGAGCCCAGATGTCCCTTCCCCAGAGAGACCTTTCCTGACCCACCAGTCCAGGTACATCCATTTGCGCCTTGTGGGTTTCTTTTCCTGACCCTGATCAAACTTGTAATTAATTACTTGCTTAATGTCTGTTTCCTGGGAGAGCAAGAACCGCTGGAGCCCCAGCCTGGCCAACAGTGGGTACTCCAACATTGAATTTGAACACTTTGCCTCTTTAAAATGGGGTTCTGAAAACCAGGACAACGTTAAATAAGATCTTTATATTTCTCAGCAAGTTATCTCCTGTGATAGTTTGAGAGCTACATTTTTTAAAAAGAATGTGGGAGGACAAATTTTTATTATGCCAGTATTTCCTGTATCTATATACCTACTTTTTTCCTAACACAAACTAACAGTAACTACTGTCGTAACTAAAGCTCATATAATTGACTGTCTTTTCTTTTTTGAGATTTTATTTATTTATTTTAGACAGAGGGGAAGGGCGGGAGAAAAAGAGGAAGACAAACATCAATGTGTGGTTGCCTCTCAGGTGGCCCCCTACTGGGGACCTGACCAGACCTGCAACCCAGGCATGTGCCCTGACTGGGAATCAAACCAGCGACCCGTTAGTTCACAGGCCTGTGCTCAATCCACTGAGCTACACCAGCCAGGGCTGATTGGCTGCCCTTTAAAAACAGACTCCACTCTTGTTCTCCTGAAGCAAGAAGGGCTGGGTTCACTCACCCTTCCACTCTGCAGCGTGGAATTCAAAGTCCCAGGGAATACTCCTTGGCTCATCTGGCCATCCCTCCAGACTCAGCGAAAGCCAATAATCATCTAGGAACTAGCGATGGCAAAGTTTTGACAGAGGACGATTTCAACGTGACCTTGGGCCCTTATCTGTCTCATCCTTGGTGGTTTAGCTGTGGTAATTGCTAAGATATTTGTTGAGCCTTCGCCGTCTGTTGTGAGGCTGACAGATCTGCAGGCGAGCGTAAGCAGCACACTCCTGGCCGAGCATCTGTGTGGACAACCGTCCGCTGGTTCTGGGGGCTACGCCCCAGCGGATCAGACAGCGTGCGCCGCAGGGCTTTCAAGAAAAGGGGAAGGAGGGGCCCCGAGGGGCGCGGCTCCGCGGGTTGGGCATCCTCCCGCAAACCGAAAGTCACCGGTTCACTCCCCAGTCCCGGGGCCTACGAGGGGCGGCCAACTGATGCTTCTCTCACAATTGACGTTTCTGTCTTCCCCACTCCGTTCTCCACTCTCTAAAAGTAAATAAATAAAACGTTTTTTAAAATGTAAAGAGGTGACAAATTTCCCCTTACTGTCATAGCTTGAGTTCATTTCCCAACCTCTTTCCAAAATTCTTACCTGGAAAGTCAATTACCCACACACAAAATATCATACGATTCAAAGAATCATTTCTGTTGGACTGAGATACATTTTACTAATTTCTTCCCTAACAGATAACCTTTCTAAAGAAATGATCATGCACTATCCCTAAACCCTGCTCTACCTCATGGTAATAAAACAGTTTATACCACAGTTTATTTGTTCTTTATTAAAAACTATTTATCGCCCTGGCTGGTGTAGCTCAGTGGATTGAGTGTGGGCTGTGAACCAAAGGGTCGCAGTTCGATTCCCGGTCAGGGCACATGCCTGGGTTGCAGGCCAGGTCCTCGGTGTGGGGGCGTGTGGGAGGCAGCCACACAGTGATGTTTCTCTGCCTCTCTTTCTCCTTCCCTTCCCCTCTCTCTAAAAATAAAGAAATAAAATATTAAAAAAAACAAAAAACCAAAAACCTATTTATCAAGAATTTAAAATATTCCAGGCCATACACTAAGTACTGTTACCATCTGTAGGCCTGACTCTCAAACTCTTAGCTCCACCCCAATCTCTCCTCCAAACTCCTGACCCATGTGTCCAACTGCCCACTTACCATTCCCACATGGACGTCTCAAAAGCACCTCAACTCTACACATCCGAGACCAAACTTCCCCCCGTGTTCCTGCTGCAACTCTGCTAGTCTAAAAACTTGGAGTCAGCCTTGAAACCTCCCTTTTCCCCATTCCCTCTCCTGAATGCTCCTGCCCCTCGTCACTGCGTCCTGTCGATGTTGCGTCCGAATCTCTGCTCACACCCATCGCCATCCCCACTCTGCCAACCCCGCAGGCACCGCGTCTCGCCTGAGCCTCTGCAACAGAGCCCTGCTTAGGCAGCCTGAATCCACCTCTGACCTTTCCTCCACGGCACAAACAAAGTGATATTCCCAGTCTGTGAATTGAAGCCAGTCTCGCCATTTTTAAAAACCCTTCCATAGCATCATGCTAAGTAAAGTAAGTCAGAGGAAGACGAACACTATACGACCTCACTCATACGTGGAATCTACAAAAAGCCGCACTGACAGAAATGAGAGGTAGGTGGCTGGTCACCGGGGGCTGGGGGTGGAGAAACCGGGAAGCGTTGGTCAGAGAGCACCGGCCTCCAGCCGTAAGATGCATAGGTTTGGGGACCCAATGTGCAGCCTGGTGACTACACGTTGTTTAAAGAGTGGATCCCACATGTTAACACCACCCAAAACTATGGTAATTACGGGTGGGGGGGTTACCCTATCATGGTAATCTATTCACTATATATACAAGCATCAAATCATCGCATTATACACCTTCAACTTACATGGCATCTGAAAGTTAACATATGTATATGTGTGGTGATAATGTCTCAATAAAGCTGGAGACACAAACCTTCAATAGCTTCTGTTATGAATCGAATTGTGTCCTTCCCCCCAAAATTCCTATGTTGAGGCCCTAACCCCTGGGGGCTTAGAATGTGACTATATTCGGAGAAAAGATCTTGAAAGAGGTAATTAAAGTCAAATGAAGTCATAAAGCTAGCGCTGTAATTGAACACAACTGGTGCCTCTACGTATTAGTCAGCAGGAGCTGCCCTAATGAGATACCACAAACTGGGTGGCTCAAACAACAGACATTTGTTCCCTCACAGTTCTAGAGGCTACAAGGCCAAGGTCAAGGTTCCAGCCAATTCCGTTTCTGGTAAGAGTGCTCTCTCTAGATTGTAGATGGACGCCTTCTTCTCGTGATCTCACATGGCGTTTCCTTAATGTGTGTGTGAGCGGGGGGGGGGGGCTCCTTGGTGTCTCCTTACAAGGATCAGGATCCCCCCCATGACTTCATTTCACTTCAATTACTTCCTCACTCCAAAGACAGCCATACTACGGGAGACACGTATATTCAGCCCTTATAAGAACAGACATCTGCTGCGGTCCCCAACCTTTTTGGCACCAGGGCTGGTTTGACGGAAGACAATTCTTCCATGGACCTGGACGCAAGAAGGATGGTTTGGGACGGTTCGAGCACATTTCATTGAAGCTCACCTCCTGCCGTGCAGCCCATTCCTAACAGGCCTGGACCAATACCGGTCCGCAGCCCAGAGGGTGGGGACCGCTGGACATCAAGGATGAATAATACACAGAGAGAAGAGGCCAACAGAGGACCCGTGAGAAGGCGGCCATCTGCAAGCCAAGGAAAGAGGCCCCAGGGAAAGCCAACCCTGAGGGCACCTTAATCTTGAACTTCCTAGCTCCAGAACTGCAAAAAATAAATTCCTGTTGTTTAAGCCACCCAGTGTATGGTATTATGTTATGGGAGCCCCAGCACATTAATAGAGATTTCCACTGTTTCTAAGACAATGGTCTATGCCTCTGACTTGATTTAAAGATTCTGCATGAAACGCCCTCCCAACATCATCTTTCTTAACGCAACTCTTAACTTTCTGAGAATTGGTCGCATTTCTTCAACTCCTCGTTGGTGGCATGCTTTCCTGTATCATATGCCTTTCTGTGCGTCGATTTGCATGCCTGCAACATTGCTCAGATATCGGTCCATCATCAGCCTTTCCTTGATCCCTCCAGCTGAGATCTGTTGTTCCATGTTCTCACAGACTCCAGTTCCTCCCGTTCAGATCACTTACCACAGTCTACAGTAACATACTCATTCAAGATATTTTGGTTGCCTGCCTCACACTGGGCTGTAAACACCGTGAAAGCAGGAACCATGTCGGTTGCAGCTCACAATACCTTCAACACTTGGGACAGCACTTGGTACAAGGCAATGATTTAGCAAATGAACCAGTGAAGGTACAAAGACACTGGCTTTGACCTGGAGGGCTTGCCGATAGGTGTGTATCCAAAACAGTCAAACAGGTGTTACAGGAGCTGCGACCAATCAATACGATCCCAGGATCCAAGCCGGAGTTACCATGGGCTACCTGGGCCCCAACAACCTTAGGAAGACAAACCGCTGGGCTTCTGGGCTTCTGTTCTACACAACAGTTTCTAACTGTCATAAGGATAAAATAATTTATGTTTTTAAAGGTCACCACTAACTGTTTCAAAGTGGTCAGAATAAACACAGCTATCAGTTTTTTCTTATAGCAAGTTGTAATGATGATTGTTTTGATTAAACAATCTAGTTGGACTACAATAAATCTAAATTTCTTCATCTATAATGGTTCCACTGTAAGTTGTGTTTTTTCCACGTGATGTTTTTAATCAGCATCTCAACAAGTTTTTTTTAACACAACATTACACTACATATCACGCACTAGAGAAAACTAATAATGGGAATCGGACTTTCAACCTGTCTGAATTTCATCAAATGAGCTACTTGAGTCTATTAATACAACGAAAGAGACCAGCTCTGCAGTCCTTCTCTTCACAATGTATTAAAAAGCACACACCCGTCACCACTGCAAGCAAAGAAGAAACTGCATTCCACTAATTTAATCTGAAACAACAATTAAAATCTAGAAACTCACTGTCATAAAGTTATTCAACTGTCACTCATTAAAAGAAGCTATAAACAAACTAACATATCAGACCAACGGTACTCGTTTACTGAGCTGCTGTAACAAGCTACCGCTTGCCGCGGCCCACCATTTCGGAGCCCACCCAGATAACCCAGTACGGGCTCTTCTTCTCAAGATCGTCCACTTAATTACAGGTTTCTGTTTTTGGTTTTTCCTTTTTTTTTTTTTCTTTGCTATGTAAGGTGGTATTCCATGTTCTGGGAATTAGAAAGTGACTATATCTTCGGGGAGCATTTTTTCTGCCAACCACACCAACCCAACCACCAATGACAACCAGAGAAGCCCAACAAAACATCACAGAATCTGCTTGAAGACATCGGAGAGCTGCCAAGGCAGCAGAAACCCAAGTAACCGACATCATGAAGAAAAGAGTAGGCAGAGGTGGGCCAAACACTTGGGGTCACATTTTCCCCTGCGGCGTTTGCTTCTCTGCAAGCAGCTGCCACGAGCTCAGGGAACACTGAGGTGGAGGGGCCTGAGGAAAAGCTCCACACTGCAGCTGTGACCCTGAAAAGGGTCAAACTAAGGACAAACAGGAAAGAAACCAGCCCTCAGTTTAGAGCTGATTCCAGTGAAAACAAAACCAAGAGGTGGAGGAGAAATCTACAGTTCATCCATCCAGTTAAGGTCTCGTGTCCAGAATGTATAGAGAATCCTGCCAAAATCAGTAAGAAAAAGACAGACAATCCAACAGGAGAAGGGCCCAAAGTCTGGAGCAGGTAGCTTCACCAAAGAGACCATTCATTAGCCCAAGAGCCTATGGGAATGAGCTCAATTTCTAAAGTTATCAAGGAAACAGGAAATGCAACCACTGCACCCAACAAGAATGACTAAAATTTAAAAAACCGAAAATACCAAGTGTTGGCACAGATCTGAAGCAATAAGAAACCTCCTACGCTGTTTGGGTGTAAATTGGTATAATCGTTTTAGAAGACTGTTTGGTAGTGCCAAACGTATACATGTCCTACACCTGAAAAATTTCCATTCTAGGTATATGACCAGGTATGTCCAGAAAAACTCCAGCCACTGTTAATATAACGAGAACAATTGGCTTAACATCGATGTGACCTGGGAGCCAAGGAGAGTAGACTGGAATGTGCACACACGTGAACAATGACACCTTCACTGTACTAGTCAGTGGGGGCGGTAGACACTGTTGAGTGAGCATGTGTACTACGAGCCTGTCACATTCAAAATGACTGAGTAGAGCAATGAAGTTGCATTAAATTTTGCATTAAGTTTGAACATCCCTCCACAGAAACTACTTGGATGATTCACAAGGCAGCAGCTACGGGCAACTGGTGATTGGCAGCTTCATCAGGACAATGCGCCCACTCACACATCATGTCTCGTGCAGAGTTTTTTGGTGAAACATCAAATCACCCAGGTAACTCAGCCCCCCACAGTCCAGATTTGGTGTCCTGAAACTTCTGGCTTTTCCCAAAACTAAAATCACCTCTAAAAGGGAAGAGAGTTCAGATCATCAAGGAGACTCAGGAAAACATGACAGAGCAGCTGATGGCCATTGGGAGAACCCTGTGAGGTACCAAGGTGCCTACTTTGAAGGGGACTGAGGTATCATTGTCCTGTGCACAGTGTTTCTTGTATCTTGTAACTTTTTCAATAAATGTCTCTATTTTCCATATTAAATGGCAGGATACCTTCTGGACAGACCTTGTATAACCAACAGGAATGCCAGCATATGGGGAATGTTTATTACGGTGTAAGTTATTGGTAATCAGTCTAAAAGCAAGGATGATGTGAATTGTCTCTATTTCTACAAAATATAATATGACAGGCTACTGAGGATGTCTTATATACACTGTAATTCCAGTACAATTTGATGATTTAAGTAGCTGAAATGTGACAGAGTTTGATACTACCTGTTGTCACAAATTAGAACATTAAATTTCCCCACCATGTTAGGATTTTTCAATTTTATCTACAGAAGTAACAAATGCATCCTGAATCCTTTGCCGAGCCATAAACAGGGAGACATGTAATACTTCATAATAAAATGTAGACATCTCTGTGTCTTCTGTGAAGCTCAGTGCCACCTCGGACCAACCTTTCTGTTCCGGAAGAAAACTACCTAAAATAACTGGGTGGTGCTCTGAAGTAGTTTATTGTTTAGTGATTGATTAGTGCTTTAATAGCACACAAAGTTGAAAATAAAGTTCGAAATACATAATCTTTGGAAAATCTATAAAACAACCAAAACATCCACCAAGAACAGAATAAAAAAGTAAATTACAATGTATCCATTACACAGCGATGCAAATCAAGAAGCTCCTCCTACTGCTGCTACCAGTAACTGCATGATGAATCCCACCAACACCCCGCTTAGCAAAAGAGGCCAGACACAGAAAGGGCATATTGTACGATTCTCCTTATATAAATCCAGGCGCAGGCAAAGCTAACCTATCCTGTCGGAAGTCGGGGGAGCGGTTTGGGAGCAGGGAGGGCAGTGATGGGGAGGAAGGTGAGGGAGGCCCCTGGCTGCTGGCAGCATTCAGTTTCCTGATCAGGGCGGCAGCTGATGGACTGATGCGTCGACGGAAGCAGCGCATCAGCCACATTCACCTCGTTCCAAACACACATACTGCCCCCAGCCCCCTCACGCTGGTGGTGGTGGTGGTGTTGTTGAAGTGAGTAATGCTGACATCGACAACCAACCCCCACACCCACCCGCTTGTTGTCTGGTATACGCAGAGACCGATTTCTCCTAAACCTTCACGTATTCAAGTTTATTGGAAAACTCGGTGTGTACGTTCATTTGTGCATGTTTATTAGTTGAATTGAAAAAATTTAAAAAGAGCTCTAAACCTCTGGCTTTGGATTTTCTGAGGTGAAAGCACTTTTTTTTTTTTTTTTTAAAGAAAAGCAAAGCAATGAGGATTATTTTGACTCTTTCCGGAGCAGCTGAGAAATCTCCCCCGATCAGTATCTTTAAGTTGCATACAGATGTGCAAAATGCTGCGGCAGCCACTCGCTAACCTTAGTGGAATTCTGACCGGGTCAAAGGGTCAGTTTCCACGCCTCACTTATGCTGGCAAAGCACAGAAAACACCTCATTCCTGTCCCAATCCCTGGGCCCACCCTGGCCCGCAGTCCCGCCCCCCAAACTGCACAGCCACCTCCTGACCACGGCTCCCTCGGAAGCTCAGCAAACCAGCACCTTCACCTCCACCCCCCAACTCAGGGGGAGACACTCGCTGTGGTTTTAGAAAACAAAACCAATAGGTGGCTTAGCGCTGCCTCACGGTAGTTCCTGAGGTAGGGGCACCACGCCTGACAAAGCCACCTGAAAGAGAAATTTCAACATCGCCACCTTTGCTTCGTTCGTCCCAAGATGCAGCCTCTCTACTGGACGTGCTTGGAGTTGCACTGGCTTCTAAAAATATTGCTGTAAGTTTATGCTGGGAAAACAGTAACCATAGTGGAAGGTGTTTGTTAGCTTACTATAAAGTATCAAGTGGCCCAGACAGGCTTTACTAGGCCCCTGCGGGTGCTTTCAACTTGAAGAACAGCCAGGGCCCCCCTGCGATCGGAAGAACCATCCTGAAGACCAAGGCTGGCAGTGTGGTCCCTGCTGCCGTGACCTCTCTCTCTCCTCTCTGTGCCTGTCCCCACACTTCCCTTTCAGGGGATTCAGTTACCTGTCACGAAATCATCTGGCAAATCTTAGGGCAATTTAGAAAAAAAAGTAATTTGAATTTCATTCTTTTCTTCCCTGGAGAATAACAGCAGGAACCCCTAATGCCTCGGTGTGCACCTCTGGGAAATGGGTACAACCCATGGCTTCAGATCTCATCCCTGGCCAGCTACCCAGGAAGAGGAGGCAGGGACAGCAGGTTCTGAGGAGGGGAAGCAACCCAGTGGGGCCTGAGCAGAGTGCGGATTTGGGGGAGTCTCTGGGCTGTGGTGGGCCGGCACCTACTCCTCCACGGCCTCTGCTCTGCGAGGGGCTTTATTTGAGGACCTGCCCCACATCAAGGACCCCGCCTTCGCTGGGCCCATCCCTGCCTCTTCATAAAAGTCCCTGATACGCAGGTTCCTGGATAAACAGGAGACCGAGAAGGCCAGCAGGTTAGCCTAGTGCCCCCTTCCCTCGTCATCCGGAGCAATGCTGAGCAACGCCTGGCTCGCACACCCTGCTCTCAGCCCTGCCTTCACCTATCCAACAGGCATACGCTGAGCACCTACTACGCGCCAGGCGCTGTGCTAGGCACCAGTCACAGGACGAACAAGGCAGGCGAAGGTTCCCTGCGCTCACAGAACTTTCATCCCATATGATTCCATTTATGTAAAACGACCAGAAAAGGCAAGTGCATACAGAAAGAAAGTGGACCGGCAGTTGCCTAGGGCTGTCGCGGTTGAAGAAAATTGGGGGCGACGGCTAACGGGTGAGGGGGTTCTGTTTAGCGTGATGAAAATGTTGTAAAATTGATGGTGGTGATAGTTGCACAATTCTGTGAATATATTACAAACCGCTAAATTGTACACTTTAAATAGGTGCCCTGTATATGTGAGTTATATGTCAATAAATCTGTGGTATTAAAAAATAATGACCAAACCTTGAACTTCCAACCTCAAGTTCTAGGCTATTTCCATAGTGCCCAGCTGCCTGCCACACATACGAGAGAAAAAAAAATGACAACCGATGAGCATAAAAAATAAATTACCGGGAAGGACCTTTAAGTATCCAACTTATTTGCTAAACTACCCCTTAAAATACCAGGTACAGCAGAGCCTGCATCAGCCAGGATGGGCTGGGTTACACACAAACCCAAAATCTCAGTGGCTGAACACAAGCAGCTCCCCTGAAGCAATCAATGCCCACCCTGGGCTGGAGGGACTTGCCCAGGCCGACAGAGAAGCCTCCACCCGGCGCCGCGCCAGGCTCGCCTCGCCTCGCCCGGCACAGGGCAAGAGGGAGCACAACAGTGATCCCGTGGTCCAGCCCCCAGATGACGTACCACACTTCCCACAACTGCTTGGCAGCGTCGTTGCATGGCCCCACAGAAACAAGGAGGACAGAAATCACGTGCCTGGAAAAAAAGCAGCTTTGCGTGTTCAGTAAATAGCACAAATGTTTGCACAGGGAGCTAGGGCTTAGTGCTGTTTATGGCGTGGGCTGGGAAGCTGGCATGCCTGGCTTTAAACCCCACCGCCATCGCTAGCTCTGCAGACATGGCCATGTCGCCGTGGGGAAGTTAACTTGACCTCTTCGTGCCTTGAGTCCTCATCCATGAAATGGAGATAGTGGTAACACCTACCTCATCGGTTTGTTGGAAGATTTCTATCTGTAGAGAACTTAGAATAGTACCTGGCAAGTACAAATGCCGTACTACGTAACTTGTAGTGTTTTGGAAGAAGTTTAAAGGCACTATTTAAATCTTGCAATATAATTAATGGATGGGCACGGAGTGAAGTACCAGCACAACATCCAACACATACAAAGCACATACAAAACATCGGGCAGCCTTTACTAACAGGGAACCGTAAGGCCCAGGCCCTGCTCAGCCTGGCCTCAAACCAACTGCCCGGTTCCTTGGCTTCCAGGTTTCTTTTTTATCTTTAAATGAGGGGCTGTATGAGGTGATCTCCAGGATTCTCCAGCACTAGCAGCTTGGCTTTCTTTGATTCCTGCATGGGCCACTGATTCGGTCTGACCAGGTATTTTTCATCGATCACGCCTTGTCCTTTGACCATAAAGGATGATCCTCCCCTTCAGATCAAGAGGGTGTTGATGCATTACCTGCCTGGTTCAGAAAGTGAGCCTCACCTGACTTCTCCCCTCTGGGCAGAGCTACCCTGACCTGCTTGCTGCCTGCAGCCCAGCACCAGGAAGCTGCCAGGGGAGAGGCGGGTCCCCGCATGAACTTCAAAGGAAGCACCTCCACGTGCAGGGGGAACGGGGAGAGGGGTCAACAGCCACCCGAGGGCAGCTCACCTCCTCTCACCCCTGGGTGAGGACTTTAAAACCCTCCACAAACCTCTTCACACAGCACTCAGGGGTGCCCTCCTGCCTTCGCCCGCCCACCAACGCCCTGGCCGGGGACGGCACCTGTGTGTTGGAGGGGCAGAAGCCATAACCCTCATGGTTTAAAGAAAGCCAAGCAGTCCCAGACACCTTTCCGCTGTCCAGTCAGGCCTTTTCTGGGGTCCGAAACAGAAAGGCAAATTTAAATATTAAGATGTTTTGTAAAAAGAGAAGAAAGCTCTCAGTGGAACAAAGCTTTGATGAGTAGCAGGGAGCCGCTCACAATGTATCAATGTCAGCTGAACAACCTCAGTTGAACACAATGAGTGAGTGAATGAATGAATGAATGAAAGAAATATACATGTAACTAGAAAAATAATTCTCTCAGCGCTGCTGGTTTCCAAACGTTAATGACCACATCTCACTGTTTCAGTCTTGGTAGCTGAGGTCCCTCCTTTCTAGGTGCCATTAAAGCCGCCTTCACCAGTGTAATCTATCACCTTAAACCCTTCCTGCCCCTCAGCATGTGTCTCTGAACGTGTTCTCATCCTGCTTTACCCTCCACACGACTCTCTCTCTGCACCTGTGATCTTCCCCCTTGGAGATGTCAAGCCCATGGGAGGGGTGTGGGCTCCAGGCCAGCCCCACCGTCAAAGTGAAGCCTTCCCTGAACACCCCCGCCCTCCTCACCACCTCTGGATCGCTGCTGTCCACAGCACCCCCTTGGTGCTGCCTGACACAACCTTCAAGGCTCAGGCCAAAAGCCATGTGGGCGACCCCTGTTGGAGGTGGGCTGCCCAGGCCCAGCTGAGTCACAGACGACAGCAGCCCTGGCCGGTGTCTTAACCGCAAGCTCACGAGAGATCCCAAGCCAGCACCACCCAACGACGCCACTCCCGGATTCCCAACTCACCGAAACTGCGTGGGGTAATAAATGCTTATTGTTTTAAATAAGCTGCTACGTTGGGGGTGCTCTGTCACGCAGCAATAGTGGACTAACTGTCGGTGATAAAGTACCTGTAACCTCAGGGGCTGCAGCAAATTTAATCACACCCTAATGGTAGAGTGTGAGTGCTGGTCATACGGGTGCTCGCTGCAAAACTCTTTCCACTTTGCTGTAGGTATGAAAGTTTTCACAATCACTGGGGGGTGCGGGCCGCACAACAGGACGTGGCAGCCGGATCAGCCCACAGCACAGCGGCGACCGCATTTCTGGGCTAACGGAAGAGAATGATTTAAAAGGAGGTGCTCAAGGAATCTCGTTTTGGGGGGAAGCAGAAGTCTGTAGGATGGTACTGACTCTCTCTCTATTTTAAAGTATGTATTTGTGTGTATGAAGAAGTATCAGATGTCTATGTGGTATTTTACTTGTTTTTTATCCCAACCTCCAGTTTTCGAAAAGGCATTGATCCGCCCATTTTGGTTTTATCCGCCAGGGTACCTCTCAGGAACCCCAAGATAGATAAGAAATTACTGTTCTATCAAAAGCAACCTATTTTTTCATCCGTTTGTCCTACTCTGCGCTCTGTTCTCTCTGCTCGTACTGATGTAGTTCCCAAACTAATTAGGCGAGCTGATGCTGACAGAAATTTGATTAACTTTTTAAAAAGCGTTGCTCAACACAAAGCTGCAAGAAACAGACACTTCCGTGCTCCAGAGAACTGAGACTGGCCAGACCCGTGCTGGTGACAGTTCATGGGCCTGACGCCCTTTCCTGCGGAGTTTTATAGTGACAACAGGCTGCCGAAGCCGCCTCTCACACCAAACGCCGACAACGTATTTTCAGATAAATAACGTGATCAGTCTCATCTTCCCATGTAATGACACGAACCACAGAAACACTGGGTGATTAAACAGAAATCCAGACGCATTACTTCCTCCAAATATAAATGAACTGAAACCTGCCTGTCAGTGATGGGGCCCACTTTGCTAATGTTACAGATCGTCACAGCGCAAATCCTAAGAGCTTCTCTACTACAAAGTGCACAGGATTGGACGGGAGATCAGCTTGGAAAAGACTGGCAGGCGGACTCAGCGCTCAGCAGAAGAGCTTAATGTTCTGCGTGGCGTCTTCTCAACACTGGCCAACACCAACATACCTGGAAGGAAGGGCCCCCCCACAGTGTTCACCGCAGACAAGCAGGATGAGAGGGGGACTGGCTTATTGGACCTCGCTTCATCCTCTTAGTTGGAGCACGTAAAAATAAAAACGTTTCGCAGACCCGACAACCTGCAGCTGTGCACTGGGAGGGGACCCAACCAAAGGCAGCTGTGCCAAGTTAGAAAGCTGGAGGGGAAGCCGAGGCCCTGGCTGGCAAGCAAGGCGTAAGTGGGAGGTGGTCCAGCCTCGTTCTGGGACCATTCTCCTGGGCGCTGGAAGGGGTGCTGGTGGCAGCCCCCTCCCCGTTCTGGCTTCCTGAGCCCACAGCCCCTGCTAACGTCCTGGGACACTAATGTCCTGGCAGGGAGCCCCCTGATGGGCCAGTTCTTCATTGCTCCAGGAATCTCCCCGAGCCCCAGCCTCCAGCCTCCTAGGCCCTCCAGCCCTGCCAATGAGTCTGTAAGCACACAATCCTTGTCACTTCTCACTTACAATAACCTAGACTGCTTTCTGTTTCCTGCCCTCGACCCTTATTCACGACAGAGCTCCTGTATCCTTTGGAAACGTTTAAAAACGCAAAGGAAGTGGTCCCTCCTCTGTTCGCTTTCCAACCACTCAGTCTCTAAATGTGTGGGGATGGGTGGCAAGTACCGGAACACCCGCGCCAGGCGCAGGCGGGAAGGACGCAGGAGCCCTGGAGTGCACAGAGATGCAGGGACCCGGTCAGGAAAGGGAGGAGTGACTGGTGCGGTGCGAGGGTCAGCATCTGGCCATCTCCACCTACAGAGAAGGGAAGAAAGGAAGAGAAAATCTGAAACCCAAACGCTAAACTAAGCAGATGCGATGGGCCCCTCAGCCACAAAACCTGCCCGTGGACGCCCGTGACTCACGGAAACCAGGCTGGCTGCTCCACAGTCACAGCTGAGAAGAGCGTGAACGCAGCGGGTGTGTGTGTGTGTGTGCGCGCGCGCGTGCGCGCGCGTGTGCATGTGTGTGGCAGCCAGGCTGCTGATTTTCAGTCAAAGGGAGGGTCAGGAAGCACCCTATCTGGTTCAAAGCCAGCAACTCTCATGTCCATTCCCAGCACTGCTGCTGCTGCTGGCTGGATTGACAAACCCCTTTTTCCTGTCTGTCCCGACTGTCCTACAAAATGACAAGCCCCTCAATAACAATAGTAGCAGATACCTTTTTTATTACCCTCACTGGAGGACTTTTTGTTTTCATTGCTTTTAGGAAGGGAGGGGGAGAGAGAGAGAGAGAGAAAGAAACACTGACCGCCTGCCTCCAGTACGTGCCTCAACTGAAGATCGAATCCACAACCCGGGCATGTGCCCAGCTGGGAGTCAAACCCGCAACCTTTCAGTTTACGGGACAAGGCTCCAACCGAGCCCCACCGGCCAGGGCGAGCAGCCACCTCTCACTGAGCAGCTACTGCACGCCAGCACTCCACACGCTTCCCGTTTAACGTCACAACCCCGGCATCCTGTGGGTGTTACGCAGCCGACCCAGCGCCCTACCACTCGCCCTGCCCGCACCACTCCCATCCCAGTCTGGGCCTCCATCCTGTCTCTCCGGACCCTGCGTAGCCTCTTGCCCGACATGTCAGCTCCTGCCCTTCCTCTCCCTCCACAGACTATTCTCTGCCACTGCCACGGAGATCCTGTTCAACCTGAAGTCACATCCTGTCGCTCGTTTACCCAAACCCGTCTTCGCACTCCCCCAAACATGGCTTCTGCCTTTACCCAGAATAGAAGCCCAAGAAAGTACAATGATCTGCAAAGCCCTCTGAGATCCGCTCCTCCTTCCCTCCCCAATCACCTCTCCCCCTCGACCCCGGTTCACGCTGCTCCAGCCCCACCGGCCTCCTGGCTGCTCTTCCCACACACCAGGCACCCCCCCTGCCTCAGGGCCTTTGCATCTCCGCACAATGGTCTTCTTCACCCAGGTATCTAAATAGCCCTCTCCCTCAGCCCCTGCGGGTGCTGGCTCAAATGCTGCCGTATCAGTGATGCCTCCTCTGAGGACCTGATTTAAAATCGCAGTCTTGGCACTAATCACCACCTACATGTTTAATAATCGCCGTCTTTCCTGTCTTTCTTCTGCTCTGGCCCCAGGAGGGTAGAAGCTGCTGTGCTCATGGGCCGTCCCAAGCACGTCATCAGCACTCAGGAAATACGTGTGAATTTAAGGAACTCGTGAAGAAGCTGAGGGAGGAGGCATCTTGCCCACACCTGCACCGGGAGCGAAGAGCAGGTCTGCGGCCAAGCTCATGCCCCGCACTCGACAGCCCCGTCCAGGACACCCAAGCCACCGCTCCCCTCCATGAGACAGGACAGTAGGAAGGTAGGCAGACTGGTGCAACCACTGTGGAAAGCAGTATGGAATTTTCTAAGAAAACTAAAAATGGACCTACCTTTTGACCCAACAATCCCACTGCTAGGATTATATCCTAAGAACCCTGAAACACCAATCCAAAAGAACCTGTGCACCCCAATGTTCATAGCAGCACGATTTACAATAGCCAAGTGCTGGAAGCAACCTAGGTGCCCATCAGTAAATGAATGGATCAAGAAACTGTGCTACATTTACACAATGGAATTCTATGCAGCAGAAAGAAAGGAAGGAGCTCCTACCCTTCGTGACAGCATGGATGGAACTGGAGGGCGTTGTGCTAAGTGAAATAAGCCAGGTGGTGAAAAACAAATACCATATGATCTCACCTCTAACAGGAACCTAATCAACAGAACAAATAAATAAGCATAATATAGCCAAAGACACTGAAATTGAGAACAAGAGAGGAGAGGGGTAGGAATTTCAAGGGAATAGGGGAAGGGTTTAGAGCAACAAGTATGAAGGACACATGGACAAAGCTGGGGGGTGGAAATGGGAGGGAGGTGGGGAGGGCTGGGGCAGTGGGCTGGGATGGGAGTAGAAGACAGAAAACTGTACAAGAACAACAATTAAAATAAAATTGAAAAATAAATAAATAAATAAATAAATAAATAAAGTGCCTTCCGCATGCAAAGAAAAAAAAAAAGTCCTTCGCAAGTGGAACAGGGAGACAGACAGCTGAACACAATGGCCACGCAATTTACAGCCAGACACAAAAGGTCACCACCCTAGAGACAGTCACAGCTCGGCCTCAGTTGTGTTTCGGCTCCAGGCCCAGAAGAGCAGCAAAACCAGGGGGACGAAACCAGAACCAACGGCAGTGACTGAAGACCCCCAGCCCTGTCAGTGACGAACCAGAGGAGACCCTGACCCCGAAAGGGCACCTGGAGAACTGACGAATATTCTGCCGAAACCCTCCCTGGAGACCTCCCCTGGGACTCCCGCCTACGGGAGAGAGAAAAAAGCCTCAAGACAAAGGACCCAGAGGGTGAGCTCTCTCTCTGGGGACGAGCCTGCCCACTGCTTTCCCACAGGCACACGCCTCCTAAACTCCAAGGCAACAGGCGTCTGGCAGCCAGTCTCAGGCTATACCCTAAACCTGCCCCAAAGTCCCCTTTCCCTGACTTCCCAGCCTAGGCCTCCCTTGTTTCACTGTCCCCAGCTTTAACAGGTGTATCCTCAGAGCCACCGGGACTTGTGTTGTGACATCTTTCCTACACGAAGTCAAGAACCCACAGGCTACAGCGGGCCCTCTACAGACCCGCTCGGGGCCAGACCCCTGTCTGGTAACACTGCCACATCCAGGGGCTTTCACAGATGCCGCAGGCATACGGGTTGAACTGATGTGAGTCTAACGGCTGTCTGTCCTCTTCTCTGCCCGGGACGCACTGGGCCAACACCACTGCTTCCCAACTGGGCAGAGAAGCAGCCGAAGCCCCCTCCTGAGGACTTCCCTTGTCCTTCTTCCAGTCCCTCCTTGAGCCCCAGAAGCCAAAAAGCGTCAGATCCACCCACTGGCCTGACCCAAAAAGCCAGGCACAGCCTTCCTGGCTCTGTTCTGCAAACTATCTCTGATCAGGCAGAAAGGACAACAGGGGTCCAAGCCAAGCACTCTGCTGCCTGCGGGTTGGACCAGAGGGGAAGGGCCCCTGCAGCACTAGGAGTGGGGAGGGAGGGAGGGAGGGAGGCTACCGTGCAGGGCTGTACAGACCTAAGAGCAACTGCGAAAGATGGGCGAGAGATCCTGCTGGGGACTCCCTGCCTGCACCCCTCGCCTGGCCGAGCGACATGACGTCTTTGAGCAGGAGGACCACGAGCCAGAGACAGGCAGTCTTCCCTGCATATACCCTATGATGCGATGTCTGTGGCTTTTTAACTAAGTGAGTTAATATCAATCATGACCTAGAATAGTTCCTGCCGGCTGTAAATCCTGCATTTACAGCTATTATCATGCTGGGATTTAATTGCTGTATTTTCCCCACAACCGACAAAGCCAGGTGAGGAATGCAAGGATTGAATTTGCTTTAAAAGCTGACGTTAAAAATATTTGCCAGCCCAGACTGTCCTAAAAAAATCAGTGGAATGAGGCTGTAAACTTGGCGGACAAGGACAGGCCTGATTTCTTTTCACAGCTCTACTGAGATGTTGAGATGATTATTCGGCAGGATAATCACAGTTAGGTCATTTTTAGCACGCTTATGTTAATCATGGGAATATTATATTATTTAAAATGAAAACAGCTACTGAATCAAAACACGTCTACAAGTAAATAGGCAGTGTGAATCCCAGATCTGACTTCTGTCGTAACTGCTGTGGCCGTGAAGAACTGTAGCGGACCTCAGGAGAAAGTTACAAACAGCTAATAAGTTATGAGGGAGGTGGAATAAAGAGACATTTTGGGCAAGTGTAATTTGAATGTTACCAGGATGCAGGACCTAACGACTGTGCTAACTGCACACAGTGGCTGCTCATGAGAACTTTCGGCTGGAACCAGCGAAGGCCAACAGCAGAGAAACTGATGCGGCCCCGTTGGAAGAGGGGAAACCCTGCAGGTCGGTGACAGGAGGGGGTACAATGTTGTTACCTGCACCGCTCAATTCATGGCTTCGCCAGTTTTCTGCAAATGACTTCCTTCTATAGAACACCCGTCACCGCTAAGGATCCTAGCACCACAAACTTTGTCAGCGGGGAAAGGAATAAAAAAAGAAGAATCTTAGTCCCTGCACTAAGTATGCAAATCCTCACTGCCCATTCACTCCAGGGTGAGAAACATCACTCAAGCCTCTCCACACAGATGTCACCCCACGCCCCCCTCCCCCAAGTCACTGAAATAAGTACTTTTCTTTACTGCAAAGACACCACGGGATACAGAGTCCACAGGCATTTGTTACGTTTTGTTTCCCTCCAGAGATGCTTTGTGGGTTAGCGGCAAGGGTGCAAAAGCCTTGCTCTGCAAAAAGCAGAGCATTCTCCTGGCTGGGAGTCCCGCTGAGCTCTTCAAAGGAATGTGTTTCTAAAGAAGGTTTAAGTTGGCTTAAAAAGTTCCAAGCAACTCAATCGGATGGTGTGGTGTATGGCATTTTCCAAGAAGACATTTCCCTTTGGAATGCAAATGTGATGGAATCTCATCGACCGGAGCGTATGCTGCGGAGGGAAGAAGACACAGACTTCTCACTGAAAAAAAAAAAAAGCATTTGTTGTGATAGGTACCAGTTCCTTAAAGGGCAAACACCGGACATACTTAACCAGTCTGATGCTTCCACTAGAGAAAACAGTCAGACAAGCCGAAGTCTTGATTCTGTGGGCAGGATTTAGGTACCACGTAAAAAGAAGTCAGCCTCCGCAAGAAGCATTCGGATGATGACGTGTCCTGCAGTTATGATGCGGGGAAAAAAGCTATTCCGAAGAACTGGCCTCAGCCGCAAGCCCCATCTTGACGCACATTCCAACCTACGTGCCTTTCAGATGCGGGACCAGCTGTGTTTCTCTGGGCTGGACGAATTCTGACTGCTAAGCTGGTTTATTACAGTGTGCCCCTCTGGCTTTGCTAAGGGTACCCCTATTACCTCTACTACGTACTCATCCCACTGCCTCAGCCTGAAATAAATGCAGCTGGCTGTGATCAATTAAAATACAACAAGGACTGACAGAAACCTAAACTATGAGCCACAGTCCTGCTACACGACCAAAGCCATTAAAAGCATCACTGCTCCAGTGGGAACATTAATTTACTCGGGTACAGCCATCTGCCATTCCCAAAGTGCTTTTCCGTCCTGTATCCCCTTTAATCTCCGCATGGGCCCTGAGACCTGGTGGTTATGTTCTTGCCCCTATTGCCAGGGAGACCACTCAGGAACCCAGGGGCTTGCAGGAGAAGGCGCACCCAGCGAGAGAGCCAGGACACTTTCCATTCTGGTTACTCTTCATTTGCGATGCACTTTTTCCTACTGAAAAAAAGATCTCATGACGTTTGTTGTTAAGAGTAGGACTGCCAGGTGAAAATTTTGCAGGTTGACGCACTTTGCTAACCATGGTAGATCCCATTTCCATTTTTTGATGCCAGGAGCTTCAGGGCAGCATTTCTATCCTGGACACTGCAGGGCAAGCGGTCCCTGGCCTCTGGCCTTGTGACCCCACCTCTGCTGTAAGGGGGAAGAAAAACAGGACCGGCACCTGACTGCGTCTCCTGGGAGGCAGGGGTGGGAACCCTAGAGCTCAGTCCCGAGGCTGCTCCTCAAGGGACCGGAAGCTAGCCAGTGATGCTAGCCAGCCTCTGGAAGCATCCAAGCCGTCAACTAGAGCAAGACTAAAGAGCCACTGGGGGCGGAAAAGGTGACCAACAGCCTCTCTCACACATCCACAGACTGGGAGGGGATGAGATCAGGAGACAGCGAACGACTCTGAGCCCAGAGGCCTCCCAGACTTTTCAGTGCGTTTGCAGAAGCTGGAGGGCTTTCACTCTCCCTTTACCCTCCCGTTGGCAGTGCCTCCGTGTGACTTCTGTTCGGGATGCAGCCTTGATGCTGGAGGCTTGAGGAATCAAGGGGATCGTAGTAACAAAGGTGAGAGGAAGGCCAGGCGAAACTGAGAGGCATAGGAAGGGGCCTTGGCTCTTCCTTCTGGATTGTCCAAATCAATGTGGCAGGGTCTCCGGAGCCCTGGGTGGTTTGCTCCCTCCGTCCAGGCCTAAACAGGGAAGGAGAGGTCGCATCTGTGTTTCCTACCGGGCACTACTGTGAACAGGAACAGTTGTGCTCCTGCGGGACAGTCCCCGACCTGACACTGTGACCTCCATCCCTGGCCAAGAACCACGGCTTGAGATAAATTCTAGGACTTTCTATGCTTAAAATTCCCCAGGTCCATGACTAAAACTAGAAGGGCACTAGGTAGAGAAGTGTTCTCAGGTGGCAAAACAGAAACTACAAAATACAAGCATCAATGAAGAAAAATGCATTAAGCTAATAACAAAAACAAAAAAAAAAACCAGACAAACCCAGCTTTCCTAGACAGGAGATCATTTTTCCCCAGTACGAAGAAGCCCCAAGGAAGGCAGAGTTCAATGCCACCCTCAGGGATCCAGACTCCTTCCGTTTTTAGGCTTCGCCATCTCTTCAGTTTGCTTGTGATTTCGAAACAGTTGCTCTGTCTCCAGGTGTCACATCCAGGCTCCAGGCAGGAAAGTCAAAGCGCCGTCCACCTTAGATCCGCCTTTTCATCCGGGAAGGCAAGCCAACCCAGCAGCCTCGTAGCGCATCTCATTGGTCAAAGTGCACCACATGCCCGACCCCCCCCAGCCAGCCGACTTCCAGTGTCCGCAGTAAGGAGGCAAGGAAGACAGAGGGTTAAGTTCAGTGAGAAATACAGGTTCAAAACCAAGATGTAGCGAGTGACTAAAGCCCCCCTCTAGTGGGGTATGTGTCGCTCTTTCCAGCAGGCAACAATCCCAAACCACCTGAACAAATTCAGTTAAAAAGAAGAAGAAAAAGAAGAACACTTACACTCTTCGCGTGTTCACAGAAGAGCGCAGCTGCCTGAGCGAGAAACAGACCTCATCCCGAATTCCATGCCTGGTCACCGGTGTTAAGGGCCATTACCTAAGGGGCGGTACGGTGGACGATCAAATGATCCTTTATCAACAAGGACCTGCGCAAACCTCCACAAAGGCAAGGACTCAGACACAGGCTTTCCAGCCCCATCTCCTGTTACTCCCTTTCGCAAAATCTGAGCTCCGGCCACACCACTGGTGCCTCGCCTCCTCAACAAGGCTGTGCCCGGGCCCCGCACTTTCTCCAGGGAGTCCCTGCCCGGCCGCCGGTGCTGCGTGGTTCCTGACTGTGGAAACCCAGGCTGTACGAGTCCGCCAGGGCTGCCGTAACCAATTACCGACACACTTGCTGGCCTAAAACAGAAACTCATTCTCTCGTAGTTCTGGAGGCTGGAGTGCCAAACCAAGGTGTTGGCTGGCTGAGCTCCCTCGGGAAGCTCCCGGGGAGAACCCTTTCCTTGCCTCTTCCAGCTTCCAGTGGCCGCGCGGCTCCAGTCCCTGCCTCCCTGGTCACCTGGCCTCCTTCCTGCTGTCCGCGTCACATCTCCCACTGCCTCACTCTTACGGAACACTTGCCATCAGACTTAGGGCTCACCCACATAATCCAGGATCGTCGCATCGCAAAATCTTTCACTTAATCACATCTGCACAGACCCTCTTTCCGAATAAGGGCAAATTCACAGGTGCCAGGATTTAGGACGTGGATGTGCCCTTTTTGCGGGGCTACCGTTCAATCCACGACACAGCCATGTGGAGCCACCACCGCTCACCAGACGCCTTCCCTGGCTTGTTGCCCGAACTTTGGGGGACGGCTTTCTGTCCTCTCACGGACACACCCTGAACTTTCCATCAGCCATGCGGGGGCAGAGAATCAAATCAGCCAGACCGGGGCTTCTCTTTCTGACTTTTTCTAGTCCTCACCTGAGGATGTGTTTTTTTATTGAGTTTTAGAGAGCGAGACAGAGAGAGAGAAACATCGATCAGTTGCCTCTCACACGTGCCCCCGCTGGGGACCGGACCCATAATCCAGGCCTGTGCCCTGAGCAAGAATGGAACCCGTAACCTCTTGGCGTACGGGATGACACTCCGACCCGTCGAGCCTCCCAGCCAGGGCGCGGTGCTTTTCCAAGCAGGGTATTCTGGAGCAAGAGCTCCTCGGCAGGGTGAGGAGGAAGCATTATGACCCATCACCGCAGCCACCTCGCTGTCACAAGGGGCTTTTGGGCCCGAACCCTCCACTACAGCATCTCTGAGGGCTCATCCGAGTTTGCTCCCCTTTGTACCCCCAACCCAGAGCCTACAAACACCAAGAGCTCAATTAACAACTGAAGTTTGTCACAGAAAGAATGACTCTGTCTGTGTCCCGTGAAATGTATTATGCGCATTGCTACTTGTTAGGAAGAATCTCTTATCTGTGCACAGCACGGTGCTTGGTAGGGAAGATAAACATTTACAACCCATCCAAACAACAGTCTCTATCAGTAACACCTGTGAAGCTGACTTAATGACCCAGGAATGGGGTGATAAGCACAGGAAAACACTGACCCATGTGATCTCACGGCCTTTTTCAGCTCTACGTCCCATGATAGCCAACAGCTGACAAAACAGACTGACAGTCAGTCAAATGCAGTGATCCGACCAATCAGAAAGCTGAGACCGAGGAGAAGCGTCTGGGTAAGTGCAGAGTGCTTGGAAGGCACTAAGCAAAATAAAATGTGAACCTTGGGCAGCATGTTTTCGTCGTGTTGTCTGCAGGGAAGCTGGTTAAACAAAACACAAACCCATTGGACAATACAGGCCACCTAACCCCTGGGACCAAGTGACCCCGAGAGTTCTGGTCGCCTTCGGTGGAACTTAGTTCCCTCATCTCTAAGCTCTACTCACGTCCACCACAAGCCTCCAGGTCTTCACCAATCCTCATTACAATATTTAGAGAACTCTGTAATTTCAAATAGCTGTTAAATTTCCATCAGACCCAGAAATGTTCTCCATTCCTGTCCACAGACCCCTTGGCTCCCTCTGCCCCTTCCCGCGTACCCCTACCCCTTGTTCTTGGTGGCGGTCCGAATCCCCATTAAATGTTATGATACACTCCTAAGGCAAGCTCTTTCCTAAGGATATTTCTATATTGATCTGGAATTCTGGGAGACCAAAAAACTTACAGTATTTAAAAGAATGAACTTCTAATAATAAAATTTTAGGCGCCAGAGAATAAGTATGTATTTTAAAGAAAATCTTTTCCGGACTTCTTCAGGACACACGGGCTGCCAGCTCTCTACCTACTTGAAAGCAGGCCAGCCCTGGCTGGAGAGCTACCAATCCATGGGCCACGGGCATCCTTAATAATGAACAATTCCTTCTGGTCTGTTGAGAACAGAGACAAAGACATGATTCAGCGGCCCGCAAAGTGAGTTACTGTCTTTGTTTAAAGACAGGGCTTTCGGCGGCAGCAGCCAGTCCAGGGAAGGATGAAAGTTTTCCACGCAGAGCTGCTGAGCGCTCAGGCAGCCAACGCACAGGACTCCGCCGGACATCCTGCCCAGCCCTGCGGAGCTGGGGCCACTCCGAGGCAGCCTGCCCTGGACCCAGCACCAAGAGGAAGGCAACGGGCTTCTCTGGTGAAAAGGGAGGCAAGCCCCCACCGGTTGCTCACACTCAACGGCAAACCACGGCTAGGAGCGCAATTTCCAAACCGCAGTTGTGGCCCATTGGTGGGTCACGAAGTCAGTGGGTCACAAGTAACATTTTAAAGGACGAAGTAGAACAGAACAGAAACGTCAGTGCCCTGCATGTATTTTGGGACACACTCATTTCACTTGTGTGTATTTTTATTTGTGTATGTACACACTGGCTTACAATATAAAATGCGTTTCTTACAATGGGCCACAGTCCAAAGTTTGAGAGCCACCGTTCTTGAGCAAATGTGAAACACATATTCAACCCAAAGAAATAATGAAAAGATAACCTACGTGTCTTTTTTAGAAGGCCAACAATAATCAAAAAGTACCTTGGACAGTGTCTGTAAACCATGCCAGTCTCTCCCAAGCCGAGTTCCAGGGCTCTAAGCTGTATTTTCAGAGATCTGGGAATTCTCCACGAGAACGTCTACATTTTGTGTTCTCAATGAGACCCTAAACTGAGCAAATCTAGACTCCTCGGGATGTCTCCCTCACAACTGTGTGAGGTCGTGCGGTTTGAATGCCCGCATCTGCGTTCATGTTTATAACCAAAAGGAGCGCGGCGGGCTGCGGAGAGCTAAGCAGACGCAGCTTTCACCTGACAGGTCTGCGCTGAATACACGCGAGAGGCAAGCTGGGCTGCGGCTGGCTGTACAGAGGGTCGCAGTCCCTAAACAGAGTCGTCACGCAACAATCGGCATCGCTGCCGTGCCGCACACGGTGCCCGGGCACAGCACTCGCTGCCAAGTCGGGCAGCAGAGGGTGCCCCACGGATCCCATCTTGGCAAATACCAACCGGCAACGACTTCCTCATGCCAAATGTAAACATGCGACGAAATAAGTAATTGTTACATATTTACAGGATAAAGGGACTGGCTTGATGTCCTACAGATTACAGAGCTCATTTCTTATCCTGCTACTGAAGGTGCTTTTTTTCTTTCCCGTATGTCCAGAAGTTAAGTGGAGCTGGGGGGGAAGGGAGCACTGTGGTTTACACACTCGTATCTTCTCACACACGGTGTCCAATCAATGGACAGAAGCTGGAGCACAGAGAATACCGAGTGGCAGGTGACCCACCTTGTTTTTTTTATTTGACTGTGGAGTTCTTTACCGAATTTGCCTGTGGCTAATTGATTTTCTTAATTATGCTTGCCCTAGAGCAATATTAAATTAGTTTATAGCCCTGGTTGGTGAAGCTCAGTGGACTGAGTGCTGGCCTGCAAACCAAAGAGTCACCAGTTCGATTCCCACTCAGGGCACAGGCCTGGGTTGTGGGCCAGGTCCTCGGTGTGGGGCGCATGAGAGGCAACCACACACTGATGTTTCTCTCTCTCTCTCCTTCTCTTCCCCTTCCCCTCTCTCCAAAAATAAATAAATAAAATCTTTTTAAAAAACAAGTTTATAGTCCTAACTATTGGAAAGGGGAGATCTCAGAGCACATGGGACATTAGGAAGTCAAGCTGAATTTCTTTTAATTCAGCTGAAAAGTTGGTAGAAGTGAATACTGAGACAAGCTTCCTGGAAGGAAATGCAGCAATAAGGACCCAAAGCCTCAAATTGTTGTTTGCTCTTTGACCCAGAAATTCCACTTTTAGGAACTGATCAAAAAGTAACTAACTCTAGGCCCTGGCTGGTGTAGCTCAGTGGATTGAGCACAGGCCTGTGAACCAAGGGATCACGGTTCGATTCCCAGTCAGGGCACATGCCTGGGTTGTGGGCCAGTTCCCGGCAAGGGACGCATGAGAGGCAACCACACATTGATATTTCTCTCCCTCGCTCCCTCTCTCCTTCCCTTCCCCTCTAAAGATAAATAATCAAAATGTTAAAAAAAAAGAAGTAGCTAACTCTGGATCCAGCTGCAAGAATGTCTAACACCAGGGGACTGGCGAGCAGAGACGGCACAGTCATGTAACGATGCAGCAGCTGGCAGGGCGGTAGGTACCTCACAGCCACTGAGCGCTTACTTTACGCGAGGCTGTATTCCAAGCACTACTATCTCGTTTAACCCTCCAAGCGCCCCGATGTAGTGGGCATTATTATTATTCTCCCCATTTTACAGAAGAGCAGACCAACACACCCCAAAAGTTAAATAACTTTCCCAGCGACTAAGAGGCAGGGCTGAAGTATAAACCCAGAGTCTGAGGCTGGGGCATGTGCTCTTCGGCCCTGCCCTCTCCATGGGTCGCCAGAAGTCACGTAAAATACTGTCATATCCATGTTATAAAAGCACGTCCACGACATAGTGTAAGGTGAACAGAGCAGGTTATAAAACATCATACACTGTAACCTCATTGTTGTAAAGGTTTTTTAAAAAAATATTTTATTTATTTTTAGAGAGAGGGAGAGAAACATCACTGTGTGGTTGCCTCTCACGTGCCCCACACTGGGGACCTGGCCTGCAACCCAGGCATGTGCCCTGACTGGGAATCGAACCGGCGACCCTTTGATTCACAGGCCCGTGCTGAATCCACTGAGCTATGCCAGCCAGGGCTGTTGTAAAGTTTTTTAAACTGGCGGGATATATATATATATCTATCTATATATATATATATAGATAGATATATATATATCTCAAAGTATAGTAATTAATGGTAGTACTTTTTCTTAATCATCTGAGTTTTCTTTACTTAAATAAATGATTTCTGTAATTGAAAACAACACATCAATTAGAAACTATGCCCTAGGTAATCTTACACTATTGTTACTAAAAGTTGCAGATATGTACAACATCATAGAAAATTTCTGGTGAGATTTAATAACTCACTTCTCTATTGCTTTCCACCAAAAGTTGATCCTGAGGGAAGCTTTCTTGTGGGCCTTTGATTAAATAGCACTTCACTGTCCAGTAGAAAAGAAATTCAGTCAAACGATTTAAGAATTCGGACTCCCCAGAATCTTTATTCCAGCCCAACCGCCTCCCCACCTCGTCAGGCCTCTGCTCTCACCTGTGACAACAGGCGGGGGGTCTGCAGGGCAGCACCTGCCTGCACGCTGACCCTCACTTCCCCGCAGACCCCAGCGCAGAGCAGTGCCCTGAGACATCTGCTGGGACAGCTGGCGTTTCTACGACGGATGGAAAAGTGCAGGCGCTGGAGGCCAGGCCTGTGGCCACAATGCACCCACTTCTTCCGCGGGAGGGAAGCGGGGCATGAGGAAAATCCAAAGCCAACCAAACACCCAGACCCAGTTCTGCACCTGCTCTCGAACAACATCAGCACGTTTCTGCGTTTGCAGCCGGGAATTCCCCCAGCAATAAAGCTCCGACACCCACGGGGGTCCTCGCCCACCGTTACCAGGTCTGACTCCACTCCCAACCACACGCTGTTTAACGCTCAACAGGAGACACGGACACTGAGTGTAACAGTTCAACATCATTTTGCATATGTTCAACGCTCCACTTGTAGACTTGAGAGAAACGGAGAAGGAAAGACCTTGGTGATCGCTGGCCCGGTGTTTCTCAGTGAGGACGCTGGTGGCACATGGAGTGGACCAACTATTCACTGGGCAGGTGGCGCTTCTAGTACCTGGGGTTCTCAACCATTGTGCCCCCACACACTGGGCCAATTTAAAATGCTTCCCCTCGACATTTCCAAGAGCCCCTGGAGGGATATTGCCACCTCCGGGGGAAAAAACAATTTATCAAGTCCACCACTGAGGTCCCGAGAAGTAATTAGTATGTGCCCAAAGCCACCTAGGTGGCAGGGAAGGATCCCATACCTCATAACACTTAGTTTTGTGTTCTTTCCACTGCGCCAAACTCCCTTAATTATGCTCATTAGAGCCTGAGACACTTAGAAATTAAGAACAGACTTCACACTTAATGATAGGATTTACGGTGTCTGGATCTAAGATACTGTATCAACTTTTTTTTCCCAAATCTCATTATGGGTATTCTGGTATGAAAACAATTCTATTACTATAATTACTTTAAAAGAGCAAAAAAGTGTATAATCTAACAACCACCAATCAATATTCCAAGCTTCAGGATGCACCGTGTACCGAGTTCATACTGCAGAGTTTCTACAACAGAGAGGAGAAGGGGAAGGAGAGAGATCTGGGACCATTTGCCTTTTATTAAGAAAATGTTTTCCTAGCCCTGGCTGGTGTAGCTCAGTGGATTGAGCGAGGGCCTGAGAACCAAAGGATCGAGGTTCGATTCCCAGTCAGGGCACATGCCTGGGTTACAGGCCAGTTCCCAGCAGGGGACCCACGGGAGGCAACCACACATTGATATTTCTCTCCCTCTCTCCCTCTCTCCTTCCCTTCCCCTCTAAAGATAAATAAATAAAATCTTAAAAAAAATGTTTTCCTAAAAGCATCATCTCTACAGGCAGTCAGGGGAGTCAGTCCTACATGGGGTATTTATTTTACTGAATAAAACCTTTTACTTCAAAATTTTTTAAAAAATCAATGTTTTCCTCTAATTTAATCTAATACTTATTCTGAATGTGATATCTAAACTTTTATTTTAGATAACTTCTTGCTAGTTCTTAAAAGACTTGTAACAAAATCAGTCCAAAGCATGGCATGCACCTTCACCATGTGATGAGAGCACCACAAATTTTACAAGTCACATGTTAAATTTAGGACACCAGAAATACATAAATTCTTCTGCCGAAGTTCCAGAGGAGACTTTGGCATAGCCATTCTTCGGCAGTGGTTTATTCATAAGATTTTCTGCTAAGGGTGAATAATTTTTCCTTCACTTCTCTCACTTGTAAAAACACATAGTAATACTTCTTTCATGTGTTACACAATTTACCATCACCACAAGGGAAAGGAGGAAGGAAAGAAGGTTAGAAATAGAGAGAAGTGGGTGGGGGCGGGGGGGGGGACAGAGAGAGAGGAAGGGAGGAAGAGACAGAGGCAGACAGACAGACAGAACAGGACTCCAGAAAACACGACGCCAAAAATAAAATCATCCTACAGAAATGTCAGGTAAAATTCGAAAAATGCTTTGAACCTAGCATCAAATCTTGTATATGTGCATACATGCAGGCAAATGTGATTCTGTTCCTCACATCAAATCAAACTAATAATCATTAACTGCATTGTTTCATGTCAGAAATCTTTACACATGCTTACCTCCAAGACAGAGTGTGCTCCAGAGAGACCACTCCCGTTGCGTGTGCCTGGGAGAGCTTCCCAGGCCCCGGTCGCAGTCCAAAACAGAGCAGTTTTACAACACAGCTGATAAGGGGCAGCCAGACGCTAGGGGCCTCACAAAGGCAAACCCCGCAGCCCTGGGCCAGCCTTTGCGTGGCCTGCGGGATGGAGAGGGTCTGCAGGGGCTCAGCCTCCGCCCCTCGGCCATTTACATGTCAATGGTCAAACCAAAGCTCCCCTGACCCCGGTGGCAGGTGCTCTTAGAGCAGCCAGGCCCTGCGTTTTGTCCTCCCTTCCCCCAGATTCAGCCTTGACTCTTCTGGCTGCCAGCAGGCATTTGGCAAACTCATGATGAGCGATTTGTCATCCTCTTCAAGCCGCGAACCTACGTAAATACATCAGCAACCGGCAGGCAGGCTTTTCAAATTATCCGATGACAGCAAGATACCACGCTGGGAGAGAAGAACGCTTTAGATAAGATGGACAGAATCCGAGTTCCAGATGAGATCTGGGTTGGAAAAATGTGCTGAAAAGAAAAAAGATTTCAGAAAAATAGATGTTCCCTCTTTCACGTAAGGCCAACAAACAACTGCTCTGGGGGTTTTCATCTGTTCAAGTCAACAGGTGACAACAGTGTGGTGTGTGGGTGCCCAAGACCTGATTTTAGGGTCCATGATCGTTGGATAAGGAGGGACAGGGCGGAGTGGGTGAGGCAGGAATCAATAGTCTGCATGCTAGTCTACGGAGAGAAGTGCGTAACCAGGAGAATAGCAATTCTAGGAATCCTGTCCTGTGAAAGAGGAATGACTTGGGCAGCTGGGGGGGGGGGGGAGGCATCCTCAATACAAGAAGGTACAAAGAGCAGATGTATTCCAAGGGCTCCAGACAGCAGAACAAAAAGGTTTGCATGTGGGGTGGAAGGAGCATCTGCGTAAGCGCGGGAGAATTTCCTAACGACGCAAAGCTCCGGCCCCAGCGAGTCAGGGGTCAAGGGAGCTTTCCTGCAGGGCCTAGGGCGGGAAGCATCCCATTCTTGCCCGGATGCCAACTGGGCTTCGGTGATGTCCGTAGCATCTGATGACAGAAGGCCATCTTGAGTACAAATTCTCAGGACTTTTAGAGCTCAAAGTAAAGTGACTATAAAATAAAAACATGGATTTTAAAAGCCACAAAATCCGTGTAATGTAGACAGACTGATTGATATTGGGATGAGGCCACTCTCCCAAAGCTCACAAACAGTCCGAGCACCAGGCATTTCTGAAATTACAAAACGCAGGCCCATGACCCATTTGTTACGGTTTGGAAATGGCAAGGCTGGCTCCCTGGATTCCGCTCCCTTAAATGCCTTTTCCTTTCTCTATTTTTCAAAAAGCTGCTGATATAACTTGGATCACTGACAGCACTTACATTTACAGAGTGTTTTATGGCCAACTGAATGTTATGAGTATTTCACAGAGCAGACTCTCACCGCTGGTCTCGGACTTGGACATGGAGGAGAGGAGGGAGTCCCTGGGGAGTGCCTGCCCAATGCGTCTGCAGGAGCCTGACCGGCCCCCGACAGGTTCCACCTTCCTGCCTGGGCTGGGAAGGAATCCTGAAATTCGCTTTGACCCGCACTGCCCCTGGCACAGCTCTGGGTACAAAGCCTCCTTGAACGTGGCTTCATCAAGCTTCCTCATACGGGAGAAGACACCGCCACCACCAAGACACCTTAACGACATTATTATAAAACAGCTACCGACGTCCTCATTTTTCTAAGGTGTAGCGGGGGAAATGCACACAGTAGAAGTTTATAACATTTTGGTAATTACTGATAAATTATGCTCCAAATATATTTTACCAACTTGCACTGCGACCCACAGCCCATTTTCCTACCTGTCTACCAACATAATCCATCTTTTTGTGTTTCATCTTTGAGAACTTGCTTTTAAGAAAAGAAAACCTCATTTTTATTTACTTTGTATTTCATTTATAGTTAATAAGGTTTAGCATTGTTTTATTTTTTAAATGCTGGGGGGGAAATGTATATACAAATGTATACACATTTGTGTATATAGTTAAACGTCGTTATTCCCTCCTTTTAATCTGCCTCTGGTCAATTTGACAATAGATCAGAGGAACTGAGGGAAAGCAGGGGGAAACGTCCCCTCCCCCACAACGGAAACAAGACGATGCTCGCCAGCAAACCCTCCCCCACAGGCAGGCCTGCTTCAGGTCCCCTCCTACCCTGCGTGTCACTAATGCAGTTGATGCCGCCAACGTAACTGGGATTCAGAGAGTGCAGCAGAGGGGACAGTACGGGAGTCATTTTGTAAGAAGCTTGGGATAGAACAGAAACAGCTCACGTGGAGGGATGATCTTCTGGGACAGTCACATTTCAGGCAGACAATGACCTGAGAGTATAAACAGAGGCCAATGCGCACGTCTGTTAGTTAGAAACCTGCGTGGAAGCCGTGCGGGCAAGTCTGTGATGGTACCTGCCCTTTGAGCAGAGATTCCTTCAGATGGAGGAAGGAACCAGAGGAGGAGGGGCTCTTCCATCCCAAATAACACAGACCACACTTCACTTCCCAGGAAAGGCTCGGTCTTCAAAAGAGGGAAATGTTGGGCCGTTTTAAAACACCCCAAAGGATATAAAAGACTATATAATAAAACAACCTGATCTGTTAACAAATTTCACTTGATTATCAATGGGAACGGAAATCAGCATTTCTGAAAAGCAATTTGACCTCTTTAAGACTATAATTCTACAGGGTCTGGAAGAAGTAACTCCTGCTTGAGTGTGGTCCGTAGGGTAATAATATGGGTATATGGGTGTAATAATCTATAGTTTTAATTTGAACATTTCACCTAAAATGTCACATGGTATGCTTGAGTGTGATATTGTTATGTTACAGAATTACACGCTTATGATTCTGTAATTAAAAAAAGGATGTTATTATTTGTGTCAGACCCTGTATATCTATCACTAAGGAAATAATACTAATTATGAAAAAAGTTTTATGCAAGAAAAGAGGTATACTACAGCATTGTTTATAATAGCAAAACACTGGAAACAGAACAAGGAGACTTCTACCCAGTGAAAGAGGACGAGCCAATAAACCAGAAAACTTCCATCTCATAAAATATTACACTGCCTTAAACACGATGCTTCAACCTTCACATTCTTGTCTCAGTAATGCATTACTGAGAATCTAGTCTAAAGAAATCATCAAAAGCCACAGGAAACTGACGTTCAAACGAACGGTCAACAACAGAACAGCAGTTGACCAGTAGGCTCCTATGGGCTCTTCAAAACTCAAGAGGTCCTTCTCCTGGGAAGTCCGCCCTCACCCTCCGCCCAGCCCTGGGCTCCAGTGTGGTGCTCACAGCATGGCCCAGGGTTCATTCCATTTGTGCCGACCTGGGCACCTTAATGAAAGGCAGGCAACTTGACTGTATTGACTTAGTATTCCCAACACCCAGTACAGTGCCTGCGACAAAGTAAATACTCATCCAAACATCTATATAATGTAAGATTACATAATCAGCGTATCGGATGGCTAGGGCTGCTGCACCCAAGTTCCACAAACCAGGTGACTTAAACAACAGAGACCTACTGTCTCAAGTTCCAGGGACTAGCAGTCGGAGATAACGGAGTCCGCAGGATGGGTTCCTTCCGAGAACTATGAGGAGATGAGCCACCCAGGCCTCTCTCCTTGACCTGCAAATAGCCACCTTCTCTAGGTCTCTTCCCGTCATATGCCTCTGTCTCCACATTTCCTCTCCTTACGAAGATGCCCCTCAGATGAGTTGGGGAACACTCTCATGACTTCCTTCCAACTTGGTGACCTCTTCAGAGAGCTCATCTCTAAGGAGGGTCACAAGATGGGGTAACAGGAGGCTGGACTTCCACATATAAATTTGGTGGAAGAGGGGCAAACTCAATTCACCCCTCAACAATGCAGAGATTTATGGGCAATCACGATGAGAATGAGATGCCTATTTTATAATGCTTAGCAGGAAAAGGGGGCTAGGCATATTTATGTATCGAGCAAGGGTTTCTAATTTGAGTTTTTAAAGATCTTTTAAAGGGCCCCTTACCAACCACCCTCAAATTAAGAACCACTGGTGGTATAACCTTTTAAAAGAAACCTAAGATAAGATAAATGTGAAGGTAATAAACCAAATGGTAGTGATGTTTGAGTCTGGGTCATGAGATTACAGATGCTTCCCAATTTTCTGTAACCATTTCAGATTACTTTTACAATCAGATAGAAACTTTTAGTTTTTTTTATAAAAAAAAGGAAAAATGACATTTTAAAAGAGTTTAGGAACATGGAAGAGGAGTATGTCGTATACAAACAGTACAGGTACAAACGGTAAAACGAAAACCAAAACGTTAGGAGACGACAGGAAGAAAACAGATCACGCTGCTCACCGAGCTCCTCTACGTGGTTCTGAGCAGACTTGTGTGTGTCCCTTCCTATTTTGTCGTGTCTTCCAACAGTTCTTTAATCCCAACTGTATTACTTTTATAACCAGAACAAATCAACAAATCTTGTTCATTAAGAATACGCAGTTTAAGTAGTTGGCTGTATATTACATATTCAATATTAAGGACTAAATGAGCAAATACGGTATATGGGTGAAAAAGAGGCCACACACTAACCCTGAGAGGCTCAGGGGAGGCCTGGGTGGTGCCTTCACAAACTCAGAGACCAAAGTAACCACACAGGAGGGTCTGACATTAAAATGTTCTAACTAACAGCAAGTCATGTGCATAGTCAGGTCCTAGGTCAGTATCTTCCCTGACAAAGGGCAGTCTTTACCTTACTGAGCCTGCCTATTGTCTTTCTGCACCTTCCTTAAAATACGTTTGCAATGTCAAGATAATATCCTTCCTCAGAAGAGACCACAAATCCTCTCAGTGTTATTGTTGTCATGTTAACTGTTAACTGTTAACTACCCTAGACCCACAAAAGTGAAAGAAGCATGTGTCTATTCTTTTTACTTTTCATCCAGTCCCAGAGATTTCCCCACCTTTCTTCCTCCCCCTCCCTAATCTGTCACCAATGGATTTCATGTCACCCCCTACTTCCCCTCCTCGGATTGCGATGTATGAAACAAGGGGCGTAACCGCCATTCTCCGGAGCATCTTCTCAATCCGTGGAGATTTTGCTACCTGGCAACTGTCTGATTCAGTTTGGCTCAAATAAACTCATAAAAATTCTTACAGGTTTAAATGTTTCTTACATTGACACGTACAGTAACACACTGCAACAATATACAGCTTTTAAGTGACTAATTAAAAAATATGTAGAAATGGGAAACAGCTTATAAGACAGCTCTGTGAAAAAATAAAATATGAAAATATACATACTAATTATAACTGATAAAATATATACATATGTAGATGGTAATTTGCAAAAATAAAGAATATCAAGAGTAGAACTATGCATTTTAGAGATTCTGGAATATAACTACACAGCATTTTCATTTTAAAAGTCTTTACGAAAATATTCTTTTCCCAGAATACCTGTGCATTGTTTTACACTACCCGAAACAACTTCTAACCATTCCAAGAATCAACTTCTTCACGAGAAAGGGCCCACGAAGCGTCAGGCCTGCCTGGCTCCCACACACCTCCCCACAGCCCTTTGCTGCAACTCCGGCTGCGAGGCTGGCTTCCCTTTCAGTGCTGGTGAAGAGCAAGCGTGTGGGCACCCCCTTTCTAGAGGACAGCTTGGCAGGCACCTGTTAAACCTGCAAACGTTCGCTCTCTTTGAGCATTTCCACACCTGGGAATCGGTCCTGTAGAAACAATCCCACACATGTGCAAATGTGAAGGTGGCAAGAACCAACGAGTCCATCTAGGGGTGGCCTTTTCCCAAAGGGAGCGCTGGGAGGGGCAGTTTTATTTAGAAAAGTCGCGGGGAGAAAGAGAGAAAAGGAGAGTGGAAAACACACGCTGCTTTGATTTGCTGCCCAGTTTACTGCTTCCTTTGATGTCGCTACTTTCTGGCAACTAACCAGAAACAGGGGTGCTGATGCAAATCTCCACCTTCCGACTGTACGCATGCCAGTACAGATGCTAACATTCGGAGTCGACGGAAATCGACACATCTGAGATCGTCCTCTTGTTTGCTCTGAGCTTCACACACGGAACGTGCCACCTCTTCATTGGAGAACAGCCACGCAATGAGAGCTGGATGTGCACAGCTGCACACTGCCGCTTAAATAGGAATGCCCAGCTCTTAGGGCACGCTCCCGGGGTTTACTGCCTTAAAAAGTTTTGTCTCCATGCATCTCTTCGTGCTTACATAGAGAGGCTCGGGACGGCTGCTTTCTGATCATTTATAAGCGAGACAATTTTCTGATTTTGCACTGACACCCCCGTATGGTCCACTGAGAGCACAAAGATGCTGATCAGGTCAGCCATCCAGGTTACGTCAGATCTCTCAAGGGAGGCTGTAAGGGAGCCAGAGGAAAAACACCAATAATTTCAAGCCAAAATGAACACTATGGGGGACAGAAACCTGCCAGGTATGGAGAGTAGAGCTCTTCCAACGAAAAAAGCCTTGCGAACTCTGACGAGACCTACCCTACCGCTGCGCGTGCTGAACGCTTTTTCTCTGCCTCAAGCTAACGGCAGCTTCGGGGACATGCAGCAAAGGGACAGAAGGAAGTTCGGTGAGTTCGGCTGCATCACAACACACGCTCCTTGGCGCAAACGTGTCGCCTCCTGCATCCCCTTCTCTGCAGCATCTCAAATTGTCAGCCTTTCAGCTTCAAGTGTCACCACTAACGGACAGTTGTTTAGAAAATAAAATTTTAAAAAATCATTGGCATTTGGTAATATGAGGTGTTACTTTACAAAGTGACACTACTACACTTGACGAATAAATATCATACATTTAGTTACACAGAAATTTTCTGGTGAGACTGAAACTCTAGAAGGGTAAGAATAATGATGAGACTTAAAAAAAGGAAAAAAATGAGCAAGCTACACTTTCAAAGTAAAATGTTTTAAAAGATGTCATAAACACACTTTTTAATAAATTCTCTAGACCGTCAGCAATGATTACATAAATAAAGGCATAGGCAAGGGAGGAAAAACTTATTTGAAATTTAGGGTGCCAGGTTAGGAAAAAAATCTAATAGTGTCTTAGTTAAAGAAACTATTAAATACAAAGAAGTACGCCCACGACACGGTGCACAATGACAACCTGGAGCAAAGCTGGTGCTTTGGGGGCGGATGGGAGGTCAGGGAGCAGGCAATGGCCTCTCTTCCTCTGGGGCTTTTCCTCGCTGGCTGCGACCCAGGGGCCTCCTCCCAGGGCACTGGCCTGAGCCATCAGCAGATGTGGGGCCAGAGGACAGAACGATGTCTCTGTTCTTCACAGGGGCACAGGAGGACAGACAGCATTAAACAACACGATCGCCCTGGCTCGCGGAGGGAGCCTCTCACAGCACAGCCAAAGAGAAGCCGACAGATGGGATCCCTGGTCAGACACGGTGATGGTGGTGGCGAGACGGCCCCCACTTCAAACCCTGGAGCCAGGTGCGTACAGCGCCTATCACTCTGAGGCCTTCTGGAAGAAAGCACAGGTGACGCCCTCACACACCTGGCACAGGCTATCCTGGAGAGGGTCACGGTAAAGGACCCAGGGGAGCGGAACTAACGGCAAAGACCAGGGCAGGCCTGGGAAGTACAAAGACCCCCAGGTACCATTTGCTCCTTTGCAGGTCTCCTTCACCCTGGGCACCACAGGTCTCCTACACCTCTGGGCAGAATCATAGTTACCTAGAATTTGACCATATGAGGTTGCATTTGTACTTTGTATGCGCAGATGGAAGGGAGGAAGGAAGGGCTTCAGGGGGAGAAGGATACTCCTCATTTGGAAAAAAAAAAACACGGGGAACTACATGACCTCCTAGCCAATCCATTATCCATGGGATCTTCCGCAAACTTCCATACATTACCTTGGAAGAAACGTCTTCACGAAGCAATTCCAATAGGCTCTGTGCACGACTCTCTTGGACGAACCTAGTTTAACTGTAAGAAAGTTCCCATAAAAACTAACTGACAAAGGAAAGAATTAAAATTTATCCTGCCTGTCCTATCGAAAACCGTGCCACTAGTAGTAAACAAATAGTACATGAAATGAAGTTTCTCTTTACATTTCAGCTAACACAGGAAGAAGGAAGGATAGAATCAGAATAGCCATTTAGCAATACCCAATGGATTAATGGATCTAGGCACTAAACATCAATGGCTGCTAAACAAGAGGAACAACCAGACAGTACACACTCCTGACAAAGGAATGTACCACCATTTATGAAGTCCTCACATCAGTAAATTATTGAACCTGAACGTGACCAAGCTTAGAGACCCAACCGCCAACTTACAAGAAATACTGGGGACTTAAAAACATGGTAAATGACACCACAAGGATACAGCCAGCAGAATCCGATGGTGTAAAGCTCTTCAAGACAAAGAACCTGGTTTCATCAAAATACAGCTCACAAGCAAGAGAGACAGTGAACAGGCAGATAACAATAAAAACAGACCCGAGAATCACGCTGACCAATCCAACAGGTGGATGTTATTTGGATCCTTATTCAAAATAAAATATTTTTAAAATCTTATAGATATTGGAAATTTGAAGACTGATTATATTTGATATTATTAAAGAAACATTATTTTTAAGTGTGATCATGGTAGTGTAGTGATTTTAGTAAGTCCTTATCATCTTAGAAGTACACACTGAAATATTTACAGATAAAAGAATTGAATGCCTGGGATTTACTTCAAAATAAAAGGGGAGGAGAAAGTGTTTGGGATGTAGATGAAATAAAACTGACCATTAGCTGATAATTATTGAAATTGGGTTATGGGTACATGAGAGTTTACCGTACTATTCTACCTACTTTCACTTCTGTTCAAAATTTTTCCTAATAAAAAGTTGTTTTCTTTGGTTTGTATAAGGTTCTGGGAGTCTACCGAAGGCTGACTGGCAAACTGAGAGAGAATCGTTGGAGAGACCAACCCGTCTCTGGCATTCAACTGCCCTTTACGATGAGGTGTCTTCAGAGGAGCGTTCAACTCTGACTCTTTCTCTCATCTCTTTCATCTAATTCTCTGCATGACTATTCGGGTCACGCTGAAAGTTCTGCCAGCAAGAACTAGAAGCTTCCCACACCTCAGGGCTACGACTGGGGGGCCAGGCCAAGTGGTTTCAGTGCGGGGGCGGCGGGGGGGGGCGGGGGAAGACCCAGAAGACAAGAAATAGAAAGAGTGAGAGTAGTCAGAGTTTTCTGTGGACATTAAAGTAAAATGAAATTAGACAAGAGAGCAAAATTCAAGTTATAGGTTTTACAAAGGAGGAAAACAACCTATCATTAGAATTTATATGTTGTATACCTCAAAGACCCAAGAAAGTTAAAAACAAAACAAAACAAAACAAAAACTATTTGAAATAACTAGGGAACTTAAAAGGTTGCTGTTAAGGGTTGAATTGTCTCCCCCCAAAAGATATGCCGATGTCCTAAGAACCCATATTTTAGAACGTGGCTTTATTTGGAAATAAAATATTTGTAGATATAGTCCAATTACAGTGGACCCTAATCCACCATGACTAGTGTCCTTATAAAAAGGGGAAATTTGGACACAGAGACAGCACACCGTGAGAACACCCTGTGGAGATGAAGGCAGCGAACAGGCTGATAAAATCTATAAGGCAGGGAATGACAAAGATTTCCAGCCAGCCACCAGGAGATGGAAGAGAGGCACACAGAAGATCTTCCCTCAGCACCCTCCGGGAGAGCCACGCCTGCTGACACCTTGGCCTAGGACTCAAGCCTACAGACTAGGAGGCAACACATTCTGCTGTTTGGGCCACCTGGCTTGTGGCACTTTGTTACGGCAACCTCAGCAAACTGATATGGTGGCCATTTGCAAAACTAACACTAAAATGAAGGGACTTCGAACGCACCACTCAAAAAATCAGCAAATGTAATGACAGATGACGCTGCTCACAGTAGCAACTTTTTTTTATTGCATTGTCACAGTAACAACACACCCAGGAATAAATTTAATAAAAAATAGACAGGCCCTATATAAAGAAAACTGTAAAAGCTAATGGGAAATGCATGTGGAAGACTTAAACGGGAAGACACATCTTTTTTTTTATTATGGTATTTTGTCCATTATCATTTCTCCCCCGTGTAGCCTCTTCCACCCCCACGCAGCCCTCTTCCCACCACCATCACCACACGGTCGTCCACGCCCAAGAGTTCTTTTTCCTCTTTGCTGGATCCCTCTACCACCCAACCCCCACTCGGAGCCGTCAGCCTGCTCTCTGTCTATGAGTCTGTCCCCATTTTCCTCGTTAGTTCAGTTTGTTCATTAGATCCCACATATGAGTAAAATCGCATGGTATTGGTCTTCCTCCGACTGGCTTATTTCACTCAGCATAATGCTCTCCAGACCCACCCACACTGCTGCAAAGGGTGACATTTTCTTCTTCTGTACAGCTGAGTAGCATCCCACTGCAGAAATGCCCCACAGCTCTTTGATCCACAAATCCCGTTCGTAGGAAAATTCCTTCAAGGAGCCGCCGAGAGCTGCGGCTCCAACTTCTCTCCGTTTGTCCCTCGCACCCCCGCCCAGCCAGGCTTTCCCTTGCTGCCCCACGACGACCCTTGCCGTGAGCAAGGGCACAAGCTGCACCGCACGCTGCCAGACTCCAGCATCGACCCTCAGCGCCCACCTTACCCGACACGAGCAGCACCTGAGGAAGAGGCTCCTTTTGGCTTCAGTTGGCTTGGATTCCAGGAAGACACACGCACACTCGCCTAGTTTTCTTCCTGCCTGTCCAGCCACCCCTTCCCACACCCTTCTGCTTGCTCCCTCTCGCGTCCCCACCTGTAGCATCAGGGAGCTCAGTCCTTGGGCATCCTGGCCATCTACACTCTAGATGGCTCATCCCGTCTCATGGCTTCAGTTACTTTCAGGTGCTGACAGCTCCAGCATTTGACTTACCAGCCTGGGTCTCTCCTCTAAGTCCCAGAGCACGCTGACCTTGTCTCCTACTCTTCTCTGCACCACTCTAACCTCGGCGGTCTCTCCTCCCGCTGTATTTTGAACATACCAGGATGTGTTCACCTCGGGACCTTTGCACTTCCTGTTCCCTCTGCCTGCTTTCCCCAGCCATTCACGTGGCTCGCTTACTCTTTTTCAGCACTTTACACACGGGCCTGCTCAGTGAGGCCTTTCTGATCTCACGTTAAATACACAGAAATATTTATAGTCCTTTTCTTCTCTTTAGCCTTTCCTCTTTAGTACTTTTGACTATCTAATATAGTTTTTAAAGATTTTATTTATTTATTTTCAGAGAGAGGGGAAGGAAGGGAGAAAGAGAAGAAGAGAAACATCTAGGTGTGAGAGATACATCAACTGGCTGCCTCTTGCACATCCCCAAATCCAGGTATATGTCCTGACCAGTGATCGAACCCTCAACCTTTTGGTGAACAGGACAATGCTCCAACCTACTGAGCAACCCAGCCAATCGAAATATCTTTTTACGTAGTGATTTCATCTGTTGAAGTAAAATAAATAAATAAATAAAATGGGGGGAAACTAAATAAATAAATAATAAAGCCATAAGAATGGCTGAAGAATATATAAATTATTATTTTTACAGTTTTAGAAGTAGAGACCCTTTTGATTCAATCATAAAAGTCAAATATTTTAAAGGAAAATTGTGACACTGTAACATGCATAATTTTTTAAAAGTTCTTACACATGAATAAAGCCCCAAACACCCAAATAGTAAAATGGATAAAGGATCCGATTAGGCAGTTCACGCTCAAACCAAACTGTGAGTTCCATCACAGGACTGGAGTTACGTCCTTCTGAGCCCTTCTGGGGCTCAGGCTCCCAGAAGAATGCGAAAAATAGTACGCTGTCTAACAGAAGGAAAACACACACACACACACACACACACACACACACAGACATTAATGCGCAAAATGATGTTCAACCTCAGACTTTAACAAAGGCAAAACAAAAAAAAGAAAGAGGTTTTTAAACCATAATCATAATACCGGCACAGATGGTGAGGACTGGACAAGATCCACGCAGGTGAGGGCAGTGAACAGGCTGCCCGCAACCTCACCGGGAACAACCGCAAACCGGCGTGGAGTCTGTGTGCTCGACTCTCCCTCCAAAAGGCCAAAGCTCAAATCGTCTGAGTTTGGAGTAAGGAAAGGTTCGCTGATCCCCAAGGTGCCAACTGAGAAGATGAGAGACCTAATCCTCAAGTCCAACTTAAGGAAGTACCAAGTTCAGGCTTCTTTTACGTCAAGGGCAGGGGAAACGGGAGGGACAAGACGTGAGACTGAGGACCACAGACCACTGGGCACCAGCAGGGGTCCAAGGAAGACTGTGCTCGGTCTGTGGACCCTAGTTAACGTGGGTCTGGTCAGGAGGCTCCTGCAACTCTTTTATGAACAACACATACTTCCCCTACCTCCTTGGATGAGGCACTTTCTGGTAAGGGGCTGTTTTTGTAAAACTCAAGGGGCAATAAGAATTTCTCTAATGATTAGCAAGTCTGTATGCAAGACTAAGCAGAAGCTATTAGCCTGAAGTCCATGGGAACAAAGCAGGCTTGACCAAGAGGGGCTCAAGAGGCCGGGCTTTTCGCTCTGTTACCCAACTGCACCTTCCTGATGGGCAACTGGGCAGTAACAGCACTTAGAATTTGACCCACCAATTTCACCTCCAGGGATTGATCCTGAAGAGTTCACGGAGAGAGGGGAGAGTTTAGGAGAGCTCTGAAAAGATGTTTGCTACTGTGATGGTTGATTTTACTTGTCAACTTAACTATGCAACAGGGCACGCAGGCATTTGGTTAAACATTATTCTGGGTGTGTCTGTGAGGATATTCCTGGATAAAATGAATGTGGGAATCACTAGACCAAGTGAAGCAGATTGCTCTCCCTAATGTGGGCGGGCCTCCTCCAACTGCCTACAGGCCTGAATGGAGAGCATTTGCTTTCTCTGCCTAAGGGTCTTCCAGCTGGGACCTTCGTCACCCGCCCTCAGGCTCAGACTGGAACGCACACCATTGGCTCTTCCGGGTCTCAGGCCTTCAGACTGCAGGCCTCGGGACTTCTCAGCCTCTACAATCTCAGGAGCCAATTCCTTACATGAAACCTCTTTATGTGCGCGTATGTGTGAGTGTGTGTGTACCTCCTATTGGTTCTGTTCCTCTGGAGTGACCTATTCCAACTACAGTGTTAGTTATATTTTAAAAAAAAACATTGGGTACACTCATCAAAAGAGGGTGAGTTAAATAATTTTTCATTCAATGGAATACTTTAGAGTAATGATGAGGATTAACATGAACTGACTGGAAAAGATGTCCCCAACATATTGTTGAATTTATCTTTTAAAAGCAGGTTGCAGAACAGCATGTATAATATGAAATCACTGATATATAAAATTGTGTGTCCTGCGCAAGAGTGTATATGTATGTGAAATGGGACAGGCTGTTTAGAAAAAGATCATTTATCTCTGGGTGATGGCATGTGGGATGATTTTTACCCTCCTCAAATTCTGCATTTGTCTCCAATGAGCTTATCAGGTAAATCAATAATGCCATTCTCTTTCATTTAAAAAAAATTCATAGAGGGAAGAAGAAATATATGGCTGTAGCAGGAAGAGAATCTGGGCAAAGAGAGAGTCTGGGTGGTTGTGGCTGTTATTTCACAACAAGAGAAAAGAGAAAGTTATTGGGGGGGGGGGGACAGAAGAAAATGGACTGAGCAAGCCACGCAGCTGGAGCACGCAGAGGGATCCAGGAATGGATGAACTGGTTCCTGTCGTCCTCGTGCAAGAGAGATAAGGGCCTGCAAGTGTAAAACGAATTCCAGATGAACTAGCGAGCACAGAGGATCACTGCCAACCAGAGGGGCGGGAAAGGAATGCCGGGGGAGCCGTGTCACTTCCAAGGTGGGTCGGATTTCTCCCGGGGCGGTTAGAAAAGCGCTGCCTACTCAAAGCCTGGCGGGCTACTCAAGTCAACAGGGCATCGTTTTGTGGCCCAAGGGCAGCAAGTGATGAGACTAAAAAACTAGTGTGAAGCTTATGGTAAGAGGGCTTGAAGAGGGTCAGGACCTGGCCAGAACTCAGCAGGACTCTCAGGAGGGCTGCATGGTGCACCTGACCCACTCTGAACACTGATCGGGCGGCTGCCTGGTGGGCTCAGAGATTGAAGGAACTTGATCATGGGGCAGGCAAAGCCCAGTGAAAAAGCTAATGTGACGAGAAATGAGCTAAAATTGTGAATTTAAGTGACTTGAAAAGCACTGCGGTAGCAGACTGTACGCAGTCAAAAACACTTGACCTCTACAACCTTGGGAAACCTAAGCCGGACAAGGCTGAGCTGACTGTATAATGTATAAGGCTGTGCTGTCAATCACTTTGCATCAGGAATTTTATTCAAATGCCACATTTTTAAAACAGGTGTTTCCTTTTCTCCTTCCGCAACTTACTTTTGTGCTCGGTACGGGAAAGTGAAGAGGTAGGGAGGTAATAATTCACAGTCCTAAAGAAAATCCAACACACGACAGACAGATTTAGTGCCTCATTTAGAAAGGAGGAATTTATAAGACAAGTCTCAGACAGTAATCACTCCTCATGAGGGAAAAATAAAAAGACCCAGAAATGGAGGGTGGGAAGGGATGCATATGGGACAAGAAGTTAGGGAGGGAGACTCAAGAAGAACCGAGTTTGTAATACAAATTTTTTACAAAGTGATATGCGCCTTGGGAAATTTATCAAAATGCTACTGAAAATTCTACCTACGGATTAAGTGGCCAGAGAATTACTATAAAACCACTTAGGTTAGCTGAAAAATATCATAGCCATTCAGAAAAATTAAAATAAAAAATTTAATTGTAAGCAAACTTCCACATTTACCCATGAAAAATGAACATCTTTGCTGTACCTAAGTAAATAACATCTAAATATTTATACGTAGAATTGGTAAGAACTCGATTTTTGCTCTCTTGATTTATGTCTGTTCTTATCATATGAAAGACTATAGGTAATACTGAATATTTCATTAATCTCTGAGTAAAAAAAAAAAAACCTAGGTAAGATAAGCATCCTCATTATCACCCATTAGGTAAAACAGGAATTTTTAAACTCCCTAACTAGAACTCCAGAAATAGCCTTAGATTGAGAAGATAAACTACAAAAAAAAAAAATCATCTGTAAGACCCAAAGCCATACTTGTTGGGTGTGACTCACCCAGTGGTTTTTTTTTTTAAATGTTTTTCTGCTTTTCCTTAAAAGTTCAGGGATGGGAGGGGACTTAGAAGGGAGGCAGCCTGAGAAGTAAAGAAGGTGGAAGGAGAGGCCCACGGCCTTAGGAACTTGCCGCACAGGAATGCTTTTGGCTGTTTTGCATTCTGAAATGCGTTTGAAGGTTTGAGTGAAGTTTCAAACTGCCCTTCAAGGGAACTCACTTCAGCTCCCAGTTCCACAAAGAGATATGCTTCGGGCTCAGGCCTCAAAATGCAACGGAGTTTGCAGTTTGGGGGAACGATTACCCCAACGGAAGGCGCGTTCAGCAGTTCTGCGCGCAGGACACCTGAGCAGCAGTGATCTGCCTTGTGCAGAGTGAGTTCTTGTGATACTCTTCAAAGAGAAGCAGCGAAGCATAAACCTTCCGAAAGGGCTCCAGTCCTTCTAAGAACACCACCTCTCAAGTCATTTGGACACTAACCATTACGAACTCAGCTCTAGAATCACAAAAATCTGCGGGCCTTCCTTCCATCTTGACTTTTGATCTAGCTGCACAGGGAGTCCTTGATACATACAGGGCACAAACACTGCAGCTGACTGGTAGAGTTTAAACACTAGGAAAGAGTCCAGTAAATAGCTGAAGAATCCATCAAGACGTCCTAGGAGCACGCACAAGACAGGGTTCATAATCTTTACCCAGAATAAATTAAGTGTATTGCGCACCCACAAAGCAAACTGCAAACCACTAAGACAAATCATCAAGTATCTGATACACTCAAAAGGAAAAAAAATAGACTTCCCTATTATGTCCATAAATGATATTACACCTTGTGTGCTACATTATAAGTATGCACTGTTTTGTAGCTTTTCTTTTAGAGCCCTCCTGGCTAAAGCTTAACTGACCAATCTCGAGGATGAGATTAATTAGCAAAGTTGTTGAAACTTTACTTCTTGGGGACGGATTAAACAGTGAAGGCGATCAATAGCTTTTTTTATCTAAACAGCTCTTAAACAAACTGATATTTTATAAGAAGGTGGATACATCCAACAAAAGTGCACAAGGAACTCACAGAAATTTGACACGCAAGAAAAAAAGGACCTGTAAGAGCAGCCCTGGCCAGGGAGCTCAGTTGGTTGGAGCATCATCCCCATACACCAAGCTCCACCTCTGGTGAGGGCACATGCAAGAATCAACGAATGAATGCGTAAGTGGAACAACAAATAGGTCTCTCCTTCTTCCCCCCTTCCCTCTCTGAAATTAAATAAATAAATAAATAAATAAATAAATAAATAAAAAGTACAAGAGCCCTGACCGGTGTGGCTCAGTTGGTTGGGCATAGTCCTGCAAAGCAAAAAGTCACTGGTTCAATTCCTGGTCGGGGTGCAAGATTAGAAAATTATAATGGGGAATTGTAACCCACCCCACCATCCTTTTGACATTGTTTCTGTTAGGTGCTGACTCTGACTAATATGTAGCCTTAAGAGGAACAGCATGTCTGGATAAGAATCCTGGAAACTAGTTTCAAAATATACAGACTCTGACTTTTCACACATTCCAGTTTGGGGAGATTTGCTGACCTTCAACCATGGAGTCAGGATGACGTGAAGCCAGGATGACTAAACCAGGGTGATGCACACTGGACAGCCACTTGCTTTATCGGAACGGGCTGTGCTCAGCTGCATGTACAGAACTTTGCAAGCCGCCCCTTGATCTCTTTGTCCTGTCCCCCTCTCCTTCCTTACAAAGACCACTGCCTGCTCTGAGATGCGGAGCTGGGCTTTGAGACGTGAGTCCCCACCTTCCAGGTGGCTGGCACATGAAAATAAACCGCTTTCCCTTAATATCAGTACCTGCCTCTCAAGTACTGGCTTGTGCAGCGGCAGACAGCTGGATCTGTGCTCCGTTACAAGGGCACATGCCTGGGTTACAGGGTCAGTCCTTGACTGAGAGGCAGCCACGCGATGTTTCTCTCCCGCTCTTCCTCCCTTCCCCCCTCTCTAAAAATAAATAAATAAATAAAATAAAATAAACCAAGAGCTAAAACACATACAGGGTCGGGCAGAAGTAGGCTTACAGTTGTTCATATGGAAAAGAATACAGTAATTAATAATAATACAAGAATAAACACTGGGTTTCACCTGCTTACAACTGTAAACCTACTTGTGCCCCGCCCTTTATCCAGATGTTCAGCCTTCTTAAACAATAATCAAACAAGGATGATACCATATTTTACCGATCAAATTGAACATAAAAACCAGAATAATCAACTGACAGGAGGACAACAAAGCAAACTTTCATGTATCACTGGCAAAATTTCCGGAGGGCAATTTGGCAACATGTGTCAAAAGCCTTAAAAATAGAAATAAAAACCTTGGGACTCAGCAGCTCCACTTCCCTTCATGGGAAGAACTCGAGAGAGAGATTAACGTTCAAAATGTCTATCGTAGCATGACCTGTAAAGCCGAAAAGACACCTAAGGCTTCAGCGCTGTGGGAGCAGTTTAATAAACTGAAATACGCCACCCACTCGAGGCAGTTTTGTCTTGTAATTAGAACGATAATGAAAACTGAGCATGGGAAAATGCTCATATTACACTATTAGTGGAAGAAAGTTACAAAGTAGCATGAAGAGTATGATCTCAATGTTGTAGACAAAAAATATATAAGGATATGTACCAATTTAATAATAGTGGTTTACCTAAGGTAGGATTAGAGAGTTTTATCTTCTGCTAAGTTCTCTATATATCATCCACATTTCTACTATGAATATATCTTAATTTTGCTGGCTAAGTACTTTATCCATAACAACACAGTGAGATAGATGCTATTATTATCTCCATTTTAAATATGAGGAAACTGAGGCACAGAGAGGTCAAATAGCTTGCCCAAGGTCACACAGAGAGTATGACATGGAATCAAGATTTGTCTTACGTTGACCTAGTTCCAGAGCCTGATCATTTAGCCAGTTTGCAACGATTCACATTTTGAAAATAACTTAGAGCAAAATGCCAGATAATCTATAATTATATGCGCCACAAATTCTTAAAGAAAGCGGACCTTCGTGAGCCAGAATTTTCAGGGCAAATCAGGAGGCATACGGTGAAGCTAAAAGTTCTTGCCTGTCCCACCAGGTTGTGCCTTTCTGTTTAGGTTTTTACTCAGACAACCCGAAAAATCACCTACTTCCTCCTCTGGCACTATGTGCCTGCTCTGAACGCACACAACAGCACACAACAGCACGGAGCGTGATGGAAGTCCTACGCTGCAACGAGGACACCCCCGGGCCCTATCGTGGCCCGCAGCGGTTCCCCAGGAGTCTCCTTCCCGCTCCTAAAAGCCAAGGCAGGTCCCACACAAACAAGTCCTCAGGCCTATCCAGACATTAAAATTTAACTCACAGTCCAGGATAAAATAAAACATCGTCCATCTCCCTTCCACACAGAAATGCATACTGCTTTCCCCTAAGGAAGTTGCAAAGGTAGTTTATACGGAAGCAGCATACGTTCTTAGAACAAGGTTTTTAAAATATAAAAATATAAACTATGGCGCATCGGGTATGAAAAGGCAAGATTACAGACTCTTTTCCTGCATATCAAGTGACATTCCTGCTCTGGCTGCAAACAAAGGCCTGACAGACTAAGTGGTTGTAGATAACATTCTGAGCCGTCTGAATCACCGAGGGCGTGTGGAGATTTCTGGGAAGGTGCACAGGCGATCACGTTGCACGGGATTAAAGAAATGTTTTCTGTATCTTGGAGGAAAAAAAATACTACGAATCAGTATAAAGCAAGCTCCAAACATCTGTTATACTAAAATTGGACACTCGATCAGGCTTAAAAGAAGTGAAGTTCCTTCGGTGGAAGTAGGGATTTAGATTACTAGATAAAATATCATCACTAGTGATGAAATCGTCTTATTGAAGAATAGTGACAGCTCTTTAACTTTAGGGCCCAACCGCAGGTCTCCTCAGTTACAGTCCACAAAGGAGCATTTTATTCTGTTATTCCAGATCTTATTAAAGGCAAGCCTCTCTCACTGAAGAGTTGTGCTTTCACACCTACTGACAAATTAGATTGATCCATATTTCCCGTGGACAGATACTTACCTTAGTGTATCTTTTTTTTTTTCTTTTTTTATGGAAGAGAACCTAACAAAACATTGCCTTTCCTAGGAATGAGACTAGTAAGTATGATCTCCTTAAATTACACAAATTTATCAATAAATAATCCTAAAACTCATACGGAGCCATGCAAGACCTCCAACAGCCAAAGCAATCTTGAGTAAAAAGAACGAAGTTGACGATATCACACTATATGATTTCAAAATATGCTACGAAACTACAGTAATTAAAACAGCATGCCACTGGCTTAAAAACAGACACGCAGACCAACTGAAGAGGCAAAGAGCCCAGAACTAAGGCACACATTCACAGTCAGCTGATCTTTCCCAAAGGGGACAAGAACACACAATGGGAAAGGACTGTCTCTTCAATAAATGGGAAAAGTGATTATCCACACGCAGAAGACTTCATTTAAAGAATTAAATGTAGGGATTGAAACTGTAACACCACTGGAAGCATGGGGAAACGCTTCTTGTAACTGGTCTGAGCAATAATGGTTTGGGTACGACCCTAAAGGTACAGACAACCAACACAAAAAAAAAAGACAAATGGGATTGCATCAAAATAAAAAGCTTTGCACAGCAAAGGAAACAACCAACAGAATGAACAGATTTCCTGCAAAATGGGAGAAAATATGTGCAAACCATCCAAAATATATAAGGAATTCAAACAGCTCAGTAGCAAGAAAACAAATAACCCAATTGAAAAATGGGCAAAGGACCTAAATAGACATTTCTCAAAACAAGATATACAAATGGACAACAGGTATAAGAAAAGATGCTCAACATCTCTAACCATCAGGGAAATGCAACTCAAAACTACAATGAGATATAGCACTTCACACAAGTTAGAATGGCTTTCCTCAAAAAGACAAAAGATAAATGCTGACAAGGATACGGAGCAAAGGGAACCCTTGTAAGGACACTATTGATACAGCCATTTGAGAAACAGTATTGAGTTTCCTCAAAAAGTTCAGAATAGAACTATTATATCCAAAGGAAATGAAGTCAGTATATCAGTATCTCAAAGAGATGTCCACATTCCTATTTTCATCGCTGCATTATGGAATCAACCGAAGTTTCCACTCTGTATGAATGTGTATATATATGCGCCGCGGAATATTATTCAGCCTTAAAAAAAGAGGACATCCTGCCACTTGCAACAACATGGACAGTGAAATAAGCCAGGCACAGAAAGACAGTGCTGCATGATCTGAGATGCGGAATCTAAGAAAGTCAAACCCACAGAAGCAGAGAGTGGGGTGGGAAGGGGGCTGGAGGGAGGGAATGTCAGTCTAAGGGCACAGAGTCACGGTCATGAGATATGAGTAAGTTAGAGATTTAATGTGCAATAGGATGAACTATAATTAGTGATACTGTATTAAATTCTGGAAATAGGCTAATAAAGTCATTTCAGGTACTCTCTTTTTTTAATTTTTATTTTAATTGTTGTTCTTGTACAGTTTTCTGTCTTTTGCTCCCATTCCAGCCCACCGCCCCAGCCAGGTGCTCTCATCACACACAAAAAAGGTATGTGTAGAGATGATATATTAATTAGCTTAACTATAGTAATCATTTCACTGTGTAGATCAAATCACCATGTTGTATACCCTAAACATATATACATTTCTTTTCTAAAATATATATTTATACACATTTATTATGTTTATACACATAAATAGTTAATATATATTTGTACACATGTATACACACGGAATTGTGTTCAGCTTTTTAAAAAAAGAAAATCTATCATGTTCGACAACATGGATAAACCTGGAGGGCATTACGCTAAGTGACATAAGTCAGACAAGGATAAATACTGCATGATCTCATACGTGGAATCTTAAAGGAAAGAGAAGAAGCTGAACTCGGGCACAAAACATAAAACGTGGTCACCAGAGGCTGGGGCACAGAGGAAACAGGGAGAGGCCGGTGCAAACGTTCAGTGAGGATGGGCGGGGGGGACTCGAGGCCCTGATGACAGCGTGGTGCCTACAGCTGATAACACTTCCCAGGTGCCATAGAGCTGAAATTTGCTGAGATGATGATAAAACTTTTATATTTCCTATACACACACACAAAAGATAACCGCCCTGGTTGATGTGGCTCAGTGGACGGAGTGCTGGGCTGGCCTGCGAACCTCAAGGTCGCCAGTTTGACTTCCCATCAGGGCACATGCCTGGGCTGCAGCCCAGGTCCCCAGCTGCCGGCTTGCGAGAGGCCATTGATCAACGTTTCTCTCCTCTTTCTCCCTCCCTCCCCCTCTCTCCAAAAATTAATAAAATCTTTTTTAAAAATGCTTAAGAAATGTTTAAAGATAACTCTGTGAAGTGACGGATGTGTTAATTAACTCAGGAGGGAATCTATTAAAATGTGTACGTATACCAAAACGTCATGTCACACACTTTAAATGTCTTGCAATTTCATGTGTCAATTATACCTCAAGAAAGCTGAAAAAAAGATGGGGAAGAGACAAGATGCCTCATAGCGCTAACAATGGTTTCTAATTAAAGACAGCTTATTAAATTCCTCTGCGCTCTCCTCTCCCACCAAAGAAAAGACTCCGCTCATGTGTGGGAAAAGGCAGAGCTAAGCTACGTTAAGGAGCAGGGCAGGCGAGAGACTGCAACAGCTGGAGATGACTGAAAGCCAGCGGAGAGCGGTTATCAAGCGCTGGTCCCCCACCTTCTTATTACTAGGACAACGGGGAGGACCGGGAGTGAGAAGCTTTGCCCACCCGCAGGGGATGGATGGGGGGGGGGGGGGGGGGGGGGGGGGGGGGGGGGGGGGGGGGGGGGGGGGGGGGGGGGGGGGGGGGGGGGGGGGCGACAGGAGGCGGAGCTCAGGAGAGCTTCGCTGAAGCCCGGTTCCAAAGTTGGGGACCCCTGGTGTAAAGGGTAAGAGAGGAAAACTCAGCTTGGAGTTCATAGATGGGAACATTGCAGAAAGGAGAAACTGTGCCCTGCAAATAATTCCTGCAGAGCTTTGGGCCTCAGAGCGCTGGGCGCTGGGCTGGGCGCTGGGCTGGACACAAACACCAACGGGAGAAGATGAAAGTCTACCGTTGGACCTGGTTACAAGCGCCTCACATGCTCGGATTCATTAGGACGCTCTCTGTCATTTCAAGATTAAAACTAGCCCTGGCTGGTGTAGCTCAGTGGATTGAGCACCGGCCTGTGAACCAAGGAATCGCGGTTCGATTCCTAGTCAGGGCACATGCCTGGGTTGTCGGCCAGTTCCCGGCTGGGGATGCACGAGAGGCAACCACACATTGATATTTCTCTCCTTCTCTCTCTCTCCTTCCCTTCCCCTCTAAAGATAAATAAATAAAATGTAAAAAAAAAAAAAAGATTAAAACTAGGTACACCCCTGCTCAAGCGCACGCGCGAATCAATGACAGTATTGAAGAGCAAGCTCAACCCTGTGAGCCCACCTACCTTTTAATTTCAGTTTTCAGTTTGCAAAATTGGTGTCATATCGTATGCATTCACCTATCTTGCTTTTTTATTATTTATCTTTTTTTTACATTATAATTTCCTCTTTTGAAAACTTCAATAGTTGTTAAGACAAGACCTTCATATGCACTGAAATTATGCTCACAGAGTCTCAAACTGCCTTCCAGTCTTAAACATGAACGGAAAACCAAGGGTCACAAGGCATCCAAGGAAAGTTTCCAAAATGAAAAGGGGAGCCCATGGTGAATAAAAAGAAATCGCTCTAGCATGAACTGAAATAATGCTGGTAAACGGCAAGAACTTTTTTTAAAAACCAACTTGAATCAGTATCCTCAGATTAAAGAAAGTATGATAGAACAAGTTACAGTGAAAAGGCGATGATTAGAATGATCAAAGAACGTAAGAGAGTTTTTAGGAATAAAAACGTGATTGATGGTATTTTTTAAAGTTCAATAGAAGAAAAATTAGAAACAAGACAATCTCCCAGGAAGTCGACAGAAATAGAGATGCAAAAGTTAAGCAAATAAAAGGCTCAACCCAGCAAGTCTAATATATGAACATCAGAAGTTTAAAAAAAAAAAAAAAAAACGGCGGAAGGAGAGTTATCAAAGACATGACAGAAGAGCCCTGGCTGGTGTGGCTCAATGGATTGTGTGCCAGCCTGCAAATCAACAGGCTGCCAGTTCGATTCCCTGTCAGGGCACAGGCCTGGGTTGCGGGCCAGGTCCCTAGCTGCAGGCAACTATTGATGTTTCTCTTGCACACAGATGTTTCTCTCCCTCTCTTTCTCCCTCCTTTCCCCTCTTTCTAAAAATAAATAAAATCTTAAAACAATAAAAAAAGATGTGATAGAAGAAAATTTCCCAGAAGTGAAAGACACATTTAAAGAGCCAAGCACTCAGCCCAGTGAATGAAAACAAAAATCAACCACATTAAGTGGCTGACGTTTCAGAATTATCCAAATTCTCTAGACGGAGAAGAAAAGATCATCTTTAAAAAGAGGATAAGGGTCCACTCCTTCTTCTGTTCTCCTCACCACTCTGGGATGGAGCTGACGGCGTTTGGGATATAACCCTTTGGAGAAGTCATCCCATCGGTTACACTGAAAGCCCAAGACAGTTTGAAAGTGAGCACACAGTTCATTGCTAACATGAAGTAGCAGAATCTGGTGCGTTTTATTACAGAGCACTGCAATAAACTCAGAAGCTACAGTTATAAATAAAAGCTAGTCTTAGAGGGAATGGATGCTCTTCACTTGTCTAGTCCTAGTTTCCAAAAGTTGGAAGACCCTTGCTGAGCGTATTTTGTAAAGCAGGAGATCAAGTCCCCACCATGAGGATGTTAAAAACTAGAAAGATGTTACCACTGTGCATGGTAACCTCCTGGCAGTCGATACATAGTGGGAACTGTGTACTTACCTGTATTTTTAAATGTCTCTTAAAAATAAATAAAAGGCCCTGGCTGGTGTGGCTCAGTGGACTGAGTGCTGGCCTATGAACTAAAAGGTCACCAGTTTGATTTCCTGTCAGGGCACATGCCTGAGTCGGGGGCCAGGTCCCCAGCTGGAGGCATGTGAGAGGCAACTAACTGATGTTTCTGTCACACACGGATGTTTCTCTCCCTCCCTTCCTCTCTGAAAATAAGTAAATAAAGTCTTTAAATAAACAAATAAAAGGGTTCGAATAACAAGAGCTCTGTTAAAACAGAAAGTCTGTTGCAGGAATTTCCCAGATAATCTTTTTTTATCTTATCCAACAGATGTTATTCTGTCTCTAAAACAAAATGCTCTATATGAAATATTAAAGACAGAACAGACTTGCGAGCGCTCATCAGCACTTGAGAGTATCAGTATTTCATAAACGCTCTAGTCTAGTCATCGCCGGCCTCTGTGGTTCTCAGTCCTGTATATGCGCTTGAGTCTTCATTTACCAGGAAGGAAGTTACTTCACTCCAGGTCTCTAACCCTGCGGCACAAAGACATCTTTGTTCCCAAGGCAGACAGATAAAAGCCCACAGGGAGCTTGTATTACATGTTTAGAAAGAATTTATTATTCACCCATCGCTGTGACAAATAAATTTCAAAAACTGATTCTGCAAAACAGCCTCCTCGCAAACGAGCCCCAAACACTGCAAACTTCTTCTTTCACTATCTTTCCAAAAACTAGCAACTAGTCACTTCTGCTGCATCTGTGAACTAAGGTAGGATATCAACACTAATTTTCAGTCACGTTTTTATTATATGAATTTTATGAAACAGTGCAACAACTACTACCTGTATTAGACAAGCTTACAGAGGTGAAAAGATTTAATAACATCATATTTAACATTCTGTTCACAAGTCTGGGTTGAGTGTGGCACACATTTCTGCAGCCGTGTGAAATCCACTCAAACTACGGCACCGGGAAAAGCTTATATTTTCACCATGTTTTAATTAGGTCCCTAATTTCCTGTATGAATGGCCCTAAACCGTCTGTATGAGTGAATGAATTTATAAACAAATCTAAAACACCTGCGGATCACTACACAGACAAACAGGCAGGTCCTAGATCAGATTACGCCTCAAACATCCTTGGAGGTAAAAATGACAAAACTGAAGCCGCCCCGTCTGGGGCACACCATCGGAAGGCAGGGCTCTTTGGGAAAGACAACAATGATGGGAAAAAGAGAAGGCAGCAGGAAAAGAGAGAGGCTGGATATGGGATGGACTGACCCTACAGCGGAAGCCACAGGCGTGTGTGCGTCTACAGGAGCTGAGCAGAGATGCTGAGGACAGGACATGGCGAACGTCACCCAGTCACCCACAGACTCGCCGTGAACCAGGGCCGACTCCGCAGCACATGACACACGCGAAAAAATGTCTTCATTTAACAAATGATACTGAGTGAATGTGGGCTTCTAAAACATTTTAAATCCTAAAGTACTGCCACCAGCTTTGCAATGGCTGTAAGCTGGTTTGACATAAAGCCCTGACTCTTGTATTTCATGCTGCTGAATCATTTGGGTAACCATACATAGCTTCCTGCCAACAGCACCTACCACTGCAGCAGAAATTACAGCCCGTCGTAAGAAACCTCACCTCGCCCAAAGTCCACTCGCTCCCATCAGGTAATACAAGGGGGGACCCCCAAAAAATCAGATTGATTAAAAATTGCGTATTCAAATCACCTTCAAATTACTCTCCATGTGATGTAATACACCTACTGAGACCTTTTTCCACGGCTCAAACCCGTTTTTGAACTTGTCGATTTTGATGTCTTTTAGTGCTTTTCTGCTGTTTTTGTTTTACCTCTCCCACATCAGCAAAATGTTTCCCTTTGAAGGGAAAGAAGACTTTTGAAGACTTTGAAGACTTTTTTCATCTGGGGAAACAAAAAAAGGCCACTTGGGGTGAGATTGGGTTAATGGGGAGGGTGGGGCATGGGGGTCCTGCAGGTTTTGGTCAAAAACTGCTAAATGCTCAGCGCGGTATGGGGAGGCATGCTTGTAAATGACCCATCATTGAAGTGGGCAGAGATGTTGAAAGAGTCTTTAAAAAAAAAACCTCACGGAAGCCAAACGCAGCCTCTCCCAACAGCACCAGCTGGTGCGCTGATACAGACGGGTTCCTGGAGCACTCGCCCAGCGAGGAAGCCTGTGCACTACATCCAAGGGGGCACATCAGTGTTTCTCTCCCTCTCTTTCTCCCTCCGTTCCCTTCTCCCTGAAAATAAATAAATAAAATCTTTTTTTAGAAAAAAACGTAAAATGGTTTCTTTCCTAGAATGTACGCTCTCCAGGGCCAAGGACAATATTTAATCAATTTTACATAGGAACAGCATAGTTCCAGAAACACTAGAAACACTATTGTCCGTTTTCTTTGTCCGTGATAATTAGGCAGAGTAACACTTATGGAAAGAAGTAAAGATGAGGCCTGACACATCTGGTTACAATCGTCATCACGTTCAAATAAAAACAACCCCAAGCCTTACTAGGCTGCTAAGCTACATAAATGATTCTTAGTAGAAGTGGCAACCGTGGCTAAAGAACTGGACAGGAATGGACCTAACAGAGTCCAGTTCTTTGGAATTGGAGCTTTTGATTCACCTGAGGCTCATCTGAAGTATTGCTGGATTTATGGAAATTGAGGTGGTGAACTTAAAGACATGGTAATTTGGAAGAACATAGACTATCGCAAAAAGGAAAGTCAAATGCGGATGGACTTTGTGAACCACCAGGACAAGCGATGTCTGCGTTTCCAGGAGTGTACACCCTCCCAGACGGCCCCAGGCTGCTCCGCCACGAGTCTTCTCAGTCAAAGGGTGGACCCAGGTGGGCAGCAGCAGTAGCTGCCCATGGTGCTGAACCCCAGGGCACCACCCCCCACCCCCCGCAGGCAAGAACTAGGCAAGACCATAGTCCCCCTGTGCCATTTCCCATACATTCTACTCCTCCATAAAGGTATAGCTCAAAATCATCATTTCCCCCCATAATTGTCGTTTATTGGTTTTACCACTGAAATAGACTAATAATAAATTCTCTTTCATGTAACAGACTAAAAAACTGAGAAAAAAAAAAACAAAGTAATTCATCAGGGTTCCTTCAGAAAACTTCAGAGTTAGTAACTTTAGCCTGTAAGGCTCACTATTTTCTAGTAACATGAGCCAAGATTCCTACTGCCACAGTTTAGAGTTCACGATCCATCATTTGATTTAAGACCAGTATCTCAGATGAGTGATAAAGCTGACGATCAATCTACTAACAGATAAATGTAAATGTTTGGACTAGTATAAAGTCTTGAGGTAGACACAGAAATTGAACATAAAAAACTATCTTGAAAACTCTTAAAGTATTAACTCATTAAGTGTGAGGCAGAAAGTTAATTTCCTTTTTTGACATGTTTAATTTTGAGCACCGACATGTAAAGTGAGCAAGCATTTGAAGCTGGAGATTTGTAAATAGGTTTCCCAGGAGTAAGACACTTTTTACCCGTCTAATTTATGGCAGCCAGTCTCCAAGATGACACCCATTAACCCGTACTTCCTAGAATTCATGACCTTGCGCAGTCCCTTCCACAGCGAATCCAGGTTGGATCCGGTGACCAAGTAAACACGGTGAAAGTGACAATGCCTTTGCCTCTTGTATCACTCACTCAGGTGCAAACCAGCTGCCAGGGCAAGACAACGTTCAAGCAGTCCTGAGGGAAGGAACTGGAAGGCTTCCCCACAGCCGCCATCACCAACATGTCGGCCATGTAAGTGCCGCATCTTAGAAGTGCATCTTCCTTCCCCAGCCAAGCTTTTGTTTATTTGTTTGTTTGTTTATTTCTAGGAAGGGAGGAAAAGAGGGAGAGAAACATCAACCAGTTGCCTCTCCTATGCACTCCGATCAAGAACCAAACCTGCAACCCAGGCATGTGCCCTGACCGAGGACTGAACCCGTGAACTTCTGCTTTGCGGGACAACGGCCAACCAACTGAGCCACACGGGGCAGTCAGGTTTTGAGATGACCACGGCCCTAGCTTGCATCTGATTACTAATCTCACTGAGAGACCAGAGTCACAACCTCCCAGACAGGGCACCGTCTCATTCTTGAATTACAAGACTTTCAAAGATAATGAGTGAGCAGCCAAGTTTTGGTGTGATTTGTTATAAACCCTTAGTGCCAGGGATATAATTTACCCAGCATAATCTAGGCCTGATTTTCAATGGTGTCCTTCATGAGTGATCTTCACTCTTTAATAAAATGTTTATGTGACTGTGGTTTATGTTTTATGTGACCACCAGCCACGCAACCTAACTATTTTAATAGGTAAGTAGTAAAGAAAGGGATGGAAGGTGTTATTGGCCAAGTTCGTCCCTCCCAAAATTCGTGTTTTGAAGGTCTAACTCCCAGTACCACAGAAAATGTGACTGTATTTGGAGACAGGGCCTTCAAGGATGTAATTAAGTTTAAAAGAGGCCGTCAAGGTGGGCTATCATCCGATAGGGCTGGTGTCCCTGCAAGAAGAGAAGGACACACCAGGAACGCACGCACGCAGAGGAAAGACCACATGATAACACAACACAGCACGGAGGTGGCCCTCTGGCAAGCCAGGGCAGAAGCCTCAGGAGAAACCAAACCTGCCAACACCTTGATCTGGGACTTCCAGGCTCCAAAACGATGAGAAAATTAATTTCTTTCTTTCTTTCTTTAAAATTTTTATTTTTTGATTTTAGAGAGAGGGGGGATGGAAGGGGGAGAGAGAGAATTTGATTGATTTGTTATTCCACTTACTTATGCATTCATTGGTTGATTTTTGTCGGTGCCCTGTCTGGGCATCACACCTGCAACCTTGGTTTATTGGAACGACCCTCTAACCAACTGAGAAACCCGGCCAGGGCAAGAAAATAAATTTCTGTTGTTTAAGCCACCCAGTCTGCCGTGCTTTGTTACGGAAGTCTTGCCAAACTAATGCAAAGGGGAAATCCATAGACTGAAAAGAAAAGGGGAAAAAAAAAAAAAAAGAAGCCCTGGCCAGGTAGCTCAGCTGGTGGAGCCTTGTCCCAATGTGCCAGGGCTGTGAGTTCAGTCCCCAGCTGGGGTGCATGCAAGAACCAACCCATGAATCCATGCATATGCGAAGCAACAAATTGATGATTCTCTCTCTCTGTCTTCCCTTCTCTCTCTTTAAAATCAATAAATAATTTTTTAAAAAAGATATAACAAAACATTTGAAGAAACAACACTAAACCACAGGGTCTCAAGATGCCCATTTGGTCACAGAACCATCAAACAGTACACGGGACTGATTACTACGAAAGATAGAAGAACACAGGCCGTCTGCACTTCCCATACCGGCTCCAGGACATACAGTTTCAGTTCTCACAGGTTCATTAAACCATACCAGTCCTCCAACAACATGGTTCAAATCTCATTTACTAACAGTGTATTCATTCCGAGAAACTGCATAAAGTACACACCCCACTCATCGCTCTTCAGACTACCAATCACGACATAATTAACAGACGTGCATCATGACCAATGACCAATCACATCACTTCCTTCAAAGTCTGTCGGTGACCGGTCACTCCTCATGCTCCTCAGTTCACACGCAGACAACAAACCATGTATTTGTGCTTCCTCCTTCTCCCCCAGCGATAAACCCACCCAATATTTTACCCAAATGAACGACTGAAAGCGGAAACTGGCCAACAACGAAGAAAGGGCAGCAAAGAAATGGAAGGCGATAGTATCTGGAAGTGAAATCTCAGTGGGACGGGGTTACAGAAGGAAGAGCGGGCGGTGGACGGCCAGCGCTGCTCCCACCGGAAGAAGCCAGACGTGCGACCACAGGACCCGCAACAAGGGACCTTGCCGACATAAGCGAGGCAAGTGTCTGACATGAAAAAGAGGAAGAGATGATACCGGCCAAACTCCCCATTACGAGAACTCTTGGAGGTCCTTCACAACACTGAAAGCACAAAGGATAAATTCTGCGGACTGATCCAAACTTCAAAAGAGGAGACTGAAAACTCATCAGGGCTTAGAAAAGACACTTGTCCCAGATTATAAGGCAGAGACGGGAAGAAGGGGACGGACATGGTTCAAACTACTCAAGGTATATTTTTGCCAAGAAATGAAAGTTTAATCCTCAGCGTTGCTAATGGTTTCAGTTACAGTCTACTGAAGTTCACTGTTTTCTCATCTCCCTATACGAGTATGAGAGTTGGTAATGTCCTGATCGAGTGCTCAAAGGTCCCCAGACAAATGCAATTTCCCCCAGTGACTGTTAAGACAGCTTGCCAGGTTTCAGCATGCACGACCACCTTGCCTGCAGTTACCTGGCAAGGAGGGAGGAATGCAACAGAGGAAGAAGAGCTTCCGGGTGACTGGCGAGGTCCTCCTTCCTGACCAGCCTGGCAGTTACAAAGGGAGTTGCCTTATAATAATTTGCTAAGCTAAAAAAAAAAAATGTTTCTGTGACTCGAATCCATGAGAGCAGGGGACAAGCCAACGAGGGCCCATCTGTGGTCACCTTTCTAAAAGAAAAGGAAAAACAAAAAAAGCCACAGGAGGAGGAAAGTGATTTGGCAGAAGGCACAAAGGCTGCCGTCAGACACGAAACCAGAGCCCAGGCCTTCCTGGCAGCCAGGCCTGCACTCCTCTCTTTAAAGCCTGCCAGTCTCCCATGAACCAGACTTCCCCTAAAGGGCATCTTGATTGTCCGTTTCCAAGAGAGCTAATTCAGCCTGGTTTGAATGTGGAGGGGGGTGTGTGTGTGTGAGGTGGGGGGTGGTTAGCTACATTACTTCATGCTACTAGGGAGGCCAAAAGGCAGTCGCTGACCTTAAAATTTTTTTCTTGACCATACATTTTTCAGATGGAGAGGTTGGGCTCTGCAGAGAACAGTAAAACATTTGGCTTCTCTCGTCCTAGGGCAACAAGACACTCCAACTTAACGAATGCCGTTTATTCTGTGAGGCCAAGGCAGTGCCGCTGTGGATTCACGGTACCGGAGCAGGTTCCAGTCACTACTTGGCGTTTTCTCCTAGATTTAACACCACAGCACAACATGCCCCCCCCTCACTTAAATACCCTAATAGCCTCTGATGTTGCTGTTTTTATACCACATCCATCATGGCTTTTATCTGCTTACTGAGCGGGGGAATATGTTTTCTCTCCACTTACTACACAGCTTTCAATTAACACTAACACGTACGCCTTACAGAACCGGGAGAGTAACTTCCATCCACGTCAGCTGGCTAGTAAATTCAGAACAAATACGAAAAGTCTCTTACGATTTATTCTCTTACTCTCAAAGTCATGTCCCCTGACATTAAGGCAATTTCACAAGGCCAGGGAAAGTGGTGCAAAAGGAACACTATTTTACATTATATTTTTAGATGCACAAAACCACAGCCCCTTTTAACACAACCAGTCAATTGTAAGCACAGTGTCGTGTTTTTGAGTCCTTCAACACCGAGAGAAGAAGGTGAACTGGTGAATTTAGGGTTTACGGAGACGGAAATGCACTGGGCCTCATGACAATTTGGTTTTGGGCATATCAAAATAATAGTTATCATTATAAAAATATGGTTAAACTATTATTATGAAATACGTGTAACTATGGGTGGTGATGGGCGTTAACTAGACTTTGGGTGACGACCCTTTCACATTATATATCAAATCAGTCTGCTGTACAAGCGACACTAATTTATCGTCACCTGGCCACCATATCTCCATTAAAAAACACACCAACAGTCTAAAAAATGAATTTTTAAAGCTTCAGGCCCAGATTCATTTTACCTTTGTTTTCTAACGAAGCTCCATGTTCTTCAAAATGGCCTTTTCTCAACGATCTAGCGATGGAAAGGGAAAACATTCTGGTACCTAGAGATGAGCTGGGCCTGGGACACGTTTTGCGGGGGGGCGAGGAACGATTTAACGCTATCGTTTCAGTAACAGCAGACGGACGGCTGTTCAGTTCCAAACCTTTCCAGAATGTGGCCCACAACCGCATTCCCACCTTTCTGGCAATGATGGGCTGGCTCCTGAAAAGCGGGCACTCTCTGAACTGCAGTAATTCTAATCACATAGAATTAATACGATCATACGACCATTAAATAGCCTGGGTTTAAGGGAACTCACGATTGAAAGGCCTTCTTTGATAATCTCATACGGGATTCCTGAAATATTTTTGAAGTCAGTTTCCCTAGATGAGTCCCAACAGGAAGGTATCTCATTAGCTGCAAAGACCTCACTGGATAATGCAGTGTTTACGCACATTTTGGAGCACAAAACACCGGGCCTTTCGTCACTCAAGCACCCAGATTCACGGCCACAGGGCCGCAGGGATGACACAGGCGTCCACTACCCGGACCCTCAGCCGGAAAACAGTGCCTGAGGGGCAGCAACAAAACCGCACTCACTCATCTTAAGAACTAGGGAGTCTGCCTTCAGGTTTTCATTCATTTATATTTTGGTTTGGGGGGCTTTTAAAGGGAGAGGTGGTTTCGCTTTCTTCCGTTTAAAAACCCAGCAGGTGCCGTGGGATTTTGCCGTTATTCATTCCGGGTTCTGAAGCTCTTTACTATGTTTTTGAACAGCAAATGGAGCAAAACAAAGGCTTCAGTGAGCAAGCCATTCATTAAGTATCCCATAGGCCAGGCACACACACTCCGGAGATTAAGGAAATTATAGCTTAAATAAGCATCCGTTCTTAAAGTACCGGTAAAGCACCAGGACTTAGGTTCTTCCTCTCTGGGTAACTCCTTCCGTTACTGACATTTACCTTGATTTTAAAGAGAGCCAACCAGGGCCACACGCTTGTCTGAGCTTTAACGGGCATGCTGGGCTCCAACGTAAGCCGGTCGCATTCGCTGAAGCCACAGGGCCAACTTTCCTCCCGCTATTTCCACTTAGAAGCAGAGCCACGGATGGCTCTGTGGGTGGCGAGGGCAGGCAGTGAACGATCTGATTTAGAGCAGGGGTGTCGAACTCATTTTCACCGGGGGCCACATCAGCCTCTTGGTTGCCTTCAAAGGGCCGAATGTTAGGACTGTGTAAGTGTAACTACTCCTTAACTGTTTAAAGAGTTGAAATTGTAATTTTAGGGCTGTACAAATGTTACCACTCTTTAACTGTTAAGAAGCTGAAATCACATTCAGCCCTTTGAAGGCGACCGCGAGTCTGGTGTGGCCCCCGGTGAAAATGAGTTCGGCACCCCTGATTTATAGGGTAAGCCCACTGGCTGGGTCTCTCTGAGCATGTGCAGAATGCTGGTGATTAACAGCCCCTGGGCTGTCCCCTCACAGTTCCAAGCTCCCTATCGGGTAGGCAAGGCTTCCGTGACGGGTGACACAAGTCAGCATATCCACAATGTCCAGAGACACTATCTCTAGGGACCAAAAGACAAGACGCCACCAGGGTCCGAGTTGTTCAAAGTAAAGGCCACCCGCATCGGAATCTGGGGTGCTTGTCATCAAGTGTGCACCCCCCCAAGCCCCCAAGCGTACACCTACGAAGTCAGAACCCAGGGAGTGAAAGTGGAACCTTTGTATCTTCACAGATTCCCTGGATGACTTGGATGCACGAGTTTGAAAAGTATTGGTCTAAGGAAGCTATCTAGACAGATAGGCAGCTAACCAGAAGATAAATTTAGTACTTTGCTGGAAACCATTTAATTTAAAAATCTACTTTATTTGAACTGAATCATTAGGTAGTTTTAGATCCCCAACATAATGGTGAGGTGATTGGGTCAGAGAGATTAAGTAGGGGCAGAGTCACTCTCCTACCAAATCACGTTAATTCTAACTCTACGGAAGGGGTTAGCAAACTCCTTCGGTACAGGAATAGACAGTAAATGTATTCGGTGGGGGGGGGCTCCGTGGCCTCTGCGACGACTCCTCAGCTTTGCCGGAACAGTATGTCGGCAGCCACAGACAGTGTGTACGTGAGCGGGTGTGGCTATGTTCCAATAAAACTCTGTTTAAAAAACAGCATGGACCAGATTTAGCCCATGGCTATAATTCACCACACTTTGGTCTAGTGCCTCTTTAATTCCAACATGAGCACCATGAGATGTAATGTTTGTTTTTTAAATATTAGGACTTAGCCCTGGCTAGTGTGGCTCAGTGGATTGAGTGCAGGCCTGCGAACCAAAGGGCCGCAGGTTCAATTCCCAGTCAGGGCACATGCCTGGGTTGCCGGCCAGGTCCCCAGTGAGGGGCATGCAAGAGGCAACCACACATTGATGCTTCTCTCCCTCCCTGTCTCTCTCCCTTCCCCTCTCTCTAAAATAAATAAAATACTTAAAAAGTAAATATTAGGCCTTAAGAGATGGTAAGTATTAATGATTTGGACCCTTTCCTTAGGCAGAACAGCCCAATCTCCAGCAGCAGCGGGCAAGCGAAGCGTTACTACGGCTGGTGTGAACTGCTGAAGTCGGGGGGCCCCAGCTGCCCACTGGGGTCCTTCACACGACCACTTTTCGGTCCCTCAGGGTGTTCCAGGTGTAGCTGTCCGACACTGGATGCAGCCAACGGTGTCCTCCGAGGCCCAAGTTTACCTCAGGCAAATAAGGTAGATATGTCCAAATCTTATAACTTTAGCTTCCCTTGAGAGGAAATAAGAAAAAGTGCTACATACATTTTGTGACTGTGCAATACATCCCAAGGAGAAGACGGCTGGTTGGTTTGTGTTTTTTGAGGGGAAGAAAGCTTCACACGCCTACTGCCAGCCACTTGAGTTAGTTTTAATCTGTTATGATAACACTGACGAAGCCAGTAAGACATGCGTATTCCTGTTCTCCGCTAATCTTCCTCCGTTCCATCTTCTCAAATGCACCATTCTCTACACGGCTGGATGACTCTGAGTAAGTTAAGTATGTTTCATTCACTCCCTAACAAATTATGAACCTAGATGGCTTAATTCCATTTTTATTTTTTTACAGAACACTTATGATACAATTATTTCCTGTGTAGAGACCTCATCCACACCTTAAACCGCAAAGACAAAATTTTATATACAGATGTTTTGAAAGTGAGAAATAAATTATATGAGGGGAGTTACACTTAGCTGACCAGTAAAAAGACTTTGCACACTGGTATAAAAGTTAGCTACATGTCCACCGAGGAGTCCTGTTCCTCTTCCGGAATAAATGATTATCGCTCAGAAACAGGTGTCCAGCCGAGGACTCCTTTTCCCAGCTGCCTCCCATCAAGACTGGGCTCTGAATTGGTTCTGGAATCTAAGCAGAAGTGGCGGAGGTAGTTAATCTGGTTTGCCTTTCCCATAATCTGTCCCTCCTTGTAACGCTCACTGGAGAGACTGCGTGTGGAAGACGGTGGCATCACGAGATGGAAGGAGCTTTTTCACTCCTCAGTCACCCAAAGAAGAGCTAAAGGAGGGGCTACCCAACCAGGAATAACAGAGGTATGAGCTAGAAATAATTTTTTATGAGATTATGCCACTGAGATTTGGAGATGTTTGTTACAGCAGTTAGCCAATCTTAACAGAATATATCTGAGTTGGCTAAAAGAATGAAATCATGATTTATGGAAGGGTTTCTAAGCTGAATGCAACTATTGAGGAGTCATATGTATAAAAAAGCAAGATTATGATTTTTACCATTTATGCAAGTTATTTATATAAGTTAAAAACTGGTCTGAGTGACTAGAGAGTCCTATTTATTAAATAAATTCTGATACTTAACATCTTCTATAACAATAAAACAATGCAATAGCTCTCCTAAATCATTGGATACTACACAAGGTAGAATGTACTGTATATTTACAATACATTTAAAACATAAAGTGAAGCCCTAGCTAGTGCGGCAAAGTGGATTGAGCACTGACTGAGAAGCAGAGAGTCATTGGTTCGATTCCCAGTCAGGGCACATGCCTGGGTTGCAGGCCAGGTCCCCAGTGCGGGCACATGAGAGGCAACCACACATTGATGTTTCTCTCCCTCTTTCTCCTTCCCTTCCCCTCTCTCTAAAAATAAATAAATAAAATCTTTTAAAAAAACAAAGTGTAAATCAGAAGACAATCTGAAAATTAAATCTGCAGTCTCCAAGGCAGAATATACTGAACTTCAGTCCTTGGGCGCCACTTAATGAGTTTTTCCATAGCTACGTTACCTCCGGTATTATTTTCTTCCTATTTTTCAGGAGCTTAAGTGGGGTGGGGAGAGACATGGCCATTGTGAGGTGGAGTCCCCCACACAGAGACCTTTGTTCCCTGTCTGCCCTGGGGGGGGGGGGACTCCAAGACAGTTTACTCTGGGCCCTTCCAGTTCTTGAGGGCCCTGGAGTTTGCAGGATGCAGGTGAACAGCAGGAGGGAAAAGAACCGTTCAGGCTTATCCCAAGTTCAAGTGGAAAGAGCCTCTGGAGGTGGATTGGGAGGGGCGGGGGAAGATACACCAGAGAACTAAGTGGAAGAGGCTAAGACACTCAAGGAAGGGAGCTTATCATGGGGCGGGCAGAGATCTACAAACAGCACTTTCTTGTGGTCTAACCAACCACTTTGGGGCTAAGGAAACATCTGAGAATCCGATGAGAGCTATGGAATGTTGCCTCTGAAACAGACATGTGAGCATTCACTTAAATCCTTACACCCAAATTCTGCGACCTGGTTGAGCATCTGCAGCCCACCACTGAAACCCAGACCAAGAATTCCGAAGGGGGAGGAGAGGGAGCAAAGAAGGGGAAAAAAGAGAGAAAGAACTCATGGACATAGACAGCAGTGTGGTGACTGTGGGGGGCAGGGGTGGGAGGAGGTGGAAGAGGGTGTAGGGAAGATAAATGGTGATGGAAAAAATAAAAAATGTAAGTTAAAAGAATTTTTCTCACCTACTAATAAGAAGATGAAAAAAGAATTCCAATTTTAGTTGGAGATTTAACAGCTACACCTCGGGTTGTTATAGGAACCCACTGATAAATAATGCAGATGCTTCCCTACGCAAGAGATGATAGAGCTACTTTTTCCATCGCTTCTCCTGTGACTCGGGATGAGGAGGAGGAGGGAAGGAGGGGGCGGATATCACTCCTCGGCTTTCCTGGCCATCTTGCACTGATCCTACACTCTGTGCCTTCATCCAGTCTAGCAGTGGGGCACCATCAATGGATTTTTAAAAAAAAAACTTTTTAAAACTTTATTTCATATTAGTATTAATCCCATGTAGAAGATGCAGAAAAGAGTACACGAACCACAGAGACATTGTGCTAAGTGAAATAAGCCAGTCACAGGAGGATAAATACTGTACGATTCCACTTACACGAGGCATCTAGTCATCAGACTGACCAAGGAGAGTAGTGGTTACCCGGGGCCGGGGTGGGGCACGGTTTCGGGAGCTACCGTCAGTGGGGGCGAAGGGGCGGTCTGGGAAGGTGGAAGGTTCCGTAGATGGTTGGTGTTGATGGTCTCACACAACAAGGTGAATGCAAGTAATGCCACTGACCTGCATACGGAAAAATTATTACAGTGATAAATTTCGATATGTACATTTTATCACAATAAAAAATAATACAGAGGCCCTGGCTATGTAGCTCAGCTGGTTAGAGTATTGTCCCAATAAGCCAAGGTTGTGGGTTCAATCCTCGGCCAGGGCATATTACAAGAATCAACCAATGAATGCATCAGTAAGTGGAACAACAAATTGATGTTTCTCTTTCTCTCTAAAATCAATAAATAAAAATTTTTTTAAAGTAGTACAGACAGTTCCCATGTTCCCTATCTCCCAACGATAATATCTTACATAACCACAGCATAATTACCAAAACAAGGAAATGGGCATTGGTATATTAACTAAACTATAGACCTTATTTGGATTTTACTTTTTCCATGTGCTCACTGCCTCTGTGTGTGTGTGTGTGTGTGTGTGTGTGTGTGTGTGTTAGTTCTCTGTATTTTATCACATATATAGATTTGTGTAACCACCACCACAATCAGGGCACAGACTGTTTCAAACCCCCATTTCACAGATTAGGAAACTGAGGCATAAATCTTTACAACCAAATCATCAAAAAGTTTTGCAGTCAACAGGTAGGTGGCAGAGCCAGGCATCAAACCCAGTAAGATCAGCTCTGAAGCCCATGCCTCTTTACAAAAGGCAGCTAGAAGTACCTACAGGGCCTATCTGGGATACTCAAATGCATCCACTGTACCACTCAAGAAGTCTGCTCTCTGGTCCTGGGATATTTTATATCTTCTATGGTCTAATATAAAATAGGACACAGTGCGTCCCAGCATTCCACCTAAATTAGGTCAAATTCGGAATTGCATTCTGGAACTTCCAGTTAGTTCACCTAGCATTTGCTAGATAAAAAGTAAGTTGCTTTGCCCTGGTTGGTGTGGCTCAGTGGACTGAGTGCTGGACTGCAGCAAACCAAAAGGTCACAGGTTCGATTCCCAGTCAGGGCACATGCCTGGGCTGCAGGCTGGGTTCCCAGTAGGGGGGCGCACGAGAGGCAACCAATCGATGTACCTCTCGCACATCCATGTTTCTCTTCCTCTCTTTCTCTCTCCTTTCCCTGCTTTCTAAAAATAAATAAATAAAATCTTTTTAAAAAATAATTTTTTCTTTTTTCTTCCCATTTTCCTGCCATCACTTTCCCCTACCCCACCCACCCACCCCCACCTCCCTAAAAAATAAATTTTAATACTGGCATGAGACATGTTATCCCTGACAAAGGAAGAAAATAACTTTTAGTTTTGCGAAAAATCTGTACTGAAGTTTTCCAAGTTTATTGTTCATGATTTGCTTTATTTTATCCTCAATAATAAATTTAAGTCACTATCATATAAGTATGACAACACAGGTCACCTCATGTCACTAAATTTTTACCTCTCATTAAGCAGATATTTTAGTAATATCTGCTAAATAATCTCACCGGGAACAAAGTATTTTTAAAAATACATTTGACTAATACTAAATTTTCTTGTGTAATTTCAAAAGCTTTTTACCTGCCCTGGCTGGTGTAGCTCAGTGGATTGAGTGCAAGCCTGTGAACCAAGGGATCGCGGTTCAATTCCCAGTCAGGGCACATGCCTGGGTTGCAGGCCAGTTCCTGGCGGGGGACGCATGAGAGCCAACCACACATTGATGTTTCTCTCCCTCTCTCCTTCCCTTCCCCTCTAAAGATAAAATAAATAAAATATTTTTTTAAAAAAGCTTTTTACCTGATTTATTTATCATTCCGATTATAAAGTCAGTACATGTTCATTGCAAGCAGCCTATAAAATCCCGTCAGGATGCAGAGGGGAAAAGCCCTAGTAGTCCTAAACGCAACCCCCAGCAGCAATTTCCTTGAGTATCAGATTCCCGTGGGACCTCCCTGGAGTTAGATTGCAACGCAGAGACTTACTAAAACTGAAAACTCGAATTCACCGAAGAGTATAAATTTTCCGACACTGGAATCCAGTTACGGAATAAAATGGTACTTTGGGTTTATATTCTGGAATGTGAATACCCATCCAGTCTTAAAGGACACTGCACGGTCAGCTACCGATGTTCACAACTCGAGCAAATCATCGGGTCACGCACATCAGGTCAACGATCTCACGCATTCCGGCTGGCCCACAAACCCTCAGGGTCACGGGGGATACTTCTCCCCAGGACTGTGGGAGAACAAAAGTATTGCCTGTACACCGCATGCATAATGTTACAAAACTATACACTTTTAACAGAAATATTTTGGTCTGGTCCCCTTAGTTAGAAATTGTCTAGAACCCCACGCTGGGGTGGTGGCCAGGACCAGGCCAACTTTCCTCGCGCCCACCCAGGCCCCTCTGTCCTGCGGAGGCCCAGGCCTCCCCCCCTGGCTGGTCCAGCCTGACCAGGCCACGCAGAGCAGGGCTCCTACGGCTGATGTGGAAGAGGTCACACCATCAAGAGAACCACGTTCTCCATCCATCTTTTATCTCCAGCCTGTCTGTAAGGAAAACCAGCCTTACTCTTTCTTCCTTCTATTCATTTTAGAAACATTTCCCAAAGCACGTGGCGCCCTTTACAACACAAACACAAACACAACAAGGCCTCCGTGGTTCCTGTTTAGCTATTAAATTAGTGAACTTAGAGTTACTCTATTCCCGGTTACTATTTGCAAATCTCCACTAAGTTCACTTTTTCTTACTGCCATGAACAGAAAGATTTCCTATCATTTCTGTTCTTGCACTGAGGACAAATCAATGATGCAGACACTAAGTTAAGTACATTCAGCTGCCAATCAACTCCTAAATGTAAATTACATGTTTTGATCCTTACACATGCTTTCCTAGTTTTATATGAAAATACTGAGTCAAGCATTTTCCAAAGTACTGTGTCTAAAATATCAGATTCTAATAGTTAAATGGATGTTCAAACTGTGTCAATTTTTTAGGCAAAAGGGTAGCAGACAAAAAGGGGGAAATAATTCATTCTAATCCACATTTTATTATCTGCAATGTAGTTTTCTACTTTTTATCCTAAACCCATAAAATGTTGAAAATTAGATATAATCAGTCTAAACGACAGAAAGATTTGAAATTCTTATTTTTTAAAAAAGGAGCAATATATTAAATAAAAATAATGCTGATAATTTATCTATGGGCATCAAATGGAAAAAAGGAAACAATTTGTTAACACAAATCATGTAGTTTCTCTGTCCCACACAAATATTCAATTTTCAGAGAGGGGAAAAAAAAAACAACATTAGGAACTAAAAACAAACAGATAAAATTGTATCCACCCATATTTATTTCAACTTGGAAGTGCCACCTGTGGTTCTGTACAGGTTTCCCAAACAAGAAAAAGCCACAACAGAAAGCAACAACTACACGAGGGAAACATCAGGACTGAGCAGATTCCCACAAACTGTCCAAGTATCACTAGGGCCTAGCTTGGACTTGGGGTCCAGACAAGGGGAGAAAAGGTACATGTTTTCTAAAAGGGACCGTGACAGCCATCTGCAACACTGTTATTCAAGTTAGCCTTGCCTTGGAGGATTAACAAGCACCACAGGTATTGACAGGAAGTACCATGTGATACTCTGCTGTTTGACCTCTCTATGCTGTAAGGATATGCATACATTACATCCTACTCGAGACACTTTCAAGCCTGTAACCCATGCCCAAACTTCCCAAGACACAAAGCAAAGTGCCTTCCTCCTGCAATCAGAAGCCCGCCGGCCAGGCTCAGGCCTTCTCTGCCACCAGTTAAGGCCTCCCCGCAAACCAGCGCGCAGATCGGCGAGTGAAAAGGAGCCCTGCAACAACGGTGTGGAAAGTCGGCAGGTGCCACAGCGCTACATCAGAGTCTGCTGTTGGAAAAATGAGAGATCACTTTATAATGTGAACTACTTCATGATTCACGTGCTGAGCCTGAGATTTCAGGCCCTGGCCCTTCTTACATAGGTACAGTGATGTATACCTAATACGGGACATTTATTTAGTACTATTCAATAATCGCAAAAACGCTACCATTTCCTGAAATTGAGACTGTTAAGAGTGCAGGCCGTTTATAGATGCTTTTATATACAGTATCTAATTTATTCCTCTTAACGACCCGACAGGGAGCTTTAGCCATTCCATTTTACATAGATGAGAAAACCAAGACTGACCCACGCCACACAGAGGTTTACCCTGGGACTATTTCAAGCAGACCTTTTCCTCAACACCTACTCTCTCCCCAGAAGGGGGCTGGGCCTGAGACCAACAATTCCCAAACTGTACGCCAGTTGTCCGGGCGCTGCAGCAACTTAGGCTCTTTACACATTTCAGGAGAAACATACATAGTCTCCTTAACGCGGCAGGCACTGCTGAACTTGAAGACCGGAAGGAGGTCACAGTCCCCACGTTAGATCCCGTTACGTTCCCATCAATGGCATCCTATCTTCGCAAAGTCTGGGTTTTCCATGGCTGCTGCAGAAAAATTAACGAGGGACAGGAAATGAGAGCGGTGGTATCCGACCTGGTCCCAGGATTTGAGAAATAGTACAGACACTCACATCCTGTTGGTAATTGTGGTTATTTAAGAATGAGATTAGCCCTGGCTGGTGTAGCTCAGTGGATTGAGCGCGGGCCTGCGAACTACAGGATCACGGTTTGATTCCCAGTCAGGGCACAAGCCTGGGTTGCAGGCCAGTTCCTGGCAAGGGATGCATGAGAGGCAACCACACATTGGTATTTCTCTCCCTCTCTCCTTCCCTTTCCCTCTAAAGATAAATAAATAAAATCTTAAAAAAATTTTTTTTAAATGAGATTAAAAATATTTTTCTTTCAGTTGCGTGTACTATTTTTTCAAATACCTTCTACGTTGTTTGGACACAAATACTTATTACGTGGTTTGAACCTAACTACTACTTATACTTAGGCATGAAAACACTACTGAGATACCAAGGGCACCATGAACCAAATTTAGGAATCTCCGCTTCAACTTAAAACAAAGTCCATAACGCAAACATCATAATCAGAAAAAGAAGAATTTAGGTTAAGACCATTTTTAAAGTTCACTCTCCATCGGCTTAATCTTTCCAATCCCATACAGTGTCCCCTGGATGATTTGTATTTTTTTAAAAAACTTCTGAAACACATGCACTCAAATCACTGTTTTTCCTAATTCTTAGGTACTCAAGCAAAGCTTTTAAAATTATAGCCTCCAAGCTATGTTGGAAGAGACTGGGCCTCTTCTACACAGACAGAACACACCCACCTGTGCCAAGGAATGGGGGAGGGGTTGGGAGAGAGACTGACCCATCAGCTTTTTTGTGGTTTGCATCTTACTCTTAATGTATTGCTTTTAGGTTCTGTAAGACTGCTCCAGGTTATTGTGTAAATTCTTGTTTGGAAACTTCCCTCCCCCAGAGTTTTTGGCATGTCCATGGATGGTGGTAAGAACAAATTCAACAGAAATCCCCACTTTCAGGTGTTTCAAATTTGGGGTGCTGTGAAGAAGCACCCTTTCCTCAGTGCAAACAGCTCAGCTGAGATACAGCAGAGCTGTGAGTTCCATCAGGTTATTTCAACTGTAAAGTGGAACTGCTGTGGAGCAGCCCAGTGGGGAGGTGGGCCCGGGGTGAGGCCCCTCTCTGGCTAGACAGCTCTGCCCTGCTACGCTGAGATGTCTTCCATGTTCCCACTTCAGCTCCAGCTCAGCTGAATGGCAGTCTTTAGTCTTAAATGGAAAAGGACAGGGCACGCGGAGCCAGAGGGCAGAGAACTTGTATAGAAGAAGTCCCCTCCCTGGTAACCTGGCTAAGCCATCCTCATGCAAATGAGGGCTCCAAATCCCCACAGTTTTATTGGGCAAAAAAAGCACTGCTCTGGTTGGATAAAATAGAACTTCTCTGATTGGTCGATGGAGATGCTAATGGGACTATAGCTACACAGCTCTGATTGGACAGGCAAAGCCTCAACCCTGTTGGTTGAAATAGAATTCCAAGAACTGCTTTATCGGAGTTGGCTCAGAGGGCAGGAGTATCGGGCCTGCAGGCAGGCAGCTCCATGCAGGAGACAAGCAGTTTAGTGCAGGCTTCTCCCTGGAGTATGGCTTCATGAGAGAAGCCACTGTTTAGGGATGGCTGCTCGGCTCTGTTTTTAAATTTGAGACCAGTTAGCTGCCAGGAGTCCTTGGTCGTTATCTTCTTTCTTGGGGTCAACACGTATCAGATAATAAATGTAAAAAGCAAGGGGAAAGTTTACACAAATCCAGACTAGTGGTTCCTTAGGGGGAGAAGTGAGTAGATGCCTTGGGGAGGGGTGAAGGGGGCTCCAAGGGCTTGGGGACACTCCAGTTCTGCAGGTAGGTGATGGATACTTGGGTGTGTGTTCTGCTCTTACACCTCTAAGTTTTATACTTTCTGAATGTACAAGCCTGTCCTGAAAAAGTCCAGCCATTGTTAATATAATGAGAATGGTTTGTGGGATATTGACGTAACCTGGCAGCCAAGGAGAGTGGCCTGGAATGTGTATGTGTGAACAGTGATGACTTCACTGTACTAGTCAGTGGGGGCAGTAGACCTAGTTGAGTGAGCGTGTGTACTTACGTAGCTGTCACAATGTAAATGACTGAGCAGAGCAATGAATCTGCATCAAATGTTGCGTTGAGTTTGAACATTCCTCTGGGAAACTACTCAGATGATTCAGAAAGCACAGCTATGGGCAACTGGTGAGTGGCAGCTTCATCACAACAATGTGCCCGCTTATGCATCACGTCTCATGCAGAGTTTTTTTGGTGAAACATCAAATCACCCAGGTGACTCAACCCCCCTACAGCCCAGATTGGTGCCCTGCGACTTCTGGCTTTTCCCAAAACTAAAATCACCTTTGAAAGGGAAATGAGACTCAGGAAAATATGACAGGGCAGCTGATGGCGATTGGGAGAACTGTGTGAGGTTCCAAGGTGCCTATTTTGAAGGGGACTGAGGCACCATTGTCCTATGTACAATGTTTCTTGTATTTTGTATCCTCTTCAATAAATGTCTCTATTTTTTAGATTACATGGCTGGATATGTTCTGGACAGACCTGGTATATTTCACAGTGGCAGCACCAGAATCCCCATACAGCAGGGCCTTGGAAGTTGGAAGTGTGTCTTATCTCTAAGCTGAATTTACTCAAAACCCATCTGCCTTTACTTGAGTATATGCTTATCTGGACAGGCTCTAGAGAGGTTGATGAGTTTAAGCGGAAAAAGCTATGGTTACTTTTGGGTGCCACCAATGACAAACAAGGAGTTAACAAATTAGAATTTCTTTATCACTCTTGATTTATACTTCTCAAACAATATGCAACTAGCTTTTTTGGTCTCTTTCATTCTTCTTCAACTCCTTCTACTCTCCCTTGTCCACTTAAGACCCTGAGGATAGAAAACTCTTCTGATTTTCATTTATAGCCTTACTTTAAAAAAAAAAAAAAACAACTCCTGCTAGAAATGATAGAAGCTAAACATGTATAGTTGCACCTCCTAAGGGTAAGAAAAGTAGGTTGCTATTGCTATCTTAAAGCCGGAGACCTCCCCTCAGGGCAATCAGTACAGTGTGGGATCATGGTGGCCCCAGGCGTGTCTGTCTTCATTGTCTTCACTGTCTCACTAACGTCACCTAAACAGGAATGAGTACCATCATCCAACTGGTTCAATGAAAGGATGCCCAACATTCAAGAGCACTATGCAAGCATTTTATTTGCATCATTTCATTTCCACAACAATACTACCAGGTTACGCACGATACACCCAATGCACAGTTCTAAAACCTAAGGGTCAAATAGCTGGGTTTTCCAAAGTCACATGCTGAACAAGCGGCGGCATCAGGACTCGATCTCGTGCCCCAAAGCAGAGCTCTTAAGCACTACTTGAACCGCCTCACTGAGCCTCAGGGAAAAGGTTCCTGACCAGCTTTCGGAAAGTGAAGCCCCTGTTGGGGCTCAACTTCCCCTTCCCCTCCCGCCCCGCAATCTACCGGAAGCACCACTGAAATCCCCAAAACGGGAATCGGTAAGCCTGCATCTGAACTCCAACCAAACAACATGCTGATCTCCTCGGCCGGCAGATGCCACTTGCTAACTCTGCACCAAGTTTAACTCCAGCCAGCGCGGGTCTTTCTGGGACAGGGGAGCAGCCCCCACCCTCCAGCGCCTGCACCCCCTTGGTGAAAGGAAAGCAGGCAGAATGCCGGTGCGTCCGAGCGGAGCCCGGTCACTCCGAGGCCGGCCCCAAGGCCGGGGACCGCAGGGAGCGCAGGCCACGAGAGGCGACCCTCCTTTGCGCCCGCAAACAACATCTGGGAGAGACACCGGGCGACCCCCGCGACCCCACCACCACCACCACTTTCTTCAAACTCTTTGAACTCATTGCAGGGGAAGGAGGGGGGCGAGCAAAGACGAGAAAGTTCTGTGCCCACCCCCCTCCAGTTCTGTGTTCTAGGGAGGTAACCGAAGCAAAGCGACAAGGGAGGTGCCCCAGGGAGACCCCTCCGGCCCTGGAAAGAGGCCGCAGGAAAGAGCCAAGGCGCTCCGAGGCTAATCCCCAAGCAGACAGCGATCCGGGACGCCGCAGGCGCAGCGCCCCCATCCCCGACCGCATCCTGCCCGGATCAGAGGTCCCCGGGAGCGGAGGGCGCCGGCTCTCAGGTCGCACTGTACCTTTTTCTCCCTCGCTGGACGTCCCCGCTGCAAGAACGGATGCCGGGGGGGACAGGGCTGGGGTGAAGGGAGAAGGTGAGGACGGGCTCCCGCTGGCTTCCGCGGGCCCCTGGGCCTCGGCGCCGCGCAGCGCCGCCGCCTGCAGCCGCCGCTCTCCAGGCTGCGCGTGCTCCCCACTCCGGCGAGTTACCTGTGGCCGAGCCTGCCGCCCGCCCGCAGGGCCCTCCGCCCCACCCGTCGCGCCGCGGCTCCTAAACTGGAGACGCAGCGCCCCGCAGCGGCGGGCGGGACGCGGTGGGGGCCCGGGCAGGTGGGTCCCGAGGCCCTGGTCTGCAGCCCGCGCCGGGCTGGGGCCCCTGCCCTTTCGCGCCGGCCGCCGGCTGCCCGGAGAGGTCACCTTTGCAGAGTGGGAGGAAGGGGGGCTGCGGTTTCCGGGCAGGGGTTGCCAGGAGGCAGGTAAGAGGGGAAGGGGAATTGAGAGGAAAAACCACCCCTCACCCCCTGGCCGAGTGGACGTTTTAATGTACCCGTTGTTCACTTAACTGCGGATGCTCAGTGGAAGTGAACAGCAACGCTGAATGATCCAGAGAACCGGAGAGGGGAAAAGACGACTTTACTCCGAATGACTTGATGGAACCATGCACATGAAAACGCAAAATCTGTGGGCCTTCCTGACTCCTATGTACAAAGCGCACCGGGCATACCATTAACTCCTTCTCTTTTGGTCTGTTTTTCAGTTACTTCTTCCGTATCTAGAAGAGTTTCTGAACACAGTGAGCACTCATAAACTCAATAAATTATTATGGAGTAAATGTATGAACGAATGGGACCTCATTCAGCCTTTGTCAAGAAGCAGGGCTGGTTACCTGCTCTCCAGACACAGAGCTGGCACGCTAGAGGGGAGCTTCGGTCTTGTCTGAGGTTTGGGACAAGCTTACTTTGAACCTTATTTTTCTTATCCCCTCTGAAATAGGCCTGGTTTTCAGGGAGAAAGAAACATGACGCTCTCCTCCTTTCTCTTAAGATACTTGTCTCCGTCTCTCCTTCAGGGAGCACTGGGAAGAGGAAAGAAAAGAAAAGCCCCTGCACACACCAGGGAAGGTGCGGTGCTTCCGAACTCCCCTCCCACCCTCTGGTCAGAGCTGCAGTTTTCCTTGGAAGCCTGTGGAACCTCTCTTCTGCGTGTCCTTTGGCTTTCTTCAGATTTGTTTCCCCATCCCTGTCGCACCCCCATCTAGAGCTATGAGGAAAAGACACTTCTTTCCCCTGCCTATGAGTACCTCTGAATTTCTCTGCAGGCAGGTCTCCGCGGAGTTCTAAGTGAAACCGTGAAGTCAAGATACGTACGCATGACCTTTTCGGTCAGATCGTTTCTTGTTATGCTTTGTCCCTATTAGAGAGTCTTTCTAGCCAGTCCCCTAAATAAACTTTCAAAGATCCAGAGTGCGCTATTCCTATGGGAGGCTTTTAAAACATCACCATACAGTTGCCATGAGATGGAGTGTTAAGTTACATTTACGGGCAGTCAGAGCAATCACTCATTAATTCTGCTGAAAGAACAGAATGCTGAGGCCAGCCTGTAAGACATGTGAGTGCGCCTGGGAGCCGACGGCTCCGCATTTGTTCCCAGACTTTGATGAATGAGGCTTCCTGGCAGGGGGACCTCATGAGTGCCAAAGCAAGCAGTGCGTGAGAGCTGCTTGGAGATCTTGCTTACTTACCTCCAAGAGGGCACGCAGTTTCTGGGCAGCTAATGAGAGGAGGCTCCTAAACCTCCCTGCACGTGAGAAAGGCTCCCCGCGGGCGGCTCCCTCGGCAGTCAGCCTCACAAACCCACCTCACCAGCCTCTCCTTTGAGAGAAAGAGAAGGAGAAAGAGGGATCTCCTTCTCTCCTCGTGACAAAGAGATCTGCTCCGCCCATAACTTCAACTGCTCTGAGAGGATACAATTCCCTCCGATTTCCAGCAAGATTAATAAGTTGACTGTACTAACTCCCTTTCACATTGGCAGCTTCAGATCCTCCGTCGGCCCCCCATTCTGACCCCTGTCCCTGCCACTCCCCAACACTGCCCGTGCTAAGGCTTCCACTCAGGAAATCTTCCACGTGCCCTTCCACGACCCTATTCTCCTCCTCCAGGGGAAACCGCTATCCCGAAATTTGTGGTAGTAATTTTATCATGGATAAGCTGGGTGTCCATAAACACGACACCGTTCACTTTTGCCTGGTTTCGAACTTTCTGTAAATGGAATCCTTCTATGTGACTCCTAGGCAACTTGCCTTTTTCACTCAGCATTTTGTTTCTGAGATTCAGCTTTTCAATTTCCCTGCTATACAATATTTCATTGTGAGAAGATGCCACAATTTTTCCAGTTTACTTTTGGACATTGGTTTGGCTCTAGTTTTTTGGGAGAAATTTTTTCACAAAAATTTGCTATTGTAAAACTGTTGCTATGGACATTCTTAACTATTTCTCCTGATGCATGTGTGCAAGAGTTTTTAAGAATATATATGTACAAGTGAAGTAGTTGGGTCTCAAGGTATGCATGTGTTCAAATTTGCCTGGGAAGGCAAATTGTTTTCTAAAATGGTTATACCAGTTTCCATCCCCATCAGCAATGTAGGCAAGGCCCCTTGCTCCACATCCTCACCAGTGCTCGGTTTTTCTCGTATGTGGGGGTGTGAAATAATTTCACATTGTGGTTGTGATTTGTATTTCCCCACTTACCAGTGTGATGAAGCATTTCTTTAAGTATATTTTACTGATTATGCTATTACAGTTGTCCCATTTCTCCCCCATCATTCCCCTCCACCCTGCACACCCCCTCCCACCCACATTCCCCCCTTTAGTTCATGTCCATGTGTCAGAAGTTCTTTAGCTTCTACATTTCCCACACTATTCTTGCCCTCCTCCTGTCTATTTTCTACCCACTGTCTATGCTACTTGTTCTCTGTACCTTTCACCCTCTCACCTCCTCCCACTCCCCTGTTGCTAACCCTCCATGTGATCTCCATTTCTGTGTTTCTGCTCCTGTTCTACTTGTTTGCTTAGTTTGCTTTTGTTTTAGGTGTGGTTGTTAACATCTGTGAGTTGCTGTCTTTTTACTGTTCATATTTTTATCTTCTTTTTCTTAGATAAGTCCCTTTAACATTTCATATAATTAGGGCTTGGTGGTGATGAACTCCTTTAACTTGACCTTATCTGAGAAGTGCTTTATCTGCCCTTCCATTCTAAATGACAGCTTCGCTGGATAGAGCAATCTTGGATGTATGTCCTTGACTTTCATGACTTGGAATACTTGTTTCCAGCCCCTTCTTGCCTGGAAGGTCTCTTTTGAGAAATCAGCTGACAGTCTGATGGGAACTCCTTTGTAGGTGACTGTCCCCTTATCCCTTGCTGTTTCTAGAATTCTCTCCTTCATTTTAATCTTGGCTAATGTAATTATGATGTGCTTTGGTGTGTTCCTCCTTGGGTCCAACTTCTTTGGGACTCTCTGAGCTTCCTGGACTTCCTGGAAGTCTATTTCCTTTGCCAGATTGGGGAAGTTCTCCTTTATTATTTGTTCAAATAAGTTTTCCACTTGTTGCTCTTCCTCCCCTTCTGGTACCCCTATAATTCAGATGTTGGGATGTTTAAAGATGTCCTGCAGTTTCCTAAACCTCTCCTCATGTTTTTGAATTCTTGTTTCTTCTTTCTTTTCTATTTGGTTGTTTCTTTCTTCTTTCTGGTCCACTCCATTGATTTGAGTCCCAGTTTTCCTCCCATCACTATTTGTTCCCTGTGTGTTTTCCTTCATTTCACTTAGTGTAGCCTTCATTTGTTCATCTAATTTGTGAGCAAAATCAACCAATTCTGTGAGCATCCTGATCACCAGTGCTTTGAACTGTGTATCTGATAGGTTGGCTATCTCTTGGTCGCTTAGATGAATTGGCTCTGGGGCTTTGATCTGTTCTCCCATTTGAGCCATTTTTGTTTTTTATTTTTTATTTTTGGTCTGGTCGCTGATCAAGCATTTTTAACATTCAATAACTATTCCTATGTTCTTTTTTACCCTGTTTTATGTGTTTTGAGAAATCTTTCCTGACCATGAGGATGTAAAAATATTTTTCAATATTCTTTTCTACAAGTTTAAAAGTTTTGCCGTCCACATTTAAGTCTACATTGCATCTGAACTTTCTCTCCTCGTTTGCAATGCCAGAGCTACCACCTGTATGCATGGTTCTGTTTAGGTTCTCTGTTTTGTCCCACTTGCCTGTCCCTGAGATAGTACCAGAGTGTCTGAAAATCTGTGCTTTTATATTAAATCTTCTGATCATGAAAGTCCTACCCTTACTTCCTTGTTTTTCATCTTCATAAGGATCTCAATTATTCTCAGCCCTCTGCCGCTCCATAGACAATTCAGAATTAGTTGGTCAGGTCCCAAGAAAATTTGGGGATTTGGGTTCGGAGCTAATTGCTGTGTATCTGTGTGGTAGACTCATTATTCATTTTCAACTTTTTGTTCCCTTCACACCTTTGCCATCTTCTCCCATAGTCGTGTCGACTTCTTTGCCCACGGCTTTGGGGTTGTGTGGCTTGCCTTGACGACGCTGGAACAGAAGCTTTAAATACGTTGTGTGTTTTAGGGCTTCTTCCAACTGCCTGGAGCTCGTCCCTTCAGCCGCAAGAATAGCGTGGCCAAAGGATGACTGCTCCTTCAGCTGGGATCCCAGAGTGAGAAGACCCGTGAAATTATTCAGAGCCCAGTATACGTGGTATGTGTTGGAAGCACATGTAGATACATTTGGAGGTTTCCCTTCAGTTTATTCCCCTTTGTTAAGAACTGCCTCCCCACTCATGAGAGCAGAGCTCTGTAGCCACCAACTGCACCCCCAGCCATAATGAACTAGACCGTTGATTCAGCATATTTTGGGGGATTTGACCATCACCAAGCTATAATATTACACACAGAATACAATGTCATGACGTGCCCTAGAACTGTGCTTCATGGAAAGTTGGACCACTGTGCTAGGCATCCAGCAGAGAGAGAACGGTGAGCAAAACGGGCGGTTCTAGTGCCGAACACAGTCCTCAGTCAATTACCGAATTACAACCGAGTAAAATCCTCTGGAGGCGTAACAGTGCCTGGTGCTGTGTAAAGTATGAGCAGGGAAGAAATTAGACCAGGAATGGACCACGGGCCCAAACTCGGCCAATCAGAATTTCTTGCCTCGGAATCAAAGATAATAATAGGTAATATGAGATATGGTTCGTCTCTTCGCACAACCACACGAAATTACAACTAAAATATAGAACAACCATCACTCAGGAACGTCAGAAATTGAGTTGGATGGAAGTCCGACAACCACAGAATTAAAGAAACCACATCCACCCAGACTGGTAGAAGGGGCGTGAACTCAGAATGGGCTGGCCTCACACCCACATGGATCAAAATTCAGGAGGGATATCTCAGGAGGGAGGAGTCCCAGACCCACACCAGGCCCCCCCCCAGCCCAAGATTCCAGGGCTAGGAAGATAAGTCCCCACAACTTCTGGCCGCAAAAACCAGTGGGGATTGAGTCAGTGGAGCGAGCTGCTGGAGCTGTAGGCAGTCCCTCTTAGCCCACACACGACTCACCTGCTCAGACCCGCTCCCTCTGAGCTCCAGCACCACGGTGGCATCTTGAAGGGCACCAGTGGCACACAGGGAGAGACTGAAGTGCCTGCCATCAAGGTGAGCAAAGGCCATTGTCCCTTTGCTGAGCTCTCTCAGCACAAAGCCCCACAAAGCCCTAGGCTGGTGTCATATCTGAGATTCCATCAATCTGGCTAACACAGTGTGACTCACGCTTGGAAATCCACAGGGGCTCTGCCCCACCCAATTTGCCAGCCCACCCAAGTTTCTTTTCCATAAGAATGTCTGGTCTGGGCTCCTAAATCTTATCAAACAAGCCACAGCTGGCTTCAGGGAGCCCTTGCTGTAGCCAGATTAGAATCACAGTTTGGCTTCACCCAGGAATCTCCAAGCCCAGCACAAGTAGCAGCCGTCTCAAATTGTTTTACAGCTCAGGCAGGGTGCCCTGGGCAAAACACAGGCGGGGGCTGACCTTTGCCTGCACTACACAGGAAACCCCAGGGCCAGCGCACCCAGTGGACAGCTACAGACCCTGTCAGAGCACCACCACCCTCCCCCTGCACAGCTGAGCCTCCCCAGAGGGTGGAGTTTGGTGGTCAGTGATTATAGCCAGTCCCTGCAGCTGACTGACCTGGGTAAAATGAGGATCCCTCCCATTGATCTGCCAACAGCAACCAAGGCTACAAGAGATGGGTGTAGTCAGGCCACACAAAGGGTGCATGTCGAGTACCCAGCTTGAGTGACAGGGGAGGCTGTGCCACTGGAGCCCACAGGACACCTACTATATTAGGCCACACCACCAAGACACGGAGTCAAAGCAGCTCTACCTCATACATAGAAACAAACACAGGGAGGCTGCCAAAACGAGGAGACAGGAACATGGCCCAAATGAAAGAACAGATCAAAACTCCAGAAAAAGAGCTAAACAAAATGGAGAGAAGCAATCTATCAGATGCAGAATTCAAAACACTGGTTATAGGGATGCTTGAGGAACTTAGTGAGGACCTCAGCAGCATAAAACAGACCCAGTCAGAAATGAAGGATACGCTAATTGAAATAAAGAACAATTTACAGGGAAAGAACAGGAGAGTGGGTGAAGCCTAGAATAACATCAATGATTTGGAACATTAAGGAAGCAAAAAACAACCATGCAGAGCAATAAGAAGAAAAAAAGAATCCAAAAATAAGGACAGTATAAACAGCATCTGGAACAATTTTAAGAGGTCCAGCATTCTCCTCACAGGGGTGCCAGAAGGAGAAGAGAAAGAGCAAGAAATTGGAAATCTATCTGAAAAAAATAGTGAAAGAAAACTTCCCTAATTTGGGGAAGGAAATAGACATGCAAGTCCAGGAAGCATAGAGTCCCAATTATGACAGATGCAAAAAGGCCCATTGCAAGACACATCGTTACTAAAAGGCCAAAGGTTAAAGATAAATAGGGACTCTTAAGAGCAAGAGAAAAGAAGTTAGTTACTAGAAGGTTGCCAGATGGGAAGGGGGAGGAGGAGAATGGGTGAAGAGGTGAGGGGATTAAGAAGCACAAATAGGTAGGTACAGAATAGCCATGGGGATGTGAAGTGCAGTATAGGAAATGGAGCAGCCGAAGAACTTATGCACATGACCCATGGACATGAATAATGGTGGGGGGATTGCCTGAGGGAGTGGGGGCTGCTGAATGGAGGGGGGGCAAACGGGGAAAAATCAGGACAACTGTGTTAACATAATCAATAAAATATAATATGCCTTGGCTGGTGTGGCAAAGTGGATTGAGTGCTGACTGCCAAACCAAAAGGTCACTGGTTTGATTCCCAGTCAGGGCACATGCCTGGGTTGTGGGCCTGGCCCCCAGCAGGGGGCCCGTGAAAGGCAACCACACAGTGATGTTTCTCTCCTTCTCTTTCTCTTTCCCTTACCCCCTGTCTAAAAGTAAATAAATAAATCTTTTTTAAAAAGTGAAAAATAATAGCTAATACTGTGCTTATTGTTTTAAATTATTTTTACGTAGCTTAATGGATTTAATTTTCCCACAACCCCTTTGAGGTATGTGACCTGATCACCAATTTAGAGTGGAGGAAATTGAGGCACTGAGAGGTTAAGCAGCTTGGGCCAGATCACACAGCTAGTTAGTTGTGGTGCTTGGTGTGAACCTCTGAAGCCTAGTTCATGAGCCTGGGCCCACTATCACTGGGTCAAGGCCGATGGGACAGCCACCTCCTGCCGTGTGTTTGAGAAGCGCGGAAAGCCAGTTTTCACGAAGAGAGAAGAATGAAATGAGAAGTATCGGGAGAAGCGAAAACAAGTTCCCTTTTATGTGAAACCTCCACTATCCCCCGTGTTCTTCTGAAACAACTTTTGCCAGGAGTGTCCACCCACCTATCCATCCATTCACCCCCCCCCCGCCCCCCATCATCCCTTCCCTCCACTCATAGAAGATATACATTGTTTCGGTCAGGGTATGTTGTATGGCCAAGTTCAGAACACCCTACCTGCAGTGGCTTAAGCAGAACTGCCCGATCGACTCGCCCCCACCACTTCTGTGCCGTAAATCGGTTGCAGACACGGCTGGCCAAGTGATCGATGTCCTCAGCCTCTGGGCGGTCAGGCAGGGCCTAAGGTGGCCCAGGTCTCTGACAGTCACTCTGCCTGCAGGCAGCTTGTCCGTCCAGGTCAGCGTGGCACACGGCTCCTTTCCTGTGTGCACCACGAAGCGTGGCACACGGCTCCTTTCCTGTGTGCACCACGACCCAACAGGGTGGGGCAGCCCCGGTGTGAGGCACGGGCTTCTAATTTTCTCACGGAATAGAAAGTCCGGAAAGAGGCATTTTCAGGCTGGAGTATAACAGGTCAGCAAGGTAATCCAGGCCCTGCCCCCTTTTTGTTCTGCCGGTTGTATGACAGGCTTTGGCCTTCGGCCTGTTCCTTCAGGGCTGCAAGGTGGCTTTTCCACCTCCAGGTACCATGTGTTGGAAGCGGCAGAGGGTGGTCTCCGGAGGCTGTTCTGATTCGTTGGCCTCTTTCACCGGGAAACAAACTTTCCCCCGGAAGTCCCCCGGCAGGGTTCCTCCTTCCACCTCACTGACCAGACATAAAGGAGTCCCGGAGTCTGAGTACCTGACATCTCCCGTTTCTAGTTTGAGAAGCGGGTGAGGGAGAAGTGTTTGCAAATGGCTGGTGAGCAGCTGCCTGACCGAGGCTTCTGCCGCTTCTGTTGGTAACGTTAAGTGAGTGATGTGTCTAAATGACAGTTCCTGGATTTCATTCTAGGGAATTTTTAATGCAGTAGTTCGTTCTGGAGAATCTGCTTTCTTGTATCATTAAATGTGTGAGTTGGTGTAACTCTCCCAAAGTAGGGGGTGCCAAGTCCAAAGTGATCTACAGACATGTGGAACTTAAAAAAATTTTTTAAACTTATTCATTTTTTTTAGGGAGACAAAGGAAGGGAGAGAGAAAGAGAGAGAAACTTTGTTTGGTTATTTATGTATTTCACTGGTTCCTTCTCGTATGTGCCCTGACTGGGGTTGGAACCTGAAACCTCAGGATGATGCTCCTACCACCTGACCCACGCAACCAGGGCAGGGTTTTATTTGTTTGTTTGTTTTGTTTTTTACTTTATTTTTATTGTAGACTATTAAAAATGTCCTTCTCCCCCCTGCCCTGCTTTGCCCATCTCCACCCAGTCCCCAACCCCCTAATTACCAAGAATTTTCTGCTCTCATCCATGTCACTGTTTACACGGGGTCAGAACCTTGTCCTTTAAAGTCCATATACATAAAAAGTTAATTTTTAATAGAAGTCCTTATGTAGCAATGCCATCTCAGTGGTCTGGGACTTTGCTTGGATAATGAAAATGTCATCTTTAGTTCATCTGTGGCTTGTGATGGGGAAAAAATTATTACGGGGCAACATACAATTATAACTATTTCTAACAGAACGTTAGAAATCAAGGACCCTGATTCACCTCCCACCCCAATCCTGTTCCCACCTGGGTCTTACTTATTTCAATAAATGGCATGTCCACAAATCTGGCTGCTCAAACCAGGTGTCTGGAGGAAGTCCTTCCCCTGACCATCCATGTGAAACAGCTGTCAAAAAAACCTATTCTACCTCCAAAACTTAGGTCAAATCTACCCACTCCTCTCCGTGTCCAGTCTCTTCACTCATTTCTCTGTTGGACTAGAACAATGACCTCCTAACTGTTATTTTCTGCTTCCCCCTTAAATCTACAATCCATTTTCCTCGCATTGGCCAGAGTATGTGCATCAGTTACCTACTGCTGTGTAAAAAAAAAAACAAAAAAAACAAAAAAAACCACCCAGCTCTTCACAGCCTTAAAACACAGACGTTTGATGAGCTCGCGACTCTGTGGGCTGGGTCAGTGGGAACCGCAAGTCTGAGTTCCACGTGGTGTGGGCTGCACTGGCCTCATATGGCTGCAATTTGAGCTGAAGAATCCAAGATGGTGTCACTCCCGTGTCTGCCCCTCAGCTGGGATGACTCACACGCCGGGATCTTTTTCCTCCTGTGCTCAGCGTTCCTCAGGGCCTCTCTGCCCATGGGGGCCTCTCCGGCAGGCCAGCCCGGACTTCTTCCTATGGGGGCTCAAGGCTGCAGAAAGAAAGAAAGAAAATAGCAAGGCCTTTCATGGTCCAAACTCAGAAGTTGTACGATGTCACTGCCACTTCCGCCACATTCTGTTGGTTTGAAACGTCACAGGGCCTGCCACATTCCATAGGAGGGAAAATAGGATGGTGAAGTGGCAAAGTCACGTTTGCAAAAGGGCATGAGGGGTGGCATGGATGGCTGTGGTCATGTTTGGAGCCATGTACTGGAGTGAGCTTTTAGAAAAGGAAACCAGATTTTCAAAAAAATTATCGATTGACATTTTGAGAGGGGGAGAGAGAAAGAGATTTGTTGTTCCACTCATTCATGAATTCATCGGTTGCTCCTCGTATGTGCCCTGAGTGGGGATGGAACCCGGAAACCTTGGCATATCAGGATGATGCTCCAGCCAACTGAGCCACCCGCCACAGCAAGTAAACCACATTTCACATTGTTTTTTAAAACTTTTCAAGGCTTTCAGTGGCGCTTGGGATAAAATAAAATGCTTATCCTAGCTGAAAAGACTTCCTGTCTCTCATGCCTACCAACCTCCCTTCTCTCATCACACTGACCATTTTGTTCCCCCAACAGCAAACCTTTTCCCTTCCCCTGGGCTTCTCCAACTGCTGAGACACTCTCGGTCCCGACTCTCACTGTGCGCTCGCCTACTCATGGTCAACTCAGATGTCATCTGTTTAGAGAGGCCTTCTCTGGCTGCTCCATCTAAATCAGGCTCCTCTCACCCCGGTTATGCTGTCACCTCCCTCTGTTTGTCTCCCAAAAGCCTGGCCCTGAAAATCTAATTGTCTTCATGTTTTAAAAAAAAGTTTGCCCCTGGCTGGTATGGCTCAGCGGGTTGAATGCCAGCCCGCGAACCCAAAGGTTGCTGGGTTCGATTCCTGGTCAGGGCACATGTCTGGGTTTTGGGCTAGGCCCCCGGTTGGGGATATCTCTCACACATCAGTGTTTCTCTCCCTATTTTCCCCTCTCTCTAAAAAGTAAATAAAATATTTTTAAAAAATGTCAACTGATAAAGAAATGAAGGAACAAATATAAGTCTCTATAACGGCAATAAATATGTTTGCACGCTTCACAGTAGAGGGCTTCCGCGTGGACAGTGGTGGGGGGATTGCCTGAGGAGGGGGGGTGCTGGATGGAGGGGGGACAAAAGGGGAATCAGGACAAGTGTGATGGCATGAACTGTAGGTCAGGGGAGGGAGGGAAACGAACTTCTCGCTGGGTATTCGTTTATGCTGTTTGATGATTTTCTCACGGGCATGTTTTTAAAATGTCAAAACGCTACTTTAATGAAATCTCTTTCATGATGGATTGCTTCCGTGGAAATGATTTAACGATTTTTAATGATTTCATCGAGTCTTGGGAGAACTGGAGGCTGCGAGCTGCTTGCTCTCTGGAGAAATTTGGTCGGCTTCCCTGGACCAGCAGGCGTCCAGAAAGATTCTATAGAAGGCTCTTTCCTTTGTTTGCATCAAGCAAAAAATTAATAGCTGCAAATACATATCTAAAAAGGAAGCCCGAAAGGCTTTCAAAAGGAGAATCCTAGGAACCAGACGACAATGCCATCGGACCCCAAAATACCCTCACATGCAGGGTGCAGACTGTGTTAAATTGCTTGCCCTGTTCAGGACTGTAGTTATTTTGCCTAAATTGTTCAGATTTCTTTTAAAAAGCTCTTGTGTTCTTTGTCACAAGCCATCTAATGGGTAATAGTAAACTAATAAGGGCCCCTCACAAATTTCTGACCTTTAAAATTCAAATTTTAAAGCAAAAATACACTTACAAGTATTGTACTTTAGCTTAGCATGCAGGGTGCTAAACCACTGGATATCTGTGTTCCTAATAAAATAAATAATGGCAATCAATGATTGTCTACATGCGTTCTGCTTCTTTGCCTAAGAGGTTGGGAACACACCCTTCACTTCCTTTCCCCCCTTTTCAGGTTTAATAGCTGTAACTTAACTGGCATTAGCCTCGGGCCGTTACATAGAAATAATGTCTAATGTCTGACCAACTTAGTTTCACCATCGACTCCACATGGCACCTTGCTCAAATTGCTTAACTCAGTTTTCTTCTGCAAAGTAAAGACACTAAATCTTACTTACTTAATGGGATAGTTTGAAGTTTATATGCTCTGGAACAAGGCCTTACACGCAGAAAACCTTGGTAAATATTGGTTGGTTAAATTTTAATGGGCAATAGATGAAGCTCATCTTTCATGGTGCCACAAACTATTTCTAAAACTTAAATTTTTTTGGAAGAGGGAGTTGGTAAAGAATAACATAAGCATCTAATAGTCACATTGCAGTTCCTCCGAGGCTTGGGCGGTCCTCACGGGATGAACGCTTAACAGTCACCCTCTCTTGCTTGTTGGCTCGTGGGTGAGCTCTTGGGGCTCACGGTTCCCATTCACCTCCCTGTAGCACTTCCCAGGGGTTAGAATAAGTGAAAATGTTGGCTTCTGTCTTTTCCTGAAGTTTCCTAAAGTTTCTCCGAAAAGTATGCCAGATCTGTACAGAGAGCTGGCCCTGTGCTGCCTTTCGTTCATGCCATGAACATTTATTAGACCCCTGCCATGTGCACACGTGGCACCCTGCCGTGGTTACGCGCACCAGCAGGAACTATGGGTAGCATGCAGGCAGATGCTTGCGTTCTCGAGACTGTTCTGCCTAGGAGACCTCGCAGACCTGGCCTGAGCTCCAGACCAGGCAGTGGCCAGTGCCGTAGCCAATTGACTGAGCGGATTCCACACCCAGTTTCCCAAAGGCTTGCAACGTTTAGTGTTTTTCTATTTTTATTTAAATTTTAGAAGAATCCACATACATGGCTTTTTAAATTTAAGGACTCCTATTTCTTTTTTAAAAATATGCTTACTGATTTTAGAAAGGGAGAGAGAGACATTGATTGGTTGCCTCCCATATGTACACCAACTGGGGATCGAACCTGTAACTTAGGTATATGCCCTGTGACTGGGCATTGAACCCCTAACCTTTTGGTGTAGAGCATGACACCCCAACCACTGAGCCACACTAGCCAGGGTTAAGAACTTCTATTTCTAAGATATATATATATATATTATATATATATATTTTATTTTTAGGGAGGGGAAGGGAAGGAAAAAGAAAGGGAAAGAAACATCAATGTGTGGTTGCCTCTTGCACATCCCTACTGGGGACCTAGCCTGCAACCCAGGCATGTGCCCCAACTGGGAATCAAACTGGCGACCCTTTCAGTTCACAGGGCATCAGTCAATCCACTGAGCTGCATCAGGCAGACCTGGGAATGTGTAAAAATATCTTAGAAATAGCCCTGGCTGGTGTGACTCAGTGGATTGAGCTCTAGCCTGTGAACCAAAGGGTCGCCAGTTTGATTGCCAGTTGGGGCACAGGCCTGGGTTGCAGGCCAGGTCCCCAGTTGGGGGCAAGCTTGGGGCATTCGGAAGGCAACCAGGCAACTGACCGATCTGCCTCCCACACATCCATGTTTCTCTCCCTCTCTCCCTTCCTTCCCCTCTCTCTAAAAATAAATAAATAAAACCTTAAAAAAGAAAATTAAAAAACCATATCCCTTATTTGAAAACTGACAGCATCAAACTGATAATAGCAAAAGAAAAGCAATAGAGTTTCTTCCCGTTCCGTTTGCTCAAATTTTATCGATACCGTACATTTCCGAAATGACAGTGAATTAGAAACTCTTAAGCCTGTCGATGACTCTTATCTGCCTTCAGGTGGAACATTACTGAGGACTTGGCATTTATTCATTTTTGCGGATTGGTTCCCTTATTTTCTCAAGAATGGCCTAATCCCCAAGTAGTTTAGGGTGCGCTCCTATCTGCTGCTGGTGTTTCCCCCTAAGATCTCCCTTCTTGGGGAAAGCAGAGGATCCTCAGACATCTCCACCCTTTCTGGGCCTCAGGCACAGCGGGGCTTTTGGCTTCAGAATTGTCGAATCCTGAACCCCTGGGGCCCTGGGGCCTACACGCTTGGCCACCAGCCAGTGATGTCTCCGCGGTCTGGGCTGACCTTGGACCGACTTTTAAGACCTCATAAGCAGCCCTCTGTGGTTTGAATCAGGTCAGCTAAAAAACCTTGCGCCAGGGTGGCGGGTTTGTTTTGGGATTACCGAAAGTCTTCGAATCCAATCTGGGAGAGCCCTTCCTCCTGGAGACCTTCTTTAACGGAACAGATGAAAATGGACTAGGAAAATGACCCCTGGAGTAACTTCCTCTTGTAGAAGCAAGTAAAGTCCGCTTGTGCTGGTTGGTTACATTGTTTGCCCCCCACCCCACCCACCCACCCCTGGACCCACTTTCTGCCCTCCCTGCCCAATTCCTCGCCTGGGTGCCGGGGTCTCTTGACCTCTGGCTTCAGGGTGGGTTTGGCCAGTGGGAAGTGCTTCCAGGGGAATGGAGGGTCGGAGGACAGCGCGGTCAGGGTGTGCCTTCCCATTGCTGCCTCCTCTACACCAGGGGGTGCAGGCAGTAGCTGCTTCCTCATCAGCTGCAGCCCCTGTTTCGTGCCCCCTCTCCAGGACGCTAGCCCTTTCTTAGTCCTGCTAGTGTGGCTATGATGATTTTTTTCCCGCTGTTGCTAAGCCCTGGTTGATTTTCTAAACTCTGCCTACATCCCGGTAAATCGCCCCTTCATAAAAGCCTTTTAATTTAAAAATCTTTGCATGTGCCCTCTATTTTCCTCCAGGAAAGGACCTTGAGTGATACAGTCATACCAAATCATACTACCTCCACATGGCAAATCTGAAGACCTTTCCAATTAAAAGTAGCCGCCTCCTTGAAGGTGTCTGTAACCAACTTCAACACCCAAAACTAATACAAAGTCCAGAACATGAGTCATAACTTGCTAGGCTCTTCCATGGCACGAACACTGTTCTGAGCATCTGGGGATCTCCCCTCCCTCTCCCCTTATTTCCCCCACCCCCGCACATAGTAGGTGCTCAATAAATGTTCTCTACACAGGCCGCACCCTTGGGCCCCAAGAACCTCAGCCTCAGCTCCCTTCTCCTCCTCCCCCACACCACCTGCTGAGCTGCTGGCACCTGTAGGATCTGTATCACCATGCTTAGCCAGCTGGTTTATTTCTTATTGTTCTTGACACAGGAAGTTCATCCACGTGATTTTTTTTTTTTTTTTTTTTTTTTGCAGTATCCAGAAAGGGTGGGTACACAGCGTCCCGTGGTGAAAAGCTGGTGGAGGAATGCAGGTTTTAGTTTCTCCCCACATTGCTGCTGTTGCGATGCGAGAATTGCCCCCCTCACGCGGACACTGGCTCCCCAACCCCGCACAAAACCCTTGAAACATTGAATTTTGAAGTGCGGGATTACGGTCTTTCAGGCAGTGGGACAGAGGGTGACCATGAGTAGTCCCCGAGTGTGTTGCACACCTGAGACCTTTTCCAAAACACTGCAGAGGAATTATTCTAGGCAGTGAATTAAACGCTGCCTCTTCTAGGCAGCCACGAGGCATGTTATTATTTTTTTTAAAGAAACATTTACACCTGGAGAGGCCTGATTTTTTAATATTCTTGGTGGGAAGCACTTTGAACCATAAAGGCACACTAAAAGGCAATTGCTATGGAGACTGCGCCTCTGCCGTGTGCATTTCTCCGAGTTTTCTTCTTGGGGGCGTTTCAGCATCCACGGGGTGTCCCAGGGACGCTGTATGGTGGGGAGCCCAAGCACAGCAGTGTTAGGGGGGCAACCCACTTGGGAATGGAGCCCTCCCCTAGGACTACAAGCTGGAGATGGCTGCCCAAGGTAGGGTGTGTGTGTCGGAGGTGGGCGGGGAAGAGGTTCTCAGAGCGTGCAGGCCCTCAGCTCTCCCGCCCGTGCGGGGACAACGCGCAGAAGCGGCGCGTGGGGGCCCCTGGCGCGCAGCCGTGGTGGGTTCCTGCAACCGGGCCGGGGGGGGCACCCCTCTTGTGTCCGTGTGCGTTGCACCCCCCACCCCCCAAGAGTGTATGTCGGTCCTCAGCCCAGCGCCCGCGGAGCGGTGCCTGCGCCCGGGAGCGCGCGCGCGCGCGCCTGTGCGGGCGTGTGTGTGTGTGTGTGTGAGAGAGACTGTGTGAGTGTGTGACAGTGTGTGTCAGGTGACTTGGGTCACGCAGTCTCTCTCTCCCTCCTCGGGGAGGAACTGCCGCGCTCCGGCTGAGTCCTCCGCCGGCAGGAGGGAGGGGCGGCGCGGGGGCCCGGGCACGCCGGGAGCCGCGAAACCCGGACCAGGACAGGACGCCGCCCGCCCCGGGCACTCGCGGCCCCCGCCGGCGCCCGCCGGCCCCCGCCGCACTCTAGGCAAACCCCAGTTCGGACCGGTGCGAGCGGCCGGCGGGGAGGCTTAGCCCCCAACCCGGAACTTGCCGCCCCCGCGGCGGCTGGCGGGTGGGCGCAATGAGCCAGGTGCTGGGGAAGCCGCAGCTGGAAGACGAGGACGACGACGAGGAGGATGAGCTGGTGGGGCTCGCGGACTACGGGGACGGGCCCGACTCCTCGGATGCCGACCCGGACAGCGGGGCGGAGGAGGGAGGTGAGCGCCAGGTCCCTCGCCCGGCCCCCAACCCCGCGCGTCCTCAGCCGGCACCCCGTCCCTTCCCTCCGTTCCTTCCCGCCCCCGGCCGGGCCGAGCGCGCTGGCCGCGGACTTGGAGGGAAGCCAGCGGAACGGAGTTGCGGGGTGGGGGCGGGGAGGGGCGCGGGAGCAGCGACCGCAAGCTGCGAAATGGGGGGGCCTGGGTGCAGGCGGCGATGGGGTACCAGGGTCAGTGGGGAGAGCGCGGAGAGGAAGAGTCTGGGAGGGAGAAACATGCGCTCGCTGGCCGGGTACCTCCCCCACCTCTCCTCCGAGTTCTCGGCAGGATCTTGGGGGTTGAGGAGGGAAGGAGGACCGCCCGGCTCGCCCTGGGACCTCGCCCTGGGACCTCTCCCTGAATGCTGCTGTTACAGCTGGGGTCAGATGTCGTGGCTAAAAAAGGCAGCCGGCAGCAGCGTGACTGGCAGGGTCGTCGGCAGCTGCGGGTGTCAGTCTTGCCCTGGCCGTAGTCGCGGGAGGGGTCCTGGGGTTTCCCGGGTCTGCGGCTTAGGGGCACCCGTGGAGAGGCGGGAAGATGCACCCTGGTGATACAGGAGTTGCCCAGCGGCCAAGGGTTTCCCGGGATCCAGGCAAACGCGGTTGTTAGGTCGCCTTATCTGCACCCAGAGTCACCACCTGGGCATGGCTCTGCCTGCCCTGGAGTGAGCGCGGGTGGGGGAATACTCTGCCACGCAGAGAAGTATAAACTCTGTTCACTGTCCAAGAAGCGGCCTTTAGCAATGGTTCAGCCAGTGGGGGCTTCCCTACATTTAATTCTTAAGGCCTCAAGGAATTGCGCGCTTTTAAGGCTGCGGAAAGGTTCTTTTTTGTTTTCCTCCAAAGCAAGGAAGAAGCCCTTTATTGTAAGGTCCCTTGAAAAGGTCAGCAGAAGGAGGCTGTTAAACACAACATCAGGCTGGAGCTGTGGCCTCCAAAGAAAGAACTGACTTGGAAATTTTTCACTTTGAAGAAATCGTGTGGGGGATAAAAGTACCTTTGTAACTGTTGATTTTGAAGAAGTTTTATTAAAATTCATTGAACTTCCTTTAAATTCTTTCTTCAAAGCCTTTCTCAGAAGAACAGTTCCGTGATTTTGCATATGGTAGGTGCTACATGCAATGAATCAGAAAGGGAAGAGAGTGAACTGAACCCTGAGCCTGATAGATGAGAGAAGCTTCCCAAGTCACTCTTTCATCTTGGCCTGTCTCCTGGGAGGATTTGTGCTAATACCTCCCTTTGCTTAAACTGGTGCGTGCACCTGTGTGCCTCTCTCTTCTGCACTCTCCATAATTGGTCCCACAGTTGAGCCCATGGTTATGTTTTTTTGTAGACAAAGGTGTTTGTTCAACCCTTTTGTTGGAGTTCCCTAGGGCTACCTTTGGTAATTAAATTGTTCAGTCACTTCATTATTATTCAAATTGCACTTCTTGGCTCCTCCTAGATTCTGGGAGACTTCAGAGAGGTTCAGAATGGGGATGTATTTGCAAGGTATTTGACATGGTAGACTTACAATAGGGTGTAGTTGAGGTGCTGTAAAAAAAAAAAGAAAGAGACTATACTCAGGAAGAAAAGCCCTGTAATTTAATCATTGTCCTGGGAGCCCGGAGAGTTACCCTGAAAAGCACAGGACCTGCTTATTCTTCAGCTCTTGAAGGTGGTACTTTTGAAATTGATTTGGGGACTTGAAGTTGAAGTGAAAGGATAGCTTTGCTTCAGAGGTGGGATTCCTGGAGCTTGGTCTGGGATGCTCCCCGCTGCCCTAACCTAAGGGCAAACCCTCCCAGAACCCCGTTCGATTCCTTCACTGATCAAACCCTCCCCTGTGAGTTCTATGATCAGCCTGGAATCTTGCTACAAAATACAAGCATCAAGTACATTGGTGTGATAAGGGGACCCACAAGTGAATATTTGCTTCCCTCGAACGTTGCTGAAGCCAGGCCTTCCCCACTTGGGCCTGCCGCGGCTAGGTGGTCTGTTCTCAGAAGTCTCCCTCCGTGATCTCAGGCTCCGGTTCTTTCCACGTGTTCCTGGCCTGGCTTTGGAGCTGTAGGCCTGAATGTAGACTCTGTCAGAATAGCCAGCCGCTTTCCGGAGTGCAGATAGGCTCCTTGTCCAGCAGCTCTAGCGAAGGCTGTCCCTGACAAATGTCACGCCAGCCGATAGCCTCCCTGGGAAGTGGGGTGAGGGAAGGAGTTTTGAGTTGTGAGTTCCATTCCTGGGACTCTTGACTGGCCAAAGGGTCATCTTGATTTCTGATGGGCCCTGGGTACCTGTTGCTTTGTAATCTGTTAATGTAAGAAACATTCAGACCTCCAGAGAAGTGTTGTGAGTTTATCTGAGCCAAACTGACGACAATTGCAAAATCTCAACAGATTGAGAAACTGCTCCGGAAAATGGCCGTTTTGCTCCTTATTTTGTGCATTACGATAGAAAGAGGAGGCCTAAGGGGGTTACATGACATCCATTGGCGATAGATTAGGGAGGTGGGAGGAAGCAAAGTGGGGGGAGGGGAGGGGGTAGCAGAATCTGGGGATTGGATAAAAAGCAAAAGGATAGACACATTTTTTACACAGGTGGGTACAGGACAGATAATAGTTGACAGTTAACATGGTCACAGTGACAGTGAGGGGTTTTGTGGTCTCCCCCAGGTGTGGATCCTGTGCTTTGAGGTGTCCAGAAAAAGGAAACCTGACATCCCAAAGGTATTTTATCATAGATGCAAAAGGACAACAGACAGGCTCATTTAAGGTAAAGACTGACCCTTGTTCCGGAAAAATACAGTCTAGGGCCTGACTGCCTGCCATGAACTGCTTTTAGTTAGTTTTCATTTCCACGAACTGCTTTTAGTTAGTTTTCATTTCAGACCATCCTGTGCGGTTACTTTGGTCTCTGAGCTTGTAAGGCCGCCACCCAGGCCTCCCCTGAGCTTCTCAAGGTTTCACATGCGGCCCCTTTTCTTCCCCAAATCCTGTGTTATTTTTGGTAAAATTTGCCTTTATCTACTCTCAGACTTACAAAGAAAAAAGGAATGTGGAAGGGTGGGGAGGGACTTACCAACCGACTCTGAGGAAAGATGGATGCTGGGCACTTTGAACCTCGAGCAAAGAGAGCAGTGCTTTTGTGAGCTGTCTTCCCCGCTCACCTTCCGCGTGGATTTAGTTCAGTGCCTGTGCTCCGTGGAAACCGGGGCTTTTTCTGTGAAGTCCAGAAACCTGCTGTGGTGGGTAGGATGGAGGACCGAGCAGCATGAAAGTGGATTGAACGTGGATGGTGGTGTTTCCATTTCCCAGCGTCTCATAAGGAAGCTCTGATTTTATTTTTAAACTGAGTATCTTGTACGTTTTACCACATCGTGCTAAGTTTGAAAACCTGGTGCAGCTAAGGTGAGACTTCCCTGGCTCGCACTCCGCATTTTATTCATGAATACCAGGAGTGTTCCCGGGCACCTCAGTTCTCTGAAGGACGGATTTGGGTACCTCTCAATGCCCCTTTCAGGGTAGTTATCTTACCTTCAACTTTCGTGCTCCAGGTAAATCTCCAGACAGAGGAGGGAAATAATTAAGCCATTGAAAACGATGGCATCAAAAATAATAATTGTTTTTGACAATGGACTTTAAATCTTTAGTAAATTAGTGGGCTTTAAAAACTGCAATAATAAGGAAAGCAGTTAAAGACCATATTTAGCCCTGGATGGGGCGGTGCCGTGGATTGAGCTCCAGCCTGCAAACCGAAGGGTTGCCGGTTGTGTTCCCAGTCAGGGCACATGCCTGGGATGCGGGCCAGGTCCCCGGATCAGGGTGTGCAAGAGGCAACCACACGTTGATGTTTCTCTCTCTCTTTCTCCCTCCCTTCCCTTCTCTCTAAAAATAAATATTTTAAAAAATGAAATAAAAGACCGTGCTTAATCAGAAAGTGGAATTGGGCCCTGGTCAGGTGGCTGGGTTGGTTGGAGCATCGTCCCATACACCAAAGGTGGGTTTGATCCCTGGTGGGGCCACGTACAGGAGGTATTTGCTTGGTGTTTCTCTCTCACATGGATGTTTCTCTCTCTCTAAAATCAATAAACATATCATCAAGTGAGGATTTTTTTAAAAAGTGAAATTGGTTTCTCCCCCAAAGTCCCAGTAGTTAAGGGAAACGTAGCTAAGGCAGCCACTTACCCCCCGTCCAGCTGAGAACAGGCTTGTTTCCACAGCAGCCTTCGCACTCGCTTAGGGTCTGAGGAAGTGACAGTTTAGGTGGTTACTAGAAGTGCGCGTGCGCGCGCGCACACACACACACACACACACACAAGTCCAAAGTCAGCAGGTGGTACTTCCCTGGTAGGTGTAAATGATGTGAATCCAGCGATTCACAACTATTAATCATTAGTGTCAGCTTTTTCCCCCTTAAAGTGATTAAAAAATTACTAGCGAATTCATCTTCTTGCAGTTCCTTGAGAGTAAGCAGAGATCATTGTTCTGATACGTCAGAGATACCAAGGGACTTTACTGCAGCCGCAACATGATGTAGAACTGAGCGAAGTTTTCGAGAGGGTCAGAGTTTGTGGAAAGGTAAGCCCCTTGCCTTGTAATTCTGCCTTGTCCAAAAGAGTTGGGTTGACTGCTGCCCTGGCCATAGCTAATCTCTTGGGTTTCCTCCTGTCCTTGGAAGTACGGAGGTACATACGAGCTGGACTAGTACAAACACAGAACAGGTTAACATGATGTGACCCAGGCCACACCTTTAGGCACAGAGCTGGTTTTAATACACGTAGCATATTTTTATGTAAAATTTTTAAAAAATATTTTAAAAATATTTCTCTAATTATTTCTTAGAGAAAGAGAGGGAGAGAAACATCTGTTGGCTGCTTCTTGGATGCACCCCAACCAGGGGTTAGCCTGCAGCCCAGGCATGTGCCCTGATGGGGCATCAAACTCAGCCTTTCGCTTTGCAGGACGATGCCCGACCAACTGAGCCACACGCGCCTGGGCTGTATCAGGAGTTTGTCAGCATGTGTCCGTGACTCAGGGTGTCGTGGAATCTTGATTCTCCACTCGTATCAGATCCCTCCCGTGTTAATGTCAGAATACACGTAGGGTAGTCTAATAGAAATACGAGGCAGAAACATCAAGTTCTGGACACGGGGCGTGGCTCTGAGTTGGAAAGTCTCAGGTGACTGTCTGTCTCTCAGTTCACTCTCCGCTTCATTCAGTCTCCCACACCCAGAGCTATTGTTGGTGACACATCTCACTTCCTACCACAGCCCCGCTCCTACCCCCCCACCCCACCCCCGCCCGCCGTCTTCCTTCTTCTCTACCTCCTTCAACTTCCTTTACCTTTAAAAAACCCTTTTTTATTCTCCCTGTCCTGCCAAAGCCTTGAAGTTCCCTTGTGACCGTTGCTTTTCCCTGGTTCTGCTGCGAACAAATAGGTTTTTCACTCCTGGCCTAAAAGTGTCCAGGGCGCTGGCTGGCTTCTCCGGAGGACCTCTGGGGAAAACGCCAGCGTGGTGTCTCGGCGTGTAAAATGGAAGACTACGTAAAACCGGCCGTGATCCCTCTCAAAGTGATGGTTAGAAAGGAAAGTTCACGAGAACCCTTTTTCCTCCTTGCAGGAGCACTGGTAGATCGGAATACATTAGAGATGTTATTGAGTACATCTGTCAAGGAAAGAGTTGTAGACGGAAGCATATTTTTTAGTTTCCTGCCAGTGAGATGTCAGAGGATTTCGTAAGGGAAGATTTGGTTTTCACGTCTAAGTAAAAATCACCTTTACACCTTTGAAAATATGTTTTGTTTGCATTTAAACCTCCTTACTAAGTAGTTAATCACATGGACAGTGAATCCTCATAATTTTGCAGTCTCTTGTTAATGCTTTGCATTATGCATGTATTTAATTCCCACTTGGGCTGGAATTTCTTACTGAACTCCTCCTGAGACTTGAATATGTAAGTAGCTCCATTGACCAGAAATGGAAAGGCCCACAAATAATGGTGCCAATGAACCGAGGCCTCTTCTTAAAACCGTAAAAAAACAGAACCTTAAGTCTCTGTTGACCCCGACAGAATACTAATAGGGAAGAAATTCTAACTTTCCCTTAAGGCTGAGTGAGCTTCTCACCGTGTGAAAGGCATGTGTGGTTGCATTTGGCAAAAGATGATCTCTTCACCTAGGCTTGGCTGGGGGGCGGGGAGTGAAGCTGGTGTGTGCACAGGCGCACAAATACACACACCTGCTGATGGACTCTGATGGTTGAAGAAATAAAACATGCCTGGGCCAGGGGACATGAAGAGGGTCACACAGCTGGTGAATGACAGAGCTGGGACTTGAACCCCAGTCTGCCACAAACCAAGTACCCTTTTTTTTTAAGATTTTAATTTGCTTTTAGAGATAGGGAAGAGAAAGAGAGGGAGAGAAACATCAATGTGTGGTTGCCTTTCTCACACCCCCTACTGGGAACCTGCCTAGCAACCCAGGCACGTGCTCTGACTGGGAATTGAACCTGAGACCCTTTGGTTCGCAGCCTGCGCTCAATCCGCTGAGCCACACCAGCCAGGGCTAACGCAGTGCTTTTTAAACCATTCCACTTGCTATCTCTTTGCTACCATGTTATTTTATTCTTTCGTCAAATCTTTATTTGCTTTTCCCATTTTGGACCAGTTTAAAGGTGTCACCTCTTCGGAAAACTTAAGTAAAATAGCTCTCAGTTCTATCATAATACCCCCGATTTTATGAAGTTAATTTCATTCCTTGTCTCAATCTCTGCAGAGATCCCTTGAGCTCAGGAAGCTGGACCAACCTAGTTACAATTCTGTGAGGGGGGAGGGGCACCTCACCTTTCAATCCCCATTCCCCTGATTTCTGGCTCCTCCTTTGTTGTGACATTCCCAACCCACAGATCAGCCAGGCCTGGGCCCCAAGTGGCCGGAGCGCAAGACCTGGATCTCTCTTCCGCTCCCTTTTGTATTTACACAGCCTACGGGTTTCCAACCGGCTCTGCCAGTTACTGATTAATTAGCCTGCAGGGGTTAAAGACTGATAACCGCGGGGTGGGGAAACCCCTCCCCTAATGCTGTGTCTCGGGGGATGAGTCTCCCTGGGACTTCCGGCCGTCCGGTTACAAAGCTGGGCTGCCTGGCTGCTGGCAGGACCCAGCCGGGATGGGTGAGGTGTGCTCAGTGCCTCTGACCCCAGCCGATGAGCGTTCCCTGGGCAGAAGGCACATCCTCTTCATGCCCAGCTCAAAGTGAGCCATCAGGTCTCTCTTGAAAGCTTTCAGGTCCTTCATCTTCAAATTCAGCTCGGTCTCAGCCAGCATACACACCTGTTAGGGGTTTATTGAGGTTGGCCCATAGGCCTCGGTTTTTGCATCGGTAAAGAGCCAACGATTGATTTGAGGGTTAGGGGTGGCCCTGCCTGCTCTGTGGGTGGTCAGTAAGTGGTACCTGCTGGGTGGGAAGGGCAGGTTGGTGTGAGCTGCTGCTTGGTACCCAAGGCTAAAATCTCTCAAATGAGCGCTCACACTCAGCCAGGAAGGTCAGGGACAAAAAGGACCAACAAGGCATGGCCTTAGCAACCCAAATTCCCACGGCAAACCCGTCTGCAACCTCAGTCCGACGGCCCTTCCGAGCCGCCAGATCCTTTTCTCACCTGGGCCAGGCACCGCAGACTCAACTAGCGCAAAGAGCATCGTGCCGTTCAATGCCACTTGGTGAATGGCCCTTGGTCACGTGGTCTGCCCCACCGGGAACTCAGAGCTTCTTTCTCCCTTGCCCTCTGTGTGTGTCCCTTGGATCACCAGATATTGCTGAGTTGATGTGAACTTCTCACAAATCCATTCCTTCTGCCAGTTTCCACAAGCGGTGCCTTAGTTTTTCCATTTCTCAATTGTGTTCTTGAGGAAAAACTTTTTCTCTATTCTCTTAGGTTCTGAATTGGGGGCCTGCAAATTAAAGGGACAGAAGACAGATTAGCGAGAGAAGAACAGATTTAATTACGTACTAATTCATGGCAAGTCCACAAAATATTTGGCTGGTAGAATTTGGGGCTTATCTACCAGATTAACAGAGGATGGGGAGGGCAGAGGGGCACTTCTGGGAGAGCAAATGCCTTCTTAGAAGGGGAGGGTCAAAGGGCACTTAGGGAAAAACAAATGGGCCCATAAGTGGTTGGGGGGTGTCACAGTTTGGTGACAGTGTCTGTTTGGGTGTAGCGTCCACTTCTTGGCTCAGCTGCAGTCCCTAATCTTCTCAGAGGAGAGAACAGTTGTTCCTGAGGAGATTTATGACAGTTGAGTTCTTCCGAGAGGCTCTGCTGTAGGCAAATAAAGGGTCAGGAGTTTAAAGGCCTTCAGCTCACAATAATTTTTATGCCACAGTGACTTACTCTAAACCCCTTCCCTTTCTATACACTGGTCCCTGCTACGGAGTCTGCTTCCAGAGTGAACTGACTTAAGTGTAAATCTGATCATGTTAGTCTCCCCTTAAAGTTCCTAGTGATTTCCTCAGGGCTTTCAGAGTGCAATCGAAACTTCCCAGCATCTCATTGCTGAGCTAGCCTGTGACTTCTCTGCATTGGATTGTGTGTGTGTGTATGTGATCAGGGCACACAGTAAACACGACCGACTTAAAGTAAAAAGATAACTTTGTATAGTGATAAGTACGATTAAGAAGACACTGTTATTAGCCCTGGCTGGTGTGGGTCAGTGGATTGAGTGCCAGCCTGTGAACCGAAGGGTTGCTGGTTCGATTCCCAGTCAGGGCACATGCCTGGGTTGCAGGCCAGGTCCCAAGTAGGGGTCATGGGGAGGCAACCGCACACTGATGTTTCTCTCCCTCTCTCTCTCCCACCCTTCCCCTCTCTCTAAAAATAAATAAATAAAATCTTTTTTAAAAAATGAAGTGATGGGGCCTAGTTTCCATCGGAGGAGGTGAAATTGCCGCTGGGCTGAGGGGAGGCCTGGAGGGAGCCTGAGAGGTGGGAGCAGCAGCCAGTCCAGACGCGAAGGTGAGGAACCAGAAGGCCCGTGTGGCTGCAGCAGCAGGAGTTTGTGGGGAAGGTGGGCCGGGTATGGGATGCGGGGGTAGCCCACGCAGGGCCTTTCGAGGCCGGAGGCTTTTATTCTCTGTGCTGTGGGAAACCAGTGGACGGCGTGGAGCCTTTTCTCGCCTCTGAAGCACATTCCCCAACTCCAGGAAGGCCACCAGCTCTTCCTGGCACAGTCTTTCCCTCGTTTATCTCTTTTACTTCTTCTTTTGAAGCGTCAGATGTTATATCTCCAAGGCACCCTCGCTGGAGCCCCTGCCCCCAGATAGCTGTGAATCAGTTTTCTCGTCTGCTTTCCCCTCTGATGGCTAAAGGATGAATCTTTTCTTTGTGTCTGCAGCCCCCCCGCCCCGGCCCCCAGCCCTGTGTAACAGTCGGCCCACTTGCAGGGAACCTTGTTGAGACAGAACAAACTGCCCTCTTGTAAATTTTACCTCCCTCCTGCAGCTTCCTCCAGGCCCTGCTGACACTTTCAAAGAGCCCTCTGTGGGGTTCCATCTAGGCCCAAATGCTATAGTTCCTTTCTGTTGGTTGCCTTTTTTAAAAAAAGTGCTAGCCCTTTTATTGCCCCTTTCCAAGCAGCTCTCATCCTTCACGCTCTCCACACGCTCCACCTTTCTCGGGTTCTTATTCGACTAGAGTAAGTAGGTGATTTTGGAGCGAGACCTGAGAAACTCAGAAACACCAGAGGGTTTCAGAAGCAGAGATACCCAGGTACTTGCGGTGAGTGTCTGGGATAGGAAACCTTTCCTCAGCAGGAGTGGCCTATAAACATTTTTACCTGTGGTCCACGATACAAAGTACACTTACGCTGTGAGCCAGCATTCACATACACATAAATGAACCTAGCGGTATTTACTCTTGCCATGCACGATGTACTCTCAGCCTTTTCCCTTTTCCTGCAGTTTTTGTTTAACGCTGCCGTCTGATTCCCAGCTGAGCCTCTGGGTGAGGGCTGCACCGCAGACCAGCCCTGCGACCTTGGCCAGGCTCCTTCCCGCCAGCTCCTCAGGCGTAAAACAGATTTGTTTACACCTCGTGGGGGGGGCGGGTAGAGTTGGTAGAAATGTCTAGCGAGGACCCTGGCACACCACAGCGTATTTCCGCGCACACCACAGCGTATTTCCGCACACACCAGCTGAAGGGCGTCTTTGCGGATCGGAGGTGCCTCCAAGAGTTGATGGAACTCTTGCTGATCTGGCCCACCATTTGCCAGCAGCATGCATTGGTAGCCTGCTTGAGACTGGTCCACCATGTCTCCTGGGGAAAAGGGAATCCCTGCAGCCGTCTGTGTGCGTCATGGCTGCACGTGTATTTCACCTCCCAGCCGCTCTGTGTAGGTAGATGCCGCGTGCACACTCCGTCCCCTCCTTCCCTTGGTCTCCATCACCTCCTGCTCTCCCAGGAGGAGGAGATCCCACCTCCGGGCCCCCCACATGGATGATCACCACACAGATTTGCAGACCCTGCCGAAAATAACTCCAAGACTGTACTTACATCCCACAGGGTAAATTGAACATGATTTAACGTGGGCTTTTCCAGTCTTTCACCGGAGGCAATGTTGTACAGCAGAGAGAGAACGAACGCGTGGCGCTCGGATGGGACGGCCTTCAAGTTTGCACGTCCCTTGTCCTTCCTGACGCTGAGTTTCTTCACCTGTGAAATGTGGATAATACGTATTCTTGAAGGAGTACGAATGGGGCGAAGTGTGTAGAATGCCTAGGGCAGGGGTTGCTGTGAACTTTTACTGCGCGCACACTTTCCTGTGCCGTGCGAGGCATCGGGCTCCCCTCTCTTGGAGAGCCGCCTCCTGCTCGCCTGCCTGAGCCCCTTCCAAACCCTGCGCTGCTGTAACTCGGCAGTCAAGCCCTTGTCCTCCGTGGGGTTGCTCCCTGCGGCCCCTGGGTGTTCATCGCCTGCCTTGATCGTGCCTTGATCGAGCCCTGGCTGTTTGCAAGGCACAGTAGAGCGGCTGTAGCTCTTTCGGTTTCCGTTCTTTTCCTTGAGAGTATGTTTTGTTTTGTTGTTGTTGTTGTTTTTAAGATTTTATTTTATTTATTTTTTTATTGATTGATTTTTGGGATGGAGGACGATCGTGATTCGTGGTTCCACCCATTCACACATTCCCTGGTCAGTTCTTGTTTGTGCCCTGACTCGGATGGAGCCCACAGCCTGGGCCTGTTGGGACAGCGCGCTCTGCCCAGCTGAACTCCTGGCCAGGGCAAGCGCACATTTCTAAAAAGCAGCGTATTGAGGTGTGATTGACGTAAAATAAAATGAGCCTGTTTGATAAGATCTCACGTGTGTGTGTACACCTGTGAAACCATCGCCGTCAAAAGTTTTCTTAGCGTGGTTTGCAGTTTTTAGAATAATGTAAATGGAATCATAGAGTATGTCCTTCTTCAGCTGGTTTTTTTCAGGTAACATAGTCATTTTGAGACTCATCTGTGGGATGTGTATCAGTAGTTTATTCCCTTTTATGTGGAGATGCACTGCAATTTGTTTATCCGTTCCTCTGTTGATGGACGTTTGGGTTGTCTCCATTTTTTGTTTTTTGTTTTATTTTAATTGTTGTTCATGTACAGTTTTCTGTCTTTTACTCCCATCCCAGCCCCCCCCCCCCACGTCTCCAGTTTTTGACTGTTACATAAAATTGTTATGAGTCTTTGGGTGCAAGTTTTTGTATGAACGTATGCTTTTCTTTCTTTTGGGTAAATTCTTAGCCAGGGTGATGATTGGGATAAGGTAATAGATGTATATTTAACTTCTTAAGAAACCATCAAACTGTTTTTCCAAAATGGTTTACCATTTTGCACTTCTACTTCCAGTGTATTAGAGTTCTAGTACCTCCACGTCTTTGTTAACATTCGTTACTGCCTGTCTTCTTAATATCAGCCATCTCAGGGGGTACGCAATAGCATCTCATTGTTTTGATTTACGTTTTTCTGATGACTGATGATCTGTTGACATCTTTTCATGGGCTTACCTTTGTTAACCTTTCATAAATCTTTGAGAAACTGCTCACATCTTTTGCCTCACCCTTTCTTAACAATTGGATTTTGTTTTCTTATTAATGAGGTTTTAAAATTCTTTACCTATTGTGCATGTAAACCCTTTTTCAGGCCCTGGCTGGGTAGCTCAGTTGGTGGGGTATTGTTCCCATATGCTAAGGTTGCAGGTTCAGCCTCCAGCCAGGGCCCTGAGAAGACTCAAGCAACGAGCGCTTAAATAAGGGGAACAACAAAATCGATGTTTCTCTTTCTCCCCCCTCCCTCCCTCACCCTCCCCCCTCGCTTACTTCTCTCTGTCTCTAAAAATCAATTAGATATGTGATTTGCAAGTATTTTCTCCCAGTCTTCGGCTTGTCTCTTTTATTGTTTTAACAGTGTCTTTTTTAGATTAGAAGTTTCTGTGCTAATAAAGTTTAATTTACCAATTTTGAGGAGAGGGTGTCATATCCAAGCAATCTTTGTGTAATGTAAGGCCATAAATGTATTCTACTAGAAGTTACATGGTTTTAGGTATTACAATTAGGCCTGTGAACTATTTTGAGTTAATTTTTGTATATATATGATGCGAGATTATCGACTGAATTTTTTTTTTAACTGATGTCCAATGTTGTAGCACTCTTTGGTGAAAATGACTGTTCCTTCTCCATGGAATTGGCTTTTTATCTTAGTCAGAAATCAGTTGTCTGTGGGTTTATTTCTGGACTCCCTTTCCGGCTCCAGGGATCTGTTTGTCTGTGTTTGTGCCAACACCATGCTTTCTAGGCTACATTTTAAGTTTCTCCAAAATAAGAACCATGTTTTGTATCTTTTCGCAGAGCCAACCAACACTTACCAAGCAACCTCATGTTAACCAGTATGTTTATTGTATTAAAAAAAAAAAAAACAGAAACTTGAACACAACCATTTAAAGAGAAAATGTGGAGTTGAAAACCTAACTTAAGGAGTGTTTAATATTTTGAAACTTCTGTGCTTGGCATGTAAAGTCGAAAAAATTGCAAAGATTTTCAGTGAGGTTGTGCATCTTTGAAACTTAAAGGTCTCAATTTGTAATTAAAATACAGAACAGTCTGTCAGTTTTTGTCTCTTCGCACATCTGTGTCCTGCATGTCTGCCTGTACATTAAAATTTTTCTTTGTTTTGGAAAACTAATTTTAAATCGTGTGTGAATGTGTTTCTCTTCTTTTTTTCTTTTTAAAAGTTTTATTTATCTTTAGAGGGGAAGGGAGGAAGAAAGAGGGAGAGAAACATCAATGTGTGGTTACCTCTCATGCGCCCCCTACTGGAGACCTGGCCCGAAGCCCAGCAAGTGCCCTGACTGGGAATCAAACTGACGACCCTTTGGTTTGCAGGCTGGCACTCAGTCCACTGAGCCACACCAGCCAGGGCTCACTCAATTTTTTTTATCTCACACTTTCCAATGCTCTTTCCCTTCGTTTCGTCCTGCATTCTGAGGGAATTTGATTTTCCAGTTCACTATTACCCGCTTTATCTGTGTTCATTCTGCTTTTCAATCCATTTATCTTTCCTCCTCCCCCCAAATTATACTTTTATTTCCAAGATCACTGAGGCCCCTTTTCATCGCTGCTCTGACTTGGAAACTGTCCTTGTTTTACGAATGTTGTGGTTCCTCTTACCTCTGTGTATTTTGTTTATACTCACCTGGAAAGTTTGCTCTGGTTCCATCAGGCACTTGGCTTCTTCAGGTGCGCATCCTTCCGTTTGTTGAGTCTCCGTTGCCTTCGGTAATCCTGGCTTCCCTCCCGCGTTGGCATTTGAGGAAACCTCTGAAGGGAAGATGGTGCTGCGTCTGCCTCCTGAGCCCCCCGCACACTGTAGGGAGGGTTCGGTTGAGGGCAGGGTGTTACCTAACTCTGAGTCAGGGTGGCTGCTCCCCGTTCCTTTGGGCCTCGCCAGCTGCTGGGGCACCGCCTTCCCTCTCACCCCCCAGCTCGCAGGCTCACTGCTCCCCCCTGGAAGGTATTCTAGAGGCAGGGCCGTCCAACCTATTGGCTTCTCTGGGCCACACTGGAAGAAGAAGAGTTGTCTTGGGCCACACAGTAAATACACAAACGCTAATGAAAACTGATGAGCAAAAAAACAAAGTTTTAAGTGAATTTATGATTCTGCGTTGGGCCGCATGATGGACACCCCTGCTGGAGTCTGTGGGTGGGGCTTTTGGTGGGTAGATGGGGGGTGGTGCCTGGAGAGATGAACCTGCTTGGCTCTTCTCACTTCGGTTCTCCAGATAATGACCATGTTGGTTGTCTTCCTGCCCCTTCCAGGGTCGAAGAACAAGCGTCTCTTTAGTGCGCAGAGACCTTGGTGATCTAGGCCAAGAAGGACATGGCTCCGGAATGCCAACGCTGGGCTCTTTTCCTGGGCAGTTGGCTCAGGAAACCTCTGCTCCTCACCCTTGAGCTTCCCGGCTTGCGAAGCAGAATCGGGCGGGTGTGTGGCCTGCCTGGGATGGCATGAGAGGTGGTGAAACAGCATTTTCCAGTCCTTTCCACTTGCTAAAAGCTGGCCCCTCGAAGAGTGGAATGATGCAGTTAGCACTGCCCGTATTGGGGAAAGCCGAGTTGCTTTTGAATCATAAATCACATCTCAGGCGGAAGTGAAACCCCTTGAATTAACCGCTGTGAAAGCGTCTCACCCTCATTTTTGTTTCGTGGTTTCTCCAGTTCTGGACTTCAGCGATCCCTTCAGCACCGAGGTGAAGCCAAGGATCCTGCTCATGGGCCTGAGGAGAAGTGGCAAGTCTTCCATCCAGAAAGTGGTCTTTCACAAAATGTCCCCCAGCGAGACGCTATTCCTGGAGAGCACCAACAAGATCTGCCGGGAAGACGTCTCCAACAGCTCCTTCGTTAACTTCCAGATCTGGGACTTCCCAGGACAGATCGACTTTTTTGACCCTACGTTCGACTACGAGATGATCTTCCGGGGGACAGGAGCACTGATATTCGTCATAGACTCCCAGGTAAAGCTCAGCCTTGGCTGCAGCGGGGCCGCCGGCGGCCCCTCTCCCCCGCACAGGCAGCAGCCGCTCCCCTGGGTGCAGACGGTTTCCTTGGTGATGGTCTCGGTGCGGGGTTTGGTTTTTAGCATTGAGAAGAGGCCTCTCTAACAAAGAAGCATCTCTCATCTGGGGCTCAGAGAGTCTGAAAAGAAGCCTCCGTGCAGCCCTGGCGGATAATCGATGGTGTCCCGCGCAGCAATTCGCAGATCTAGGGAACCTCACGGGTGGAGGGAAGCACCGTCCAGGCCAGAGACAGTGAATGCATGCCCCGCCCCCCACGCCCCGATACTCCGATACTCTTGGCAGACATCTGCAAAAGATTGCAGGCTCTGCAACAAAAATATGTACGCGTATCAGTTTGCATTTTAAAATGCTTACGATTTCCTGTGAAGATAAAGTTCCAAGGATGGAATTTCTTCTTCTGAGTTAAAATTATTGTAATCATTGATTACACAATGGATCACGATAGTGCAGGATTGATAAAGACAATGTAACTATTATGTATTTTGTAGGTCACTTAAATATAAACAGTAAAATTGGACATAATTATATCTCTTAAGGAGATAGATGTTTTTCCACTTAATTCATGTATCCATGCTTGAATAAGACAGCAGTTGGGATTGATTCTGTTTTTGTGTTTTGTTTCTATAGATGTAACCACTGAAAAACCTTGTTCACACAAATAAGTAGTGGATATAAGGTGACGTTTGATATAGCATTCACTCAATTATTATTATTATTTTAAAGATTTTGCTCCTAGCTGGGTAGTTCAGTTGGTTAAAGCATCATTCTGATGCACCAAGATTGCAGGTTTGATCTCCGGCCAGGGCACATGCAAGAATCAACCAACAAACGCGTAAAGACGTCAAACAACAAACTGACGTTTCCTCAGACCCGTTACTCTTCAAATCAGGTCTTCAAACCAGTCTTCTGAATTTTCTCTTCGGCACCCTGGGATGCTCTACCCTGAGCCTTTCTCCTGTTAAGTGGGAGCAGGGCCCGTGTTAAAGGGGAGGTGAGGGAGGGAAGCAGCGGGACCCCTGGTGCATCTCAGGCAGGTCAGTCTTAGAACGAGCGCAGGCAGCAGGACCGGGACCTTGAGGCTCTTCAGATTCTCCATGTCCAGGCATCTTAGAAAGCGTACACAATGTGTGGCTAGTCTGACGGTCCTTTTAAAAAAAAAAATTATTTGTTTATTTTTAGAGAAAGAGGAAGGGATGGAGAAAGGGCGGGAGAGAAACATCAGTGTGTGGTTGCCTCTTGTGTGCCCCCCACCTGGGACCCAGCCCCTGCAGCCCAGGCATGTGCCCTGACTGGGAGTGGAACCTGCAGCCCTCTGGCTTGCAGGCTGGCGCTCAATCCACACCAGCCAGGGTGCTGATGGTCCTTTTATTGCAGCTGAGGGGGAGTGAAAGGCAACAAGTCCTACACAATGCACTACACCCTCTCTAAACTCCGGTCCAGCCCTTTTCCTGAAACCCTGGACCTGCAAAGAGACAGGCAGGCCGAGCGCTCCCAGCCCTTGCCAGGAGCACGGGACTAGGGAGCGGGGCAGGGTGTGAAGGCTTCCTCAGTCGTAATGGTTCTAAGCCCACACTTGGGAGACTGTTCTCTGAGAAGACTGCTCCTGCCGGAGAACATTCATGGAACTAGACATTTAACATCATATTGAAATTTTCACTTAAAGCCTTTTAGTTTCAAGTGACTGCACTTGGACATCTGGTGTGGTACAGGAGCTTGGCTGTGTGGTCAGAAAGGGCTCGCTCTTTGGTGGTGGGGTACAGCTGGGGGAGACCTTTAAGTTCCAGTGCCGATCTGGGGAAAGCAAGCGGTGCCTCTCCGCCCTTGGACTTCCGTCCGGAAGCTCATGCTTGTAAGACACCGGCATCGGGTCCAGGGCCTGCTGTCAGTTGCTGCTTTCCTGGCTGTCCCACTTGTGTTGACCTGTTTTCTGGCCCATCTGTGGCCTTGGCAGAATCCCCTGCCTCCCTGCCTCAGGTCTGCCAGCACCATAAATTAGGAGGCCTGGCGCTGGAGGGGAGGGGCCGGCGTGTGTACCTGCTGCTGCATGGGAGGTGAGGCTCCGGGGATGTCATGGTCACCTGCCTCTTTTAAGTTCCATTTTTTCCCCTAAGTCACATGGCCGCGGTTTCCGTAGTTATTGAACTAGGTAGTGGCCGCCTGTGAGTGAGTGTATTCCCTAACCAGTGAGTGGCTCGTGGATTTCAGGATAGTGGCTTTGTAGGTAAATACTTACTTCAGTACCATGTGGTGTTTACCTAGCAGTTTGCCTTTATGGCATTCACATTTCCAAAGCAAATCTGTCTCAGGTATTTGCATGATGGCTATAATTGGGCTAAAATGGGTATACTTGCCTATGTTTAAATTGCAACCATAATTAATTTTTTTTTTATTTTAGAGGGAGAGAGGGGAACGTTGATTCGTTGTTCCATTTATTTACGCGTTCATCGTTAACTTGCAGCCTTGGTGTGTCGCGACAGCACTCGGAATGAACTGAGCTACCAGGCAGGGCCATAATTTGGTTTTAGTTCTACCTGAACTTCAAAGTAGACCTTCAGTTTGGGTTGGTAAATGTGTTTTCTGTTTTATTTCTTGGTGTTTTACTTATTTATTTATTTTTTTAGCTGTAAGGCAGAGAAAGATATAAGAATATTTACAAAAATTCATCTTTTTAAATTATACTTTTAAAAAAGGGCCCTGGCGGGGTGGCTCAGTTGGTTGGAGCATTGTCTGGGACACCAGAAGGCTTCGGGTTCGATTACAGTTGGGGCACATGTCTGGGTTCTGGGTTTGATTCCCCCAGGGCAGGGTGAGGGGCTGACGGGGCAGCCAGTCAATGTTTGTTTCTCTCTCTCTCTCTCTCTCTCTCTCTTTCTGTCTCCCCCTTTCTCTCTCTCTGAAATCAGTAAAACATGTCCTGAGTGAGGATTTTTAAAAAGTCCTATTTGTGGGAATCTTTATAAGATGGGATTACGGCCACTAAAGGAAGGGCACATGCGTTCCAGCCAGGGTGCCTCGGTTGGTTGCGTGCCGTTCCACACACCCAGAGGTCGCTCGTTTTATGCCCAGTCAGGGTACGTGCCAGGGTGCAGGTTCCTGCTGGTCAGGGGCCTGACGGAAAGCAGCCAATCGATGATTCTCTCCCTCCCTCCCTTCCCCTCCGAAATTAAGAAAAAAGAAGCATCACACGTCAAGTCTCTCCGCAGCACTTGATCACATTTTCTTTATTCCTAAGCTGTGCTCTCGTGGTCTGACACCTTATGTTGTCATTGTGTGCTTGTGAATTCCTCCCAGACACAGGATTGCCAGGTAAGTATGTCACCAAAGAGAAAATGTGTCCTCACAGAATGTTGTGTTGGATTGGCCAAAAAGTTCATATGTTTTTTTTTTTTCCTGTAAGATGGCTCTAGTAGTGCTTAGCTGTCTTTAACTTCATTGGAAACAATTTTGTTAGATTGTATTGTGACAGCTGTCCTATCAGCATGTGTTTTGAAAAAGAATTATCAAAATGGGTGAATTTTTGTGTAGCCATTTTAATACGGAAGATGGAAAAAATAGGCAGCATTTTTGGCATGTCATGCTTTTTTATTTCAGGAAAGGTAGAAACGCAACTAAGATGCAAAAAAAGATTTGTGCAGCGTGTGGAGAAGGTGCTGTGACTGACTGGATGTTGCAGAAGTGGTTTGAGACAGTCTGTGCTGGAGACTTCTTGGTGGACCGTGCTCCGCTGTCGGGTAGACATTGAAGTTGATAGCGATCAGATTGAGACTTTAATTGAGAACAATCAGTGCAGACCACGTGGGGGATAGCCGACGTACTCAAAGTATCCAAATCGGTAAAGTTATTGGTGAAAACGAAAAATGCGTTTTTTTATTTTATGGAAAAAACCCGTACGGACTTTTTGGTCAACCCAATAAAATAAAAGAAAGCCAGCCCCGAGAGTCACTTTGCCAGGACCTAACCGTGCGATGCCACCAGCCCCCTAGCAGAGCCTGCGGCCCCCGGCAGCCGTTCCACACGTGCTTAGGGGTGGACACGCGTGTCTGTCATTCCTAGATCTAATTTTGGGTTGAAACTAGGCAGTATGGTTTTTCCTTATTTTTACTTGTCATAGATGATGATAACATGGTAGGAAAAGTTACCCACAATCCCTCTGCTGTGATAAACCAAGTATTTTTCCTTTTTAATGTCATTTATAACCCTGCAGCTAACATACTACGTCGTCAGTTAGTTGGTAGTCAGACCATTTTACGTGCTTGGCAGGGCGGTTAGCGTCGCCATTTCTAATCCTTTGAGACCTTGATGCTCTCTTGACATTATCTAGTGTTGCTCACGGACCTGTCCCTTTAACTCCCTCCCTGCTTATCTCAAAGTCATAAGCAGTAACACTTTCTTGAGGTCAATATATGTACAATAAAGTGGCCTCACTTTAAGTGAAGAGGTCAGTGAGTTTGACAAATGGGTACACCTGGTAACTATCTCACAGTCCCAGAAGATTCCTTTTTGTCCTTCCTGAGACAGCCCCGAACCCCAGCCCCAGGCAACTGCTGATGTGCTTCCTGTCAGCATGGACTGGTTTGCCTTTTCTAGAATCTCACGTGTGTGGAGCCATTTGGTGATAACTGTAGTTTTTATTTGAGACACTTAAGGGTATTCAAGAAGCGCCGCGAATTATTCATCTAGAGTTTTTCCGATATGCTCAATCTGCTAGCCCGGTGTCCAAAATTTTCTTTCATTTCAAACAACTCCGTAGAGTGTGAGGATGAGAAAGACTCCATTTGCTATTTGTCTTGTCTTCATAGTTTCTTACTGGTGTCTTTAATATTTTGATTTATATAGAGACTCGGGATACATTTTACTAATTTAGTTTGGGGAATGGGAGAAGGCCAAAACCATCCCCTGCTTCATTGGCTTTCTGTGTTTGTCCAGGTTCAGAATCAGAATAGAAGGGGCAAGTCCTTTGAATTCAGTCCTTCGGTCCCTTTCCCTTTTTTTTTGCCATAAAAAGAAGACGGGCTCACACCTTCAGACTGGCAGTAATTGGGAGATCTGAGGACGCTGAGTGTGGGTGGGTGTCTGGGGCACCGGGGGCTCTTACACACGATCTGGTAGCTCATTCCTGCGGCCCAGCGGGTCGGTGTCCCCGCTGAGCGCCAGGCCCTGCAAACAGATGCGAAGCTGCGTGTGGGAGACCGCCTGCGTCATCATTGCCTGCGGAAACGTTCCGAAAGTCCCTCAACAGGTATCAACGGTGGGAAACCGAGGACCATCCATACAGTGAGGTTTAACAATAGAGCTGTTAAAAGGTGAATGTCACAGACGTAATTTTGAGTGAAAAGGGGCAAACTGAAATATATGTGTAACCTGATATTTTTGTAAATTTTAGAACAGTGTACATGAATTCTGTATGTCGTTTAAGGAGTTATGTCTGTAGTAATACATGGAGAGATGAGTGAGAACAAACGCTGAACTTGGTACAGCGCCACCTCTGGAGGACGGAGGTAGAACGATCAGGTTGGCTGGGAGGAGGGGGAGAAAACCCCAGGGCTTCGGTGTCTTGATGGATTCTTTTTAAAAGTTTTTTTTTTTTTAAATTTATTGATTAGAGAGAGAGAGAAACATCTACTTGTTTTTCCACTTACCCATGCATTCATGGATTAATTCTCGTATGTGCCCCGACTGGAGATCGAACCTGCAACCTTGGAGTATCAGGATGATGTTCCAGCCGACCGAGCTACTTGGCGAGGGCTGGTGTTTGATTTCTTAAGCAGAGAGACACATGTGCAGGTGTTCATTATATTATTACATAGGCGTCATCTGCAGGGAGGAGAAAAAATAGTATCGTGTTGCTCGAGGCCATGACTGTAGACCATGGAGCAGCAATCTTTTTCTGTCAAGGGCCACATGGTAAATATTTCAGGCTTCGCAGGCTATACTATCTCGGAGGAGTTTCCACAGAGGAAAACTACTCGGCCTGCCATTGCAGCCTGGAAGCCGTCACAGATACTTTGTAAACAAACAAAGGTGGCTCCGCTCCACCGAGACTTTACTTACAAGCCACAGCCTGGGCCCAGTCCGGCTGCTGGACGCCAGTGGCTCTTAGAAGGCTTTTCTTCCTGACTCCTTCCCCCTCCTCCCAGGGATCCATACCGTGTTTTCATCTCTCATTGTTCGTCACAGTTTACCAGGAGACTCCCAAATCTGGGAGGAATTGTGTTCCAAGGGAGGCCTTAGGCGACCCTTGTGAGTTTTCAGTTCACAAAATTGCGGCTCTGGTCTTTGTGGGGGTCGCCCAGCCGGTCGTGACTGCCTGCAGCTGGGCGATTCTGGCCTGCCTTTTTCATCTTCTGCTGATAACACTTAAGGTTTCAGTCCGGAACGCTATGAAACCAGCTTTTATTGGGCTTTTGCCAAGTGTTTCTGGAGGTTGTACACAGATGGTTTCTAAATTAAGAGTGAATGTGGGAAGGGCAGAAGTGGTTCACTGGGAGGCGAGGTGCTAGAAAGTTCAGTTAGCTTGAGGGGGGGTCATTTCACAACGTACACATGTATCAAAACAGCACGCTGTGCACTTTAAGTGTGCACCGTTTATTTGCTAAGCACACCTCAGTAAGGCTAGGGAAGCCCTGGCTGGGGTGGCTCCGTGGGTTGGGCGCTGCCCTAAGAACCGAGAGCCCGTGGATTTGATTCCCCGTCAGGGCACAAGCCTGGGCTGCAGGCCAGGCCCCCTGGTTGGGGGCGAGCGAGAAGCCGCCCATCGAGGTTTCTCCTGCGCATCAGTGTTTCTCTCCCTCTCTTTCTTCCTCCTTTCCCCTCTCTGTAAACATAAATAACATCTTTAAAAACAAAATAAAGCTGGGGGAAAAAAGGGTGTGTGCGATGTGAAAGGCGACTCGGAAGGGTTCAGAAAGCGCAGCAGCCGCCCTAACAGGAGTGTGCCTTTGCTCCCAGGACGATTACATGGAGGCCCTGGCCCGCCTGCACCTCACAGTGACCAGGGCCTACAAGGTGAACACCGACATCAACTTCGAGGTGTTCATTCATAAAGTGGATGGTCTGTCAGACGACCACAAAATCGAAACCCAAAGGGATATTCATCAGAGGGCAAATGATGACCTGGCAGATGCTGGATTAGAAAAAATTCACCTCAGGTGAGAAAAGAAACCCCTCTGGGGTCACAGTGATGAAGGAGGAAAGCAGGTTGGGGGTCCAGAGTCACCAGCAGTGGGTTGGCGTGGGCAGGCATTTACCCGTTTACCCCGCTTTGTGCTGTGGACATGGGGATGATCTTTGGGAGCAGCAGTGGTGTTTTAAATACATACCTATTTTTAACAAATGGTCAGCGCTAAGGTTCTTCCCCCATTTGAAAACACACGTGAACATGAAACCCGTGAGCATAATCCAGGACGCTAATGGAGGCTGAAGTTTGCAATTCTTGATAAAGATGGTGGTCTGCAACTCTGGAGATACTCAGATACAAACACTCACAGGAGAAAGCCTCCTGTCTGCCATGTTTGGTGGGGCGCTACCTGCATATCATTTTGCAGATTGGAAAATGGCAAACTGAGGTTTTCCTATACGGGTAACGTAACTGCGACTGCCCTGCGAGGCGTGGGCACAGACGGTCCCGTGTGCATTCTCTTGCAGAATGCAAGGAAGCTGTACGGACACGCACTATGCATTTCTTAAAAATACGGAACTCTTCGCAGAGTTGCACGCCATCCTCGCTTAGGGGCCACGCCAGTCTTCTCGGTATCACACGTGCATTTTTGAGCTTTCCAGTTCAGCCAGTCGGCAGATGCGAGCGGGCCCCACTTCTTGCTTTTCGGGTGGTGGGGAGGAGTGGCCCATGAAGGGAGACATGTGTTCAGTTTTTACCCCGGCTGTTTCCAAAACTGAAGGGGGCTAGACTGTGTGTGCGAGAAGTGTAGACGCAGCAGGGCAGGGGACGGGTGTTACGACGGAGCCTAAGCAGCCTGTCTTGTCCCTCCATCAAGGGGAAAACGTGATGAAATATTGTTTCCTCTTTCAGCTTTTATCTTACAAGCATATACGATCATTCAATATTTGAAGCTTTTAGCAAAGTGGTTCAGAAACTAATTCCACAACTGCCCACCCTGGAGAATTTGCTGAACATCTTTATCTCGGTAAGTAAACGATATTATTCTGTGAGCGTCGTTTGCAGAATTTAAGGATAACGTTACGAGAGTGGAAATGATCTTACTGGTGCTTGCTCTTGCAGCATTCAGGGTCACTAAAGTATTACTTTGGGAGGTTACTCCTCCGGGTTGTTTTAGGCAACCATTCAGGGTTAATGGCGCCCTCCCAGAAGCAGGGAGCGTAACGTTTGGTTGGGCAATAAGATACATACTGTGAAGCCTGAGCTGGCCAAAGGAGTCCTGTGAACTCCCAGCTCTGCAGAGTAGAGTTCAGGCGGACCTGTTGGTTGTACTCACGTTAATTCTCGCTGCCCAGCTTGGCATTTGCTCGTTTAGATTCTTAAATGAATTTTTTAATGTAAAATTAGTAAAATTAGTGTCTACTTGGCCGCTACTCAGTTTGTTTAGTTACAGTAAATAATTTGTGATAAGTAATTACACTTTTCATTTGTTAGGCAAGTCCATTATAAAGAAGTATACGAAGTTCCAATTGTAATAAAGTGGAACAACCTGAAACTTTAGAAACTTAATTTTTGCTCGTTCATTTTTCACATAGCAGATGGCGTATAGTTTTATGTAACCATGACCTGGCCTGAGATCAGCTGTTGCTCTAAGTCAGCATCTTCTTTCTGTTTTAGAATTCAGGAATCGAAAAGGCATTTCTGTTTGATGTGGTCAGTAAAATTTATATTGCAACTGACAGTGCCCCGGTAGATATGCAGACCTATGAACTCTGCTGCGATATGATCGATGTGGTTATTGACATCTCTTGTATTTACGGGTAAGTAGAGTCTTCTGACAGGCGGCCGTCAAGCCGTACTTCTCTCATGACCTGTGAGATCGTTTGCATTCACTCCTTTGACTTGAATACTTTCGTTTTAGATGACTGAGATCCATAAACGTACCTTTTAGCATGCAGTAATAATAACAAGTAATTATTGAGGAAATTCCTGGCATTACATCATTTAACTCTCCACCAATCCATGAGGCAGGAATCACTGTCCCCACCTTATTTATTCCCACTGTAAAGCTGGGAAAACTGAGGCTTACGCTGGTTAAATTTCCAATCTTTGCTCACACAGTCGGTGAGGGATGGAACTAGACTCGGAACCTAAGCCTGACTGGTTCCTGGGGTTTCCCTGCTGAAGCTCTGGCATCATATGGCAATGCCTGGTACACCTGGGGGAGGCTGACAGGGTCCTTGAACTCTAAATAAGTATCTCATATTGACCGTAGTTCTATCATATTTTTTGTTACAGGAGATAACTGCTGGATTGTTTTTTTAAAATATTTTTTTATTTTTTATTGTTCAATTACAGTTGACATTCAATTACAATTGACATTCAGTATTTTATCAATTTCATGTGTACAACATAGTAGTTAGACATTTATATAACTTACAGAGTGATCCGTTCAATAGCATAGTTTTGATTTTCCTCTGTTGTGAGTGGCAGAGGGTTTTAAAACTAAGCCAACATTACCTATTTCTTATTATGGACTTAACATTCTCAGGACACAGGACTTTTTGTACACTTAAAGTCATATAAAATAAACAAGGCGTGGGTGACAATGATTGTTATCAGACATAAAAACAATTCCACATAAGCATGCATTTGCTGAATGGATGTCATAAAGGGTGAATAAGTGTGAACTACTTTGTTGTATTGAGACATCGAGTTGTTGCTGCGAGTTTACGTTGGATTTATATGCTCATCCGGTCGTTGATGACTTTAAGCTTTTGTTGGTTGTCTTTGCTCACTGTGACCTGCGTTATATAAGCCTCCTTTTCTGTGAGTCTCAGGCTTGCCATTTCTCTCTTGCCGTGTCTGAAAATCCTTTGCCTGCTTAGTTGAGGTTCTCTTTGTGAACTCTGTTGAATACACAGCCACACAGTCCCTTCCGTGGTGAGAAAAGGGGAAGTGCTACTTCACAGGGCTGTAGTGAGGATGAAGTATCACTAGGTTTCACTGGTAAATCCTGATAAATATAGCTGCACTATTTATTATTGTTACTATTATTATTATTATTAAACACCGCCATCTGGCTTTAGAAACAGACCTTATTTCCTAATATTATTGCCCTATAGTAATCTATTATTTTTAAACTGTAAGTGAATGACCTTGAAATAGCCATGAATCTGAATGGACCCAGATTACAGTCTAGATGCTATGTTAATCAAGTACAATGAACAACCCAATTAATCTTGCATATATTTAACAATATGCATAATCATTATTGTGCCATATGGCAATTAGATGTAAGTGGGAGGTGGTTCATGTGAATGACGTTACTCGGAGTTACCTTTGCCCAGCTGAGAGGGGCCGGGGAGGGAGGGGTTGGAGGAGGAGGGAGGGGCCCCTGTCGTCAGGTTGTTTCCATGGTAGAGCGCAGTGTCCCCGAGAACCCGCCGGGTTCAGCGGGAACCAGTCTGGGTCGCAAGTGGGGCGGGGACTCGGCTTGTTTGCAAGGCGCCAGCCCAGTTCGTGGGGAGGGTTGGGGGAGGGCTGGCGATGTGTGTGGCAGCCCAGGAAGCCGGCTGGCCGCCAGTTCCCAGCAGCTCCCTGGAGACCAGCAGGGTTTAGAAGCAGGTGACCTGGTGCCTCAGTGCAGCTGCTCAGGAATCTCAGCTGAGCTTCTGCTGAGGCCGGCAGCTTCTCTCTCTCTCTCTCTCTCTCTCACACACACACACACACACACACTCTCTCTCTTCAAAATACATTCTATCCCCATGTGTTTTTATGGCTTTGTAGATGGAAATATGACTAGTAGAAAATAGTTGTTGCAGTTGTAAAACCTCACCAATATCTAATTGTAATTTTTTTGGTCCTTTTTTGTTTTTCCAATTTATTCAGTGTTTACTTTTTTCCTAATTGTGAATGTAATCCATACTTGTTGCAGAAAATATGTAAATATAAAAAATAAAATTAGTCCATAATAGTCCATAATCTTATGATGTAGAAACAATTACTAATATTTTTATGTATTTTTCATTTCTGTGTAATTTTTAGGATAATGTGGTCACATCGTATATTGAATATTATACCCTGCTTTTTCCATTTAACATTGTCGCTTAAGAATTTTCCTGTATAAATGCTATTAACAAACAATGCTTAGTGTCTATATAACATAGCATTATATTTACTTGGAAATTTTAAATTCAGTTTTCTTCATTGGTTAAAATTTTTAAATATTTCAGTGTATTTTCAGAACATTATTTATAAGCAAGAGAAATTCAGTCTGGAAAACCAGTAACTAAAAACGGCACAAAAGAAGTTAAGAATTCTGTTAAAACATCTTTAACATCTGAGGTTTAACACTTCTTAAAATTTTTCTTTGCTGTTTTGGTAGGTTAATGAGGGGGACCCCCCAAAAAACCCAGAATTTTTTTAAAAGATTTTATTTATTTATTTTTAGAGAGAGGGAAAAGGAGGGAGAAAAAAGAGAAATATCAATGTATGGTTGCCTCTTGCACACCCCTACTGGGAACCTGGCCCACAACCCAGGCATGTGCCCTGACTGGGAATCGAACTGGTGACCCTTTGGTTCACAGGCTGGCCCTCAATCCACTGAGCCATACCAGCCAGGGTAAAACCCCAGAATATATTAATTAAAAATTGTGTATTTATTCCTCCATGTTTAAACTTCAGTCGTGTTGAAAGTACTCTCCATTTGACACGATACACCTATCAAGACGTTTCTTCCACTGCTCAAAACGGTGTTTGAACTTGTCAATTTTGAGGCCTTTTAGTGCTTCTGCTGTTTTTTGTTTCAGCTCTGCCACATTGGAAAAGTGTTAACCCTCAGGTGAACAGAGAGGGCAGGGCACAGGGGTCCTGCTGTTTTTGGTCAAAAACTGCTGAACACTCAGTGGGGTGCAGGCAGGTGCGCTCATAAATCACCCGTCATGAAATGGGCAAACACACTGAGTCTTCAAAAAAATTAACTGAAGCCAAACACAGCCTCTCACAACAACACCAGCTGGTACACGGACACAGATGGGTTCCTAGAACACTCACCTAGCGAGGGAAGCCTGTACTACAAGGGGCCTGCCCTCCAGAAGGTAATTCCAGGGTTTTTTGGGTCACCCCTCATATAGTGAGTTGAATCCTTTTATAATAAACTGACTTCCACAGTTTACTTTTAAGTAGCCCTGCATGTACTGGTTTAAAATACTCTCAAATCTACAAGCCTACATTTTCTTTAAAATACTCTACAATCCAGGCATTTTCATTTAATCTGGTTTGTCACCTTGATGTGGACTCTGGCCAGCAGTGTCTGTGGTGATGTGGATGAGATGAGACCAATTCACCTGCATTGCTGAGTCCTGGGGAGGAAAAGGGACAGCAGGCCACTCTCTCAAGAGGAGAGGAGAGCACCTCTGCCCTTGCCTTGACAGGCTTTTATTAGCTTTCTGATAGCAAACATCAAAGAAGGTTCTCATTCACCATGCTCAGGTTTGCTTTAGGTGGTTACTTTTACAGACAACAAAGGAAAGGATGGTACTGATTACTTCCTACAGATTAACAAGGAGAAGTATTGCAGATGCAAGGGAGCATAAGGGTAATTGGTCTGGTTACAGTTCAGTCCTTGGGAGAATTGGCACAGACTTCAGGAAGTTACTTTAAAGATAGGCAGTAAGCATTTGCTGCCTCAACTCAGGGTGAGGGAGTTTTAGCCAGAGCAAGTCTCAAAGCAGCCGAGGTACAACGCAGGCCTGGTTCCCACGGGAGAACCGATCCGTGGGTTTGGCAGCTTGTGTGCCGCCACGCACCTACGGGCTTTGCAGTAGGGCTGGGCTACCTTTGCCATTCCACGTGGACAGGTTCCCTGGATCACCTCAGCCCCTTGTGGTATTTATGCGATTAAAAGCATGAGCTCTCAAATTGGTCAGATGAGTTTGAGGTCCTGGCTGGACCCCATCACCAGCTTTGGCCATGTTCTCCCGTTTCCCCAACCTCCGTTCCTCTGTCCCTACCTGGGAAGGTCCCTGTGCCAGGCAGCGTCGACGCAGGGGGGGAACTCAGCACCATGCCCAGAACAGCGCAGGTTCAGTCAGAGGGGGCTCTTACTCTGCAAAAGTGATAAGGTTCAGCAGCAGCCGAATTATAATGCTGTGTGAATAAGGCTTATTTAGCACAATTCCAGTTAAGTCAGATTCCTGGTCAGTTATTTATAAGTTTGGGAAGTAAAAATAAATCGGAAAACATAGACTCGGGATGGGGAAGCGCTCCTTCGCTTACGAGGCAAGGGTACCTGACGCCTTGATCGCACCCGTGTGTCAGAGGGTCCAGGCTCCGTCAGTAAGGCCGTGGGGTTCAGAACGAGTCGCCCCAGATGGGCCTCTGCAGCATGCGCGCCCGTTTCAGGGCAGAAGGCAGACTTTAGCCTGGCGCTCAAAGAAACTTCTGCTCCTCCCTTGGCAATCTGGAGAACGTGAATTAGGGGCCTTGCCTGCAATAACGGATTCTCAGTGACAGCCTTTTTGACTCACCTGTGTGGCAGGACAGACGTTTATTTGTTAAAATATCTGTTCTTTTTATCAGCCTGCAGTAACCCTTTGACACCCCCAAGGGGCATAACCTCATCCCTCCTTCGGGTGTCTGATACAGCTACAACCCTGATGTGTCTCTGACCTCTCAGGTGTGCAGGGCTCCCGTACCGTGTACGTGTGGAATTGGCTTATTTTCTCTTGCTAATCTGTCCCATGTTTGTTTATTAGACCAGCCAGAAGAACCTTGAGAGTTGAGGAAAGTTTGTTCCTCCCCTATAAGGCCAGAGTAGTAGAAATAATAATAATAATAATAATAATAATAGCCATTAACATTCATTAGGCATTTTACGTGGTCTCAGCACTGTGCTCAGTGCCGTATATATATCGTTTCATTACATTAGGACACTTTGAAGTAACTACTGTTAGTATGCAGAGGAGGAAATTGAGGCTCAAAGAAGTTACTCAGCTTGCCCAGGTTTATCTAGTGAGCAAGTACCCGTAAGCTGGGATTCAAACCCCGGTCATCTGGGTCTGCAGCAAGTGAGATAAGCCAGTCGGAGGAAGGCAAGTAGCATGTGATTTCACTCACATGTGGGGTCCAATGAATAAGATAAACAAACAAAGTAGAAGCAGGCTCACGGGCAGAAAACAGACTGATGGCTGTCAGAGGGGAAGGGGATTGAGGGGCTGGGTGAAGAGGGTGGAGGGATTAAGAAAAAAAAGCCTCCTGGGCACCGACAACAGCGGGGTGACTACCAGCAGGAAAGGGGGGGGGTGGAAGGAGACCTGCCCTGGGGCGGTGAACACGCGAACAGTACACGGATGATGGATGAATTGCACCCCGGAAACCTCTGTAATTGTATTAACCCATGTCGCCCCCGTGAAGTCAGCAAAAAAAATAAATGGACCAATCTATCCATTCAACATTTTATTTTAAAAATATTTCAAACCTACAGAAAATGTGCAAGGATAGGACAGTGAACACCGACATACCCTCCATTGGGATTCCCAAATTCTTATCAATTTGCCATATTTGCTGTTTCTCTCTCTTTTCCGTGTTGTTTGTTTGCTTGTGCTGAACCACTGGGAAGTCGCGGACATGGTTCTTTGGTCCTAGCTGGTTGAGCACCTGTCTCTTAAGAACAGGGACATTCTTCTACAGAACCACAGTTTAATTATCCAAGTAAACACGTTTAGTCGGGCTGTATCACTGTTTCTTATGTGTAGCCCATGTTCACATTTCACCGGTGGTCCCTCTTTGGTCTTTAATATCGGTTTCCCCCCAGTCTAGCCCGGCACTTGCTGTCGGGTGTCTTTACGCTTCCTTAATGTGGGACAGTTCTGTGGTCCTTCTTGGTCTTTCATCAGACCGTGCCTGTGACAGCCTGGTGGTTCGGTCAGGAGAAAAGAGGAAGCCCTCGGAGGCCACGGTGGGGAGGAGAGCCAACCCCCGTCCCACACCTGTGGCCCCCAGGTGCCCGCAGCAGCCGCTCCTTGTGTGGCAGGAAAGTGACTGTCAAGCAGTGTGCACACTCTTGTGATTGTGTGTGTGTGAGATCTTTAGCTGAAAGACACTGTACGTGTAAACGCCGTGCCATTGTTCTGTGGGGTAAAGCCGGTCTTTGTTGCCAGGTTACCATTTGTAGTTCTTCCTCAACGGTCACCTGTGTTTTGCTTTCTCTCCCCATTTAGTCTCAAAGAAGATGGAGCAGGAACCCCCTATGACAAGGAGTCGACAGCCATCATAAAGCTGAATAACACCACGGTTCTTTATTTAAAAGAGGTCACAAAATTCCTGGCTCTTGTTTGCTTTGTCAGAGAGGAAAGCTTTGAAAGAAAAGGTAAATTTTTTGTGTGTGTGATTTAAGTGAAGCATTTCGGTTCAGACTGATACCGCCTTCACTGCTTGCTGAGTGTGGGTGGGGAGCAGCATGCCTCTGGAAGCTTCCAGACTTCAGGCACAGGCCCCCGTGGCTCCTGCCCACATCAGTCGGGGGTTGGGATCCACGAACCAGCCTGCCCTGCGGTGAAAGCTGCCCGGGAGGTGGAAGGGGAAATAGCTGATTTCCCAGGGGCCTTCGCTTTTCGGGGGGTGAGGCCAACTGGGGTGTTGCCAGGCTTGAGGTTTCTTACCAAGAAACCTCGCCAAGGCCTCGCTCTTGGTCCACACCTCGAGGTTCCGGGCCGTGCGATCCCTTGTGCTCCCACGTGAAGCAGGGGGCTCACGCAGCGTGAAAGCCGGATGGTCTTTAACTTCTCTTCGGCCTCTGCGTATTCAGTCCTCAAAACACAGGCATGGCGTCATGATTCCGAAAATAGAAGGCGTGAATATACTTATTAATAACACCACCAGCTATCTTTTGAGTGTTATTTTAAAACCAAAGCAGTTAATCTCATAAAGAGACTCCCTTTCCTCCTGCCACCTAAACTGGGAAATACCACCATAGTGCAGCGGCCAGGGGTGTTTGCTGGTAACGAGGGTGCGATCCACCAGTTTGTGGGGTAAAAAAATTCCCTGCAAAGTGGCAGTAGTAACATTTACTGAAATAGCTGGTTTTTCCTTATAAAGTAATACATGTTCGTTATAAAAATACTTTGGAAATTTAAGAAAGTGTAAAGAACAAAATAAAACCACTCAGTTTCAAGAACTAAACCCCATGTTAAATTTCTGAAGTCTGCTCCCTTTCTGCCTCTCATCTTTCCCGCCTTCTTCCTTCATCTCTTCTTTCCTGCCACCAAAAGTGGGGCCAGGGTGTCTATATTGTTGTTCTAATTTATTTATATCATGAAATTGGTTTCTTTAAAGATTTTATTTATTTACTTTTAGAGAGAGGGGAAGGGAGGGAGAGAGGGAAAGAAACATCACTGTGTGGTTGCATCTCATGTGCCCCCTACTGGGGACCTGGCCTACAACCCAGGCATGTGCCCTGACTGGGAATCGAACCTCTGACCCTTTGGTTCGCAGGCCAGCACTCAGTCCACTGAGCCACACCAGCCAGGGCTCCATATACTCCTCATCCACCTCCCCCACATGTTAACGTCTTACATATTATAGCACAGTTATGAAAACTAGGGAATTAACATTGGATAATGTTCTCAGCCAAACTATACCTTATGTAAATTTAACCAGTTTTTCCAAAAAATCTGTTTGCTGTTTCAGGATCCCAAATTGATTTAGTTGTTATTTCTCCTAGACCCCTTCCATCTGTGGCGGTTTTTCATCTTTCATGGCCTTGCTTGACACTTTTGAAGAGTACTGATCAATTATCTTGTAGACTGCCCCTCAAATTTAGTTTGTCTGATATGTTCACTCATTTGGAATGAGATTATGCACTTTGTCAAGAACACCACATAGACATGATGCTGTGTCCCTGGCCCACGTGGCTCAGTTGGTTGGACTGTCATCCTGTACACTGAAAGGTTGTGGGTTCGATTCACAGTTGAGGCACATACCTGGGTTGTGGGTTTGATTCCTGGTCAGGGTGCATATGGGGGGCAACCAGTTGATGTTTTTCTCTCTCTCTAAAAACAATGGGGATGCCCTGGCTGGTGTGGCTCAGTGGATTGAGTGCCAGCCTGCAAACCAAAGGGTCGCTGGTTCGATTCCCAGTCAGGGCGCATGCCTGGGTTGCAGGCCAGGTCTCTGGTAAGGGGTGTGCAAGAGGCAGCCATACATTGATGTTTCTCTCCCTGTTTTTCTCCCTCCATTTCCCTTCTCTCTAAAAATAAATAAATAAAATCTTTTAAAAAAAAGCACTGGGGAAATGTCCTCGGGTGAGGGTGAAGAAAGAAAGAAATGATGTTGTATCCTTCTCGGTGCATCTGTCAAGTAGTTAACGATGTTGGCATGTCTTATACTGATGCTGATTCAGCTAAGGTAGTGTCTGCCAGTTTTCCCCCTGCAACGTCCCTGTCTTGTCTTGCCCTTTGTAGTTAATAGAGGCTTTCAAACTATTCCAGTCATGTTTCTTTCTACACTTCCTCCCCCTCATTTTAACTTTGCTCTATGGTTGTGGAAGTACATTTAAGCAGGAATTTATCATGTGGATCTCTTGGTAAGTTATCCCATCCAAGTGGGATCATCCGTGAGGATAGGCACACTGCATAGAATGTGTTAAAATAACTAGAAACCTAGGTGTTAGTTTTAATGTCATAACTGAGAAATGTGAATAAAGAAGCAGACCAAGTTTAACCCCAATTGTGTTGAACTTGTGTGTCTTAAGGAGACTAACCATCTCCACTTGTCTGGGTCAGAGTTCATGGGACAGTGGATTTCCAGGGCTGAAACTGGGAAGGGTCCCAGACAAAGCAGATGAGTTGGTCACCATATTAGGTAGTTGTCTTTGAAAAGAATTTAGGCTTATAAATGCGCGGAGTTGCTTGAATCTTGTGTTGCTGAGTCCTGTTGGAGCTGATGATCAACCCTTGGTGATTAACTTTTCTTCGTGTTGGTCTCCGTCTGAGTTTTCATTCACGGTCTCTGCGGCTGCTCCCGCAGAAGGGGAGGATTGAAAGCAGATGCAACATTCTCAGCTGGGCCTGCACGTTACACGCACCTTGGATGGGAGGTGATTAAAAAATGCAGATACCTGGGTCGTCCTCCATGTAATTAGAATACAGTTCCTGGAAGGGGACCCTGCAGTTTGTTAAATTTTTTTGAAGTTCCCTGGATGTTTTTAATGTGCAGCTAGAGGTGAGAACCACTGAACCAGAGAAGGATGTTGGACCGTTAATTAACTGTGTACAATGGTGAGGACGGTCCTTATTCTGTTCGTGTCTCTTTTCTTCTATTTTCAACTGCCTTAATGAAAAGGTTGAAATAAATAAGCTCTTTCTGTGAATGCTTACTTCCTTTAAAGACCTCAGTGGTGAATTTTTACCTTTTTATTTTTAAAACTCCATATACAACAAGGTGACTGGTTTTTTTTCCTTTTACATTTGCCCATTTAAAAACGTGAATGAGTTAAGATTTGCCGAAAACGATCGGTAGGCCCCGACTGTCGATTTCTGGTCAGGGCGCAGGCCTGGGTGGCAAGGCCTGGTCCCTGGTTGGGGGCTCGCGAGAGGCAGCGGATTGATGTTTCTCTCCCTGCCTTTTCTCCCCTCCCCTTCCCTAAAAGTAATAAATAAAATGCTTTAAAAAGCTGTCGATAGAATGTCTCTGAAGTTTCCCAGGTCCAGTGTGTGATGGTTCCCTTCTCACCGAGCCATTCAAGCCACGCTTTTTCCCTAAGGCGTTTGGCTGCATGTGCGGTAGGCAGAGAAGAGTTAGGGTCTCACGTCTCACTTTCAGATTCCCGCAGAATGAGATCACTCATTTCTTCCTTGTTAATCACGATCTGCCTTAGTCACCTCATTGCCATTTTTTTTGCCCCCTTGTTGGTCACTGTCACTGCGGAAGCAGCGGAGGGCACCACTCAGAGGGTTTCCGGTTCCTGGAAGCTGAGCTGGTGTTTCCTCAGTGCATGGTAGTTCATTTTAAGACTAGTTTGAAGAGCTTTTACTCCTTGGCTGGAATCTGAATTCTTGGTTTGGGTCTCTGGGAGCATCACCTGAGTGGATGGAAATAGTGGTTGGGCTAGTGGTTCGAATAAGTTTGAAGATGGTAAACAGTAACCTTATCCTAATCGGTATAAGCATCAGGTTGGTCTCAACAATAACAGATCAGTGTTGATGATGGAAAAACATACTTGAGACTTTCATGATCTGTTACTCTATTTTTGTACTACTAATTAATTTCTAAAAACACAAGAAGATTCTCCCCTGCCGTTCCTCCATTTAAAGTCCACGTGATATTGAAGAACTGAGAGTGTCATCATTCGTTGAATTCCTGAGCTTGAGTTGTCCTGAGGTGACTATTACCACTCCAAAATCAGAGACTTTGCTTTCCCCAGGGTTTATGATAATGGTTTAAATATAATGTATGTGCAGTAAATATTGATTACTTGATTGATACTGTGGCTTGGATTTCTCAGCCACACTCCAACTCAGGGTCTACCTCCACTTAGTCAATTTAATGATGCCTTTTGGGAAAAGGAAATAATAAATATTTCATTGAAGGTATATCTTTATTGTAAAAAAAAATTAATTCTGAAAGATCAAAAAATGTGTGGTTCACTTGGTTCTTCAAATCTTTTGGGTCATAGAAACCTTTGAAAATGTGGCATATACTCTGGAAACTTTGCTTAGGGAAAAATATACATACTTTCACAGGACTTTGCCTGCAGTTCCTGAAGGCTCGCTGCAGACCGCCTAGGATAGTCAGTCTGTGGACGTTTTGTTAAGGCCGCTCCTGTACTGCCCCCTACTGGTTTATTCTCGCCATGGCCGACATAAAAAGACGGAGATTATTTCTGTGACATTTCTAAATGTTTTTTTGTTTTCTCCTCCAGGGCTGATCGACTATAATTTCCATTGCTTCCGGAAGGCTATCCATGAAGTGTTTGAGGTGAGAATGAAAGTGGTGAAATCGCGAAAGATTCAGAATCGGCTGCAGAAGAAAAAAGGAGCCACACCCAACGGGACACCTAGGGTGCTGCTCTAGGTGAGGTATCAGGAGCATCTTTTCAAATGAGACCTTTCAGCTAGGCTGCCGCGCCGTGTTGCACTAAAGGAAGAGAGATTGGGACAATCTTTTCGTGCACTGTGTTGCACTAAAAAAAAAGGAGATTGGGACAAATAACACAAATTTGTTGTACAAAGGAAAAATTCCTAGCCCCCTCTTGATCTTTTCTTTTTTAAATAAAGCAAGCACTTTGAAGCAAAAACTTGTACATTAACAATGAAGCGAAACCCACTGTAATTTCATTACGCGGATGTAAACTTTTTTTGGTCTGTCGTCAGAAAAAGCCTGTGTGGGAACTGCCAGAAACTGTATATATTTTGCACTTTTTCATGTTTTTTTCTCATTGAACTAAACTTTGATAAAACAACTTTTCTAAGATTTTTTTCTGTACTTGGTGTCAAGGACATGCATACTGTAGTTTCCAGCTATATGGCAATCAGAAATTAAAAAGTGATGCATTAGCAATGACTTTTGATACATTTGGGAATCTTTGCTACCAATTGTTGAGAAACATAATTTTTCAGTGGAGAGGGAGCAGATTGGGGCAGTGAGCTGCTGGAGCAGTAAGAGCTGCCCCTTGTATATGACTAGTACCAGCGGGAGTTTTGTTGAATAACATGAGCACCAAACTTATCTAAACGTTTCCATAGCTGCGGCAGTGCTTCCCTTACCCAGCAGGTTTTCCAGAGTTCTTGACCTCCACACGCGTCTCTGGAATCGTTTTACACAGAGCGGTTGTTTCTTTCTGCTGTGTGGCTATTCTTCAGGGCCTTTAGGACCCGATTTCCAAAACGGTGCCAATCACTTGAGCCAAATGAGAATGTCGCTGAATTGTAGGGTTTCCGGAGGCTGCTTCGGACCTGCCGCCCAGGCTGAAGTGACATCAGGGGGCGTGGGGTTTCCCAAATGTGGGTGATTGGCAACCGCAGATGTAAAAATACATACGCAGTTCTGTAGGTTTGGCCTCTGCGAAATGGGCCTGTTACTGCACAGCCTCTGAAATGTTCATGTGGACCAGTTGTTTTGTGTTGCTCCGTGGTCACAGAGAGTGTCTCAGACCTGTACCGTAGAGCTGAATCCTCTCGGGCACAGTTGTCACCCCTGCGTGTCCTCCTCCTCTGTGACGATGTGCCTTGTGGACGCTGCCTTTTCCCGCCCTGTGATTGGACTAGAGCTCAGCCTGCCAGCAGCATGCTCCGCACGGTTGAAAAGCCATTCTGAGAACTCCTAAAACTTGGTGGGAGGGAAATGGCCAGAGGAGGCATAATCGTTAGCTATGTACTTGTTTCTCTGTGAAAGCCTGTCACTTACGTTTACTTCAAACTAATAGCAAGTTTAGAGACTCCTAAATCTCCCACCATCCCAATCCCTTCCAAGTAGAAAATTCTAGATCCCTCCCAAGGGTCAATTCCTAAGGCATGCTTGTGGGTGTTAGAAAATAATATATTTTTTTCCTTTAGCCGAGCCTCGCAGGGATAACAAAGCTGCTTCTGGCAAAAATGTGTCAGGCTCCTAAAGCCACTTGTCCCTTAAATTATCCCACTCCTATCTGTGACTTCTTTCTACTCTTTCTCTCAAGTCATATTCCTCTGGGGCTGGTAACCGCAGTTTAAAATGGTAGCCGATTGGGGTTTAAGGTTTGAGCTCTCCCAAAGCATTATGCATTTTGGAAGAAAATTTCTAAAAATCCCGGAGGAGCCCCGCTACCTTCCTCATAATTTCTGCTCGGAAACCCAGATGAAGTCTTTTCCCTAATTGCCACCAGGCCTGGTACAGGGGGGTTATTACAAATCAAATTCTCCAACAGTTTTTACACAATGTTCCTTTTTGAGCAGAGAATCGCTTTCCTAATGTGACTTTATCCGCAATGTAGAGACACTCGCCTGTCTGATAAATCACACACTGTTTAGGTTGTTGTAACCAGTTGGAGCTTCCATTTTTGAGTTGGGTCATGCTGGGTTTTTGTTAAAATGTGCCTTAAGAGCCTGTTACTTCAAGAGCAAATGATTCTTTGGGGGAACGGCGAAGTTAATGCTGTGGTACAGGGACCCAAGGTCACGGTACGGCGTGCACTCTTGGGTTAATCACACGCCAGTACGCAGGTCACTGCCTCAAACTGTGGCAGTGACCTCTTACTGAAAGAGAGGCGTAGGCAATCTGTCTGGGTGTGCAGTTGTTGAAGTCTGTGCCTCGGAAATTACAGAATCTCTCACTCAGTTCCTCGTGCACCTGCCTTATCTTTGATAAGGGGTGTAGCTCCCTGTGACGTGTATGGCCACGTTCAGGTCTCAGCTCCAGTGCTACGAACACAAACCCCAAAGACGTGGCTCCAGAACATTTTCACTCCTGTCCAAAGGCTGAGAACGTGACCTACAGATTTCCCGGGCAATTAGAACTCCTATGCGCAGGTGCGCACATCTGTGAATTATCCATCGTTTTTGGTTATTTTCAGTTATGGAGATTAGTGTGTATGACCAGAGTAGAGTGCTTTTGAAGGACTATAAATCGAAAACTGTTGACATTCGAGAACATGATGTATTTTGGATCCTTAAATGTAGAACGACTAAAAACACAACAGTATCGTTCTGTACGGGTCACGTGCTTACTCTGTTTGAAACACACTCCAGAAAAGCAGTCGACTGTCTCGATTGTTAAGGTGCATGCGGTGTGCATTCGCCTTACGCGGGCTGGGCATAGCATGTAGTTAGGTGTAGCGCCAAGTTTTGCTTTAAGCAGCACGTCATTTATAACCAGTATTAATAACCATCGGTGTCACGGATGTTGACGGTCAATTTAAAAGCTCGTGGCAAATGCTCATGATTCGGTAAGCTCTCCTTTTTGTTTTAAGCATATTCCCAACTAATCTTTCAGGGAGCAGAATGGTCTCTTCAGTGGAAAGGAAGTATGGTCTTCCGTGTTGAACTTGTTTAGTACACGCACATGTTACTGCTTTATTGGCCCTGTGTGGTCCGGTTAGGAAAACATGTTTGCCCTGATTAACCAGCTTTCATTCTGTGGAAATGAGGATAAGTCACTCTATTCAAGTTGGATTTGCACTTTTATTTTTATTTTTTAAACCCTCTTGTCTCTCCATATTTTTTATGGCGACATGCCTGTTCGGACTGTAGAACTGTCATTTCAGTGAACTTCAGATATTAATTCTGCTATCCTGGCCCTAATCCCTAGCCATCTGGAAATTCACTTCCTCACAGGACACCTTACCGCTCCTTCCCTACTTAGTAAGATTCCACCCTGATGACTTTTACAGACCCCCTAAGAGTTTTCAGAGAGGGCTAGCTAGTACTAGGTGTTACACCTTGCATATGAAATCCTGTTTCTGATGGAAAGCCTGATCTGAAATAATTCCAAGATTTTTAATCATGGTGATGTTTCATTTGGAGGAAGAAAACATGGTCTTTAACAGATTTACGTAATAACAATAGTAGACATGGAACACACACGGATGCCTCTTGCTGCTCTTACGTGCATTTGCACGACTTACTCTCATAAACCCAAGAGGTAGGTACTGTTATCACTGGTGTTTTACAGATGAGGCAGCTGAGTTCCAAGAGGTTATATAGTTTGATCAAGATATGTTACAAGTAAGATGCAAGGTCGGAGTCTGACTTGTGTCACTCTCTCAACTATTGCTCCAAGCAGCCCCCTCAAACGTCCCCTTAAATGCCTGTCTTCCTCAGACATAAAAAGGGGGACTTGACGTTTAGGGATTACTGCCGCATATGTTTAGAGAGGCTGAGATGCTGAGGTATTTAAAAATACTTTTTCTTCCACGAGAATCGACAGGAGCAGTCTTCTAAATGTGCTTCACTCAGAGAAGAAAGTCAACAAATACTGTGTTTTTTCTTCCTAATCCAGTCAATGACTCTAGTGCCAAAAATAATATTAACAGTGTTTAAGTATCAGAAGAAAATTTAAGTGCATTTTACAGCCATTTGGTTTTCTAAGAAGCATTAGTGTATCAAACCCTGAGGAAACGAGAGAATAAGCTATTGGTCTAAACTGTGTTCAGCCTTACTTTGAGTTTTTAATATATGTAACGATAATTGATAGAAAATAAAATCCTGATCTGGATTAAAACAAAAAAGATACATTGCAATCCTAACCCTTCAGCCCTATATTTAAAATTGCCACTAGCATACTTCAGGGGGCTTTTCCACAAGAGGAGCCTCACATCCGATGTGTCCAGAAGTTGATCTGGCATCTTTCTTGGTGTGTCTTCTGCTGTGATGGCGTCCCTTGCATCCCTGCTAGAAACTTGGTTCTCATGCTTGACGACTCCCCTCCCGCTCACCGCCTCCCGTCAATCACCCACTTCTTTCAGTTCAGCTTTACGGACGGACCACTCCCGTTGATCTCTTCTCTCCATCTCTTCTGCCACTGTCCTGGTTTACACCACCATCTCCTCCTGTTTGGATCTCAGTAGCTGCTTACCAGGACCACTCTGCCTCATGCATCCACCGGTTCCATTCTCTGTACAAGATCAGAATGGCCTTTGAAAACCACCGCAACTCTGACCACATCACTTGTTCAGTACCCTTCTTAGCTGCCCATTATCGATATCAGTCAAACCCCTTAACGGAGGTTGCAGGACACTGTCTGGCCAGTCCTCACCTCCCTCTCCAGCCGTGGTTCATCCTCCCCTTGGAGGGACAGAGCTGGACCAACACGCCCACACCGGGTGGTAAGTTAGAGGAACCGTGAATATTGGTTCCTTTGTCAGTCATTTTCTGGGGGAAATAATTTTCTTTCTTAAGGAAAGATTCTTTTTTTTTTTTTTTTTCATTTTCAGAGAAGGGAAGGAAGGGAGAAGAGTGGGACAGAAACATCAATGTGTTGTTGCCTCTCACACACCCCCTACTGGGAATCTGGCCTGCAACCCCAGGCATGTGCCCTGACTGGGAATCGAACCAGTGACCCTTTGGTTCACAGGCTGGTGCTCAGTCCACTGAGCCACACCAGCCAGGGCTCAAGTTATTGGTAGAACACCTATTGTAAGGCATCGTGTGTAGTAAAATAGCTAAAAGACAGATACTGGAGATAGAAGGATTTTAATGTCTAAAAATGACAGGAAATAAACTGGTCTAATTTTAGATGGACCCTTATAGGTGTCACAAGAGTTCTGTAGGACTCAGCTACTGTCCAGCAAAGACCGTGGAGAGCCGTAACCAGCATCTGAGAAGCCGAATTGTTCAGCCAGCAGCAGATCAATAGCTATATTAGTATCGCTAATTTGCAGAAAGATTAAATTCACCGTAAGAAGTAGGTTAAGAAAGTGGAAATGTTTATTGTGTGCCTCCTCTTATAATTAAGACAAAAGGGAAATTACCTTAGAAGCGTGAGCTTTAAAAATACACAGCTAGCGCACGGTGCCCATTTTATTCGCAGATACCCCAGTACACCCTGCTCGAGTTCGCTGGTTGCAGCTTTGCCGCAGCCTGGCTAGGGAGTGCGAGCTTTAAATGTTAGTTATTTTCGTGTTCACACTCTGTTAACTTCACTTCCAGCATTGGACTTAATAAAACGTTGATGCTGCCTGTTCGTCCTCTTTGCAGTCTGTCTGTCCCGGGGAACCGAGTGCTGCTTAAGGTAGATGCTGACGTTCTCTGAGAATGTTGACAGGAGGAGCCACGGAAGATGCGAGAGGAGTCAGATCCCATTGCCTTTCGCAGCCACTTGGTTTTCTGATGCGGAGCCGCTCTGCAGGCCATTTAGGGTTTTGAAAGGTTGGATGATAGCTTAAAAGGGGCCAAACTTGGCCTGCCAGGGCCTCAGAAATATCTCCTTTTATCGTAAATTCACGTGAAGTGCAGGCAGTGGTTTCATCTCAGCTGTACCACCGGCATCTTCACAGTTTTTTTTTTTTTTTAAATCCTCACCTGAGGATTTGCTTGATGATTTTAGAGCCAGAGAGAAAAACACCGATCAGTTGCTTACCGTATGCACCCTGACCAGGAATCGAACTCTCAATGTAGGTGTGCGCCCTGACCAGGAATCGAACCAGCGATCCTTCGGTGCATGGGATAACGCTCCAACCAGCTGAGCCACCCAGCCAGGGCTATGGTTTGGTTTGGTTTTGTTTTAGTAATAGCTATAATAAACTGAAAATACAGGCTTTAACGGTCCCTATCATAATTTTAAAGGCATTTCAAATTGTGTCATGTTATTCCAAGGAACAATTCTATTCCACAAAAACAAGTAAATTTAAATTGTATATAAAATTACTTAAAATAAGTAAATAAATAGAAACAAAATATAAAATAAGACCTTTAATACGAGTCCAGTAAATAGCCATCAGTGGTCTTTGTAGAATATTATATTTGTAATTTCAGCAAATGATTTAACAATGAACCTGAGATGGAGTCTTGTCCTCAGGATTTAATCTTGAAAAATAAATTACCTGTTTTTAAAGATTTTATTTCTTTTTAGAGACAGCGGGAGAGACACATCGGTGTTCCAGGGAAACAGCAATCGGTTGCCTCACTCACATCCCTAACCGGGGACCCTTTGGTTCACAGACCATTGCTCAATCCACTGAGCCACACCAGCCAGGGTAAAAAATAAAGTATCTTAAAAAACAGGATGACCATGTGAACTTACACTCAAAGCAGTCTCTGAGTGGTATCATTGTAACTGCCCTGGGGCAAACTGTAGGACTTGGTCCTTAATGCACTTTAAACTTTTTGTTGTGAACCGCAATACATACAATTCGAGTTGCAAACCGTCGCACCCTCATAATTGCAAATATTTTTTAAAGTCTCTTGAAGTAGCATTATCCTTTCTACATACAATGCATTCTAGTATTTGTCTCATTTTTTTAAAAAAAGACCTCACGATTCATGAGTGGGTCCCGACCTGCAATGTGCAAAGCACGGCTAGAGTGAACTCACCGGCCTGATCAGAGATACCTGAGGATTTTCTCTCTGGACTAAAACATTCTCCTTCCCTCTCTTAATTGTGAGATCTCAAGAAATGTAGGGGAAATTCTGATTAGGTTCTTCAATTTTTCTTCCATTGGGTCAGGGTTTTCTGCTGTGTTTACCAGAGCAGTTTTACTTTTCGTTGCCTTTCCTTGGGTCGTTTTTGTGTGCTGGGTTGTATTAAAAGTGGAGGGGGTGGGCGGGTCCAGGGGGCTTCAGTCCTGAGGGGATCATCTATTGCTTTAGTCTATTCTTGACTATAATAAAGAATTAACTTGAGTTTAGGAACTCAGGAGGCCATATCTAACTTCTATGGGGACCTTTGTTAATTCGGATGACATTGGTCTGATCCGATATCAGGAATCCCTGAGTCTGCCTTTGTGGGCTGTTCTGACATCCCAAGAACCAGTGGACAAGCCCCTTGCCCATGAAAGGGGGCTGACGTAGCCTCCAGACTCGGGGTAGAGGGGTGGGATGGGGGGCGGCATTAACTAGCATCCAGCTGCCCAAAACCTGACCACGCTGCTGCTTCAATCGGTACTAATAAGCTGCTGAGGAAAAGGGGATTTTTCTAGTCTTCCAAAACCGAAGGTCAAAAAACCGAGGCTCTTCCTTGAATGGCTTCTTCCATGTTTACGCTCACCATCACGGGAGAATCCCATTCCTACAAGCTTTCTCACCTTTCATTATTGCCCAAGTCCCTCAGCGGCTGCCTAATTCCCTCTGCCCCCGCCTTGGGGAGAGCTCACCCCTGCAGGGTCTGCCTTCATCAACCACGTAGTCAGTAACCAGGACTCTCCCAGGACTCTGGCCTCTCAGACCTGTCTAATAAAGTGCTCTTGGTAGTCGGGCTTTCTCACTTCCCCTCCATGCGAAGCAGCCATTAAAGGGGCTGAGTGGAAAAGACCAGTCCTGTACGTCTGTCTGTCTCGGTGGGAGAGGAAGGAGCTCAGGTTTATAATGTGCAAAAAACGGTACCTCCAATTCATGTCATGATGTTTCATTTGATGCCCTAGGCCAGGGTTTCACAAAGTTACCTCATCTTAAGAATCATCTAATGCCCCGGCCGGTGTGGCTCAGTTGGTTGGAGCATCGTCCCGTAGAGTCTACTGAAGGGTCGCAGGTTTGATTCCTGGTCGGGGCACAGGCCCAGGTTGTGGGTTTGATCCCCGGTCGGGGTGTGTATGGGAGGCAATCAATTAGTGTTCCTCTTTCACAGTGATGGGTTTCTCTCTGTCTCTCTCCAAACCCGCCCCTTCCTCTCTAGAAGCAATGAAAAAAAATATTCTCAAGTGAGGATTGAAAAAAAATTATCTAAGGTGCTTAAAGATGCAAATTCCTTTACTCCATTCTTCTTGAATCAGAATGTCCAGGCAGAGGTTTGGGGATCTGTATTTAAGGCTGGACGGTGGATGGCGAGGACCAGTCCCCTGGGGAACTCGCTGCACCCCTTCCTCCACTCAGGGGGACGCTGTCATCCTTCCCCCACTCCTCCGGGAACACACACGCACTCTCTCTTACCTGCACGCATCAGCGTGGCTTTCCAACTTGACTGTGTAGCCTTTAAAATCTGCACTATTTGATCTACAATTTTATGGATATAAGTTACGTAATTAAAAAGTATTTCAACTATTTATTTAGCTATTTCAGTACTTCTGTGCATTTAATATCACAAATCACAGAAAACAGTATGAATTGAGGAAACTGGCTTTTGCCTCAAATCATTCGAATTCATCGCAGGTGTCTTCTGCGGCAGGTTCCTTATCATCGCTGGAACAGTGTTTTGAATCATCCAACAGCTCCTTCCTAGTTGAGACAGAACGCGTTTTAAATGGAGTAGATGCTGTTGGTGGAGATTTTACCGAGTCCTAAGAACCCCTGGCTAAACACCGGAACAGATCCCCCAGCCCTGCATATTCACAGTCTCCACAAAGAACTTCGCGTATTCCTCTTTTCAGTGACTTTTTAAAAAGCCAACTGTTCATATAATCTCCCAGGCTTGCTCTCCAAAGTCACACCCATAGGAATAACTAATAAATGTCTTTGCCTTCCCCCCAGACTTCGTTAAGTGACTGTTAACAAGGCAGAAAACTGCCTTTACTTGGGGTCCTTTCAAGACATTTGTCTTCCTGGGAAGTATTTTGTTTAAACAGCACAAAGTAAAGACAAACATATAAGACAATTCTTTTTTTTTTTTCTGAGGAATGATATATTTGGGAAAGGTTTGCTCTCTATTCTGGCATGCAAAGTATATATTTCCTTTTAAGAAAATCTGCACCTACACTCAACTTCAGCTTCCAGGGAGGTCACACTGGCTCAGCCATTTTCTCCCAAGATGCTAGAAGGCACATGGAGTGTGGCATACCTTCCCCTTCTGGTTATTTTGTGCTAAAAGACTACATTATGGGGAAGTCTAGGACTGCTTTTTATAAGTTGATGAGGTGGTCATTACTTAAAGTTCGCCTGTTTGTAAAGTGGGTGTTAAGGGGAGGCAGCACAGGGCTGTTTGCTCTAAAGATGTTAGTAATATCGCCAAAATGACCTGTAGCAGAAGAATGACTCTGAGAGGTTCCATGACTGATGTGCGCACTGAGCATTCTCTGTAGACTGAAGAGTATTTCACAAATCTATAACTATTATTTTTTGGGGAACTTGGTGGATGCTGTAGTGGTGAATAAAATACAAATTTGTTTCAAAGTATTGAACTCATGATAGTTGCTTGTCATTTTGCATTTTCCTTTTCAGCGAACAGAAACCAAAACTACTTGGAGGGTAGGGGACAGTTCTAAGCTATTTGGGCTACGTTGTGGGCGACCACGGTTCACCAACCCACAAGTGGAGAAAAAGCGTTCACAGAATGGGAATTGGGATGGCGGCGTGCGGGAACGCCGAAATGGCATGAGCAGGATGGTGGAAGGGCAGAGCCCAGAGGGCTGTAGGGGAGGCTGCAGAAGGACAGACAGAAGGTGCGGCTGTGCCGGAACCATCTGCGGAGAGCCTGCTCTTCCGCCAGCAAACAGCCCAGTTTCATCTCAGCTGCAGGTGCTTCCTTTAGAGCCGAATTTAGAAAGTGAGACATCTCTCGTCAAACTCACCCGTTTATCAGAACTAGGGAGTGAGAAATATGAGTGTTGTAAGTTGTGTGGCCGATTTTAAAACACCTTTATTATGAGAAAAAAAACCAACAAAGAAACGCAATCCTCACAAACAAAGTAAAAGCGCAGTACAATGCAGGTTTCTCGTTCCTCATCCCTAATTCTAAGAGCTGTAATTTTTGGGGAGATGTCACATAATTCAAAGCTACGGTAGCAAGTTGGGACTCCAAGAAAAGACGTGATTTTTAAGAGAGCCACAGGGAAGATGATCGTAACGCTGTTGCAAACAACTATTCGTAGCTGCATGTAGAACATGCTTCTTTGCTATTAATGGGAAAAACCTTTCGAAATGAGGTACAGGTCACCTGGTGGAAGACACCTACTACACTAGTATTGTAAGCACTCTGCTGGGTTTCAAATAGGTTCACTTGACATCTCTCAACAGTATTTTCTTGTGGAATACAGTTAGAAAGGTGTTAAAGTAGAATGAGCAGGCAAGACATACCTTGCACATCAAACCGAGCAGGAAAAATGGAAGACTCAGTTTCTCTGCAGGACCCCTTCCGTGGCCAGCCACCAGGTGGTAGGTGGCAGCAGGTGGTAGGTTGGCGGTGCAGTCAGGTGGGGCCACCAGACCCAGAGCTCCTTCCTGTCTGACATTTCGTTAAGGTGACCAGAGCTCACGCTTGCGTTGTTGATAATGACCAGCATCTCCTAACATTAACACACACTCCATCCCCATGGAAAAAAAAATAGTCTCCTTTTTTTTTAACCCTCCAAAGGGGAAATCCTGTGGGGGGGGGGGCGTAAAACAATAGAAAAAAACTATGGCTGGTGGTGGTTGGGTTTTTTTTTTTTTTAATGAAAAATAAAAGCAAAATGTAAATATTCAAAGGAATTAATGAAATGCTGACAATAAAGTCCCCCTGCGGCTTCCCGAGCTGGCTTGCATTTTAAACTGCACGCTCACTAGGAAGACACCGTTGTAAGAGTAGTAAACTCGTGCCGTCAGTCTACGGGACAGTAGCGCTGCGGCTCGCAGCGCAGGCAACCCGGTGTGATCGGGCATCGCCAAGGTGGGGCCATTTATGGCAGGGCCAGCGAATGGAGCCGGGGGGGCCACGAAGAACTTGTCTCGCATGCGCGCACTCCCTACCGCGTGTTCCCCCGCCCGCTTTCCCCACCACTTTTATTTCTTGTCCGTGAGTTTACATCTTCGCAACACGGATGCAGCATTGGCGGGAAAGCTGCTTTGGAATTTGGCAGGAGCCACGCCACACTGTTGACATGAGTTACCTACCTCTCCTCCAGGTAATGCCGGTTTGGTTTGGTTTGGTTTGCTACCGGGAGTCACTGAGTTGTTCTTTGCTTTGCGCACACAAACACGTCTCGCTCCTAGGTGGCATTCAGTTTCACCTGGAGCATGAACACCTTCCATTTTAAGAAGAGCTGTGTGCTCCCTCTGGTTCTGGAGACCCCAGCAAAAAGGTCCTTGGACCACGGCCTTCCACATGTACTTGTCATTTTTGAAGTCCTGTTCCCAGCGGACCTCCACAAGCTCCATGGTGGCCGAAAGAGCTCTCCCTAAACTTTTTTTATCCTCACCCGAGGACATGCTTTAGAGAGAGAAGGGACGGAGAGAGGAGAGAAACATCCATCAGTGCCCCGACCAGGGGCCAGACCTGCACCCAGGCATGACTCCATTTTGGGCCTGTTGCTGCTTTTCTAACAAATGAAGTGGCACATTGGGTTCTGCTTGCATATCCTGGCCAGATCACCAGATTACTTTTCAGAAAACGGCATTACGGAATGGTTTGAGAGACACCATCTAATCTGACTTTAACCATCCTCCACTCCCCACCCCACCTCCAATTTCACTTTTTACAAAGGGATGCTGGTACAATTTGGGCGCCAAAAAGTCAATTTACTTTAGATTTAGATTTTTTTTTTTAAGATTTTATTTATTTTTTTTTATTTTTAGAGAGAGGGAAAGGAGGGAGAAAGAGAGGGATAGAAACATCAATGTGTGGTTGCCTCTCATGTGCCCCAAATGGGGACCTGGCCTGCAGCCCAGGCATGTGCCCCGACTGGGACTCAAACCAGTGACCCCTTGGTTCGCAGCCCACGCCCAATCCACTGAGCTACACCAGCCAGGGCTAGATTTAGATTCTTAATTTTAACAATAGACAATGTGGGGGAGAAAAAAAAAATGCACCCCTGCCCATTTCAGTTCTTGGCTGGAGAGAAAAATCAAACAGAAGCTTATTAACATGGATATCACGTGTACACATGAAAGATATCCAAAGAAGGAAACTGAAACTCCCTGAGATGGCCCAAACCGCCACCTTAAACAGAGTGCCATCTTTGGCTACAGACAGCAAAGAACAGAAACAAGACAAAACAAAACAAAAAAGGGGGATGGGGCAGGCCAGTTATGGGAGGAGGTTACAGGAAAAGCGGGAAGGAAGGGTAAAGTTTGTTACGTGGATTTGTCAGGGGACCTCTTCTGACTTAGTCGGCTTTCTCTTCCAGGTACCGAGGGAGCCCTGACAAAGAGGGATTTCCTTTACAAACGTGAATGTTCCCTTACAAAAGTGTAACTGCTGGTTTCCGAGATTCCCCTGTGCCTGCTGTTCCTCAAAATAATCCGCTCGAAATACTCTTTATGCCAAAGACGCATTATTTTGAGGTGGCATGCTCTGTTACCCTCCAAAAACAAAGATTTCTATCTAACAGAATAAAACTGGCCCAACCCGATTAGCCCTCTTCTCAAGGTAAGAAACATCCCAACCTGTAAGGATTTTTAGGAGTTTACTTGAGCCAAACTGACGACAATCGCCAGGAAGCAAAACCTCAAGGGATTGAGAAAATGTTCTAGAGAATGGTGGTTACTCAGCTTGTCTTTATACATCACAATCAAAGGAGGAGGAAGAAGGGGGTTACCTGTATCTTGCCGTGCATCATGTGCTCCCATGCGTTATACGCACCCACATTTTTGGCCCAAACTTTCAGGACAAAAAAAATCGTTTTTTAAAAATTCAATTATTTATTTATTTATATTTAGAAATAAAACTGATTATGTATACCAGGGTGTTACTTAGCATACGGATATTGTTACTGCTTTTTTAGAGTTTCACTTTTTAACACATAAGCATAAATAAAAGAATTAAAAATATTTATATAGATAGGGAATTAGTCCTACCCATGTATAATGTGCATTCTTAGATTTCCCTAAAAAATTTGGTCAAAACAGTGTGCATTATACAAGGCAAAATAGGGCACGTGAAATTCACTGGTGATGGATTAGGGAGGTGGGAGAAAGCAAAGTGGGGAAACCTCTGGGATTTGATAACAAGTAAATCCAATAGTGTACTTTACATTTGTGGGTATAGGATAGCTAACAGTCAACAATTAACACAGTAACACTAACAGGGAGGGCAATAACAATACCTTGTGGTCTCTGGTGGTTATATGATAAGGGACTCAAGACCTGGAAAATTTTTAGCTTAAGGAGAACGTTATTAAGCCCAGCAGGTAATGTGTGTGTTAAAGCCTTTTGTTTCAGAAACTAAGATAAGGCCCATCCTGGCTCCTGGGAAGCAGCCGCTCCTGGGGACTTTTTGGAGGCAACCAGGCCTTTGTATCAACAGACGCTCCCCCTTCCCTTGGGAAAGCACTGCCCAGCTCACCTAATCCTCCCTGAATTTCAAAGCCCTCACCGCACCTTGTTTGTCCTCCCCCAACCTCCGTTACAAAAACTCTGGCCAGGAAAGAGAGGGGAAGATGGTTTGTTAGGGTACGAACCCGCCATCCCCTCGGATCGCCAGCCATCTGAATTAAGCGCCCATAAAAGATTCAATCACTGTCACTGCTTATTGGGTTTGGTAGTGACAGGCAGCCCGAACGCCGGTGTCTTTTCCGGTTACAGTTATGCGTTCAGGAGGTGGGGTCAGGGGAAGGCAATGACTTTGATATTCCAAAAGTATGTTATCTTACTTGAAAAACGACGACAGTCTCAATTAGGGTGAAGATTGACCGTAACTGGGGAAAATAACATGACAGAGTCATGTCACCTAGGACATGACGACTCTCCATGGCTCACTTTCAGTTAGGAAATTTTATGTTCAGACCATCCTGTGTGGCTACTTTAGGTCTGAGTTCGTTAAGGCCGCCCTGCAGGCCTCCTCCAGCTTGGCGGGTTCAGTTCACAGGCTTCACCCCATACGGAATTCTTTCCTTCCCGCTTCCTCCTCCCCACCATCCCAATCCCCCCCTCCCTCCTTGTCCTAAATCTTTGCTCCTCTTTTGAGCCATCGGAACCCGGTCCTTTTTCTCCATCCCCTTCTTTTCACAATGAGCCATGAGGTGTGTCCTTTGAGGTTAAGCCTTTCGTATTTGTAGGCATCCCCACAAATTCGATGTAATTACTTTTTAATCCCCAACAACGCTTAGAAGTGCCTGGCACCTAAGCACATCATCTGAAAATAAACCGTTAAAAGTCCTTCCCAATTCCCTTATCTCTGTAATTCCCTGCCTCCCTGTTTCCACCCCGAACCAGCTACACCGGGTCTCAAAACGCAGCACTTCCAGGGCAGCGCGCGGGCACTGGGCTGCGGGCGCCTCGCAGCGGGGGCGCAGGGCCCCCCTCTGACCCCTGGAGGTCGCGGTCCGGGGGCCCGGCCTGGGGCCGCGCGACGTCCCGCCAGCAGCCGCCGCGCCGGCGTCCCGCGAGGGCCCGGCGGAAGGCGGGCCTCCGGGGAGCCGCGGCAGCAGGAAGACTGGGGCGCCACCCGCCCGCGCACACACCGCGGCGGGGGGGGGGGGCGTCCGCGGGGCCGGCTGCAGCGGCGGCAGCGTGGCCGACGGCCGCCACGACGCGCCTGCCACGTCAGGGGCACTTCACAAAACGCGGCCGCGGGCGGGTGACGCAGGCCCGGCGGCCCGGCGGCGTTGGGCCGGCGGCCAATCCCGGAGGCTGACCTCCCGCCCCCGCGCCCGCTGCAGCGACGCCCGGCCGGCGCCCGCGCCCGCCCGGCCCGCCGGGGAGGCGGGGACAGCGGAGGAGGCGGTGCCCTCGCGAAGCCTGCGCCTCGCTCGCGTCCCGGCCCCGCGCCCGCAGTCCGGCCCGCGGCGGGGCGGTGTCTGCGGAAGCTCCCGGGCCTGGCCCAGTCGGCCCGAGCCGCGCTGAGACCCGGGCACCCGCGGCGCCCGGAGCCCGGCAGCGAGCAGCCATGGAGACCCGCTACAACCTGAAGAGTCCGGGTGAGCAGGGCTGGGGCCGGCGGGCGGCGCTGGCGGGCAGGACCGAGCGGACCAGGACTCCGGGCTGGCGCTGCGGTCCCCTCGCGGCCCCGCCGCTCGCCGCCCCGGGCCGGTGTCGCGCCCTACGCTAGACCGCCGGCCGCCGGGGAGGGGCAGGCCGCGCAGCGGGACGGCCGGGGGCGCCCGGGCTGCCCGGGCTCGCCCTCCCCTCTGCGTCCGAGGAGCCGGGTTCTGAACGCATCCCGGGAACAGGTGTAACAGCCCCTTGCCGGCCTGCTTCCCGAGCAGCCCTCTTCTCCTTCGCTGCCGCCGGACGTTTGTGAACTGTTGGACTCACTCGCCTGTGGGGATTGAGTTTAAATATCCTATTTGCAGCATATGGGGCGAATAGAATTGCGGACATAAAGGATATGCTCAGTACTTAACTGGCTAGTCAGAGAGCTGATTAAGAGGACTAGTTGAGTCGTGAACTTCAGTGCTAACCATGGTTTGGTTTTTTGGTTGTTTTGTTTTGTTTGTCATATTACCATGACTCGTATCTATTTGTAGACTTCTTTTCCAGTATTTAATGGCCCTACTTAATTTGCAGAAGTAGCCCAAACAATCCCAGACTCAAAGTCTTCTCTGGTCTATTATGAAGATGTGAGAAAAGCAGTCAGTTCTCGTAGATTAAGGGAAGCTTGAAATGAGTCTTTATAAATGGTATTTATTCTGTCTGCACCGTGATAAATTTGTCAGGAGGGAGAAACTCCACGGTTCAGCTCTAAATGATCGTCCTAAGATACCAGTAATAGTTTGACCAACACTTACTGCTTCTTATTTTATTTCTTCTTCCAAAAAAGCAGCTTCTTAGTAGCAGCCAGCAGTGTTGACATTCTTGTGGAAACAGTTGACATTGCGAGTCTTTGATTTGACCCGTTGCCTCCTGTACCCACCGGGATCGAACCCACAGCCTAGGCATGTACCCAGGCCAGGAATCAACCTGCAACCCTTCGGTTATGGGAGGATGCTCCAGCGAACCGAGCCACGCTGACCAGGGCTGATTCTTTTTTTTCATACTTAAGAATATGCAAAGACTCCAGAAAAGTCCGAGGATGTTGATTGAACGGAGCTCTCTTAACTTCAGTCTTGTCAGGCTAAGAAATGTCCCTGGGTGACCGAGTGTGTAGAATGAGTCATACAGTTTGGGGGCAGGGCATAGACTCCTTTAAAAATCTGGTGAAGGCCGTGAGCTCTCCAAGAAATAATTTATACAATTCAGTTTGAGTGGGGTCACGGTTTCCCTCCACCAGCCCATCTCTTAAGAATGCCGGGGGGGGGGGGGGGGGGGGGGGGGAGATCAAAGCGAAGGAGGGAAAGGAAAACTTAATTTTTTTTTAAATTTTATTTTAATTGTTGTTGTTGTACAGTTTTCTGTCTTCTGCTCCCAGCCCAGCCCACCTCCCCAGCCGGAAAGCTTAATTTTAAGTTTAGATGCTTAAATGATTCAGATTGTGGTAGATTTACGTAAAACCGGGGTAAAAGTGTACGGTGACTCCTTGTTCACATGTTACCAAGTTCTGTAGGACACCTGAAGTGCTCAGTGAAATGCCCAGAGATAATGGAAATATGAGTAGGATTTGGAATGGAGGTTGTCATCAGATTCCTCAATTTTATAGAGTATCATACCTAAGATTATGCTAAGCATTTGATAGTCCCCAGAAATTTGTATACTTTTGAAGTAACATATGGATGACTTGTTGCCAGTGTGCTGAGCTCTGGCCAGCATGCTTCTGGCTGTGTAATAAATTGCTTCCTCTTTTTGGTTGCATTTCCTCAACGGTGATGTTACCGTTCTAAACTGAATGTTTTATTTTAAAAGATTTTATTTATTTTTAGGGGCGGGGGAAGGGAGGGAGAAAGAGAGGGAGACCTGCAACCCAGGCCTGTGCCCTGACTGGGAATCAAACCGGTGACCCTTTGCTTTGCAGTCCCAGACCTCAATCCACTGAGCCACTCCAGCCAAGGCCTAAACCAAATTTAAAAAAATTTTTTTTTTCCTTGTTTCGGGTTCTTGGAGATGGTGAATTAAATGAGGTGTGGGCCTGGCTGAAACTGCTAAGAGGTGTAGTGAAAGTACCTCCTCCCTTTGTTTTATTCTCAGTCCTGTGGTATTTTCAGAGTACGGTATATGAGAGGAAGTTGTTGAAAACACTGCATGATGTAAGAGACACAATCCTTTTTCTCCGTATCTCATTTATCCTAGAAGTACGGAGGGGACAATTAAGTTAAGACGATACAGGCAACTGGCTAAGGGGCAGTGTGCTAGCGTGTGGAGAGTGAGCTTGCTCATTTTATAGGTGGGAGAGCGTATTTCTCTGATTTTTCTGGAACGGGCTTGTGGTTGAGGGTGCAGCTCTGTGTGGGACCACCTCAAAGCCCCCTGACTAGCCTATCAGTAGTTGCCTCTGAGTCATGTTCCCTGGTTCTTTTCTGGGTCTCAGTACAAAGTGAGGAGACTGTGTATAAAGAACTCCCTGTGGGGCTGTCCTCAGAAGGGGCTGATGGGCGTGTTCAGCAGGGGCCGGCATATGCATCGGAGACTGGTGCGAAGGTGCCCACCGTCTCCATCCGAAACCTCCCACGCGGCAGCTCTCCTGTCCACTTGCCCTTGGTGGCAGCTGCACCTTCACACTCATCATTCTCAAGCGTTCATATACATGCAGATCCTCCTTCTGGGCTGTAGATACGTAGAACTTAATGACGATTCAGTATCTTCACCCAGATTTCCCATGGACTGAAGAAATATCTACAAGGTGTAAACACCAAAATTATCAGCATCCTCTCCTCCCCCAAACTTGCGTCTCCCCTTAGCAGTTTTTGCTAGGGGTTGACAGCGCCCAGGCAGCCATGGGGGGTCATCTTGATCTCTTGGTCTGCTCCTTTACTCCACCCTCCACCCTGAAATCGTCTCCCACACGCACAGGCATTTGAGCAGGGGTGCCAGCACACCTGGCACACGTACCTAAGCCGTCACTGTGCCACCAGGTAAATGAAAACAAAACAAAGCACTGCATGGTACTCCGTGACTGTCAGTGCTGGACATGTGCCGGGACGCATGTGGGATGCGTTCCCGTGGATGACGCACACCCACATTGTTTGGCCCGTGCTTTCAGGAAAAAACTTCCATTTTAATTTTTTAATTCAATTATTATTTATATTTAGATACTTCATTTTTATATTATAAGGGAATTTTAGCATTTATTTTTGGCCATATGGCACAAGAAATTTCATGTAACAAATAACTACAAAACACAAGAACAGATACAAAGTACTGTTCAAAGAAATTTTTAAAAGAATTAAAAACATGTATATAGATACAGAATTAGTTCTACCCATGTATAACGCACATCCTTATTTTCCCTCAAAAATTTGGGCAAAAGAGTACACGTTATATGTGGCAAAATACTGTAAAACCTGATCAGATCAGTTTTCAAAGTGAGGAGTTTTCAGTAGCTTTCTGAGAGCTGCGGATCAAGTTCAAAGTAAATTGTTTTGCTTGGCCTGTAGGGCGGCGGGTGGTTTGGTCTTCGCTTTCCTCACCTGCCTTGGCCCCTCGCGCCCCTGTGTTCCGTTCTGTCTGTTTTGCCTGAGTGTCCCCAGGAGGAGCAGCTCTTCTCACCCTTTGCTCCTGCTGGAGCCTCTGCGTGGAATGTCTTCCCTTTAATCCGTTTGAAATCCCTGTGAATTCTTCAGGCTTCTGTAAGGTTCAGTGTTGTCCACCTCCTGTGGGCAGACTAAGGTGGTCTCTGTATTTGTGTGCACTTGGCCATTGTTTGTGCTGAGACTGTTTTCATGTCTTGCCGTGAGCTTTTAGAAGGCAAGAAGCAGATGTTGTTCATTCTGTTTCCAGTGCTCAGACGTTCATTCTTTTTATTGAAAGAAGATTTTATTTACTTACTTTTAGAGAGAGGGGAAGGGAAGGAGAAAGAGAGGGAGAGAAACATCGATGTGTGACAGATACATTGATCTGTTGCCTCTCACACACCCCCAGCGGGGGACCTGGCCCAGAGCCCAGGCATGTGCCCTGCCTGGGAATCAAACCTGGGACCTTTGGGTTCATAGGCTGATGCTTAATCCACTGAGCCACACCAGTCAGCCAGTCAGGGCCAGACATTCATTCTTAAGTGTTTATTGAATGGATTCCTTTGCAGGTACTCTGGGCAGAAACATTAGTCCTTAAACATTTGCCTTCATGTGGGAACAGAAGAAGCAGTTGGGGAGCATGACACTGTGCTCACGTCCTCAGTACACCTGCCGCTTTTGTATTTTACCCATGCTTTGGAGATCGATGATACCAGCATAGTTGCTTACTGAAAGAAATAGATGCATGAGAGACAGTGACCTGCAAAAGATCCCCCATGGCTTGGCTGGTGTGGTTTCGTTGGTTAGGCATCGTCGCACAAGCCGAGAGGTCACTGGTTCTATTCCTGATCAGGGCCCATGGCTGGCTTGCGTCCCCAGTTGGGGGCGCGCGAGAGGCAACTGCTCAGTGCTGTCTCTCTCACAGCAACGATTCTCTCCCCCTCTTTCTTCCTTCCCTTCTCTCTAGAATCAATAAAAGAATATAAATAAATAAAAAAGATCCCATCAGCCGTAGCTTTGTCTCCAAACCCGAAAATTGACCCGGTGGCTTAGCCTGGGTATGTGCAGAATGGTAGCGTGTACGCCAGCGGAGCCTAGAGCTTGGATCCAGGGTGTCCTGCGTCCTCCGTCTTAGTGGGTTCCCTCTTCCCTGCCCTGGACATCTTCTCTCACCTGGACGGAGAATTCCCTTGAATAACCTTGCCAAGGGGCAGGAGAGGAGCTGGTAGGGGGAGTTTTCTCTCCAGTCCTGTGGTCGCAAGAGGTGGGGAATCAGGAGCGGCAGACTGTGCATCAGCCCTAGTTGCCAGTGAGTCCTTTGAATCTTGACTGTTCCACAGCAGTGACGTTTGTCCTCGGGAGCCTGGGAGCCGTGCCGTGCGGCCAACTACGCGTGCCCAAGGCCTGATTGTGAAACAGAATTGTTGAGGAGGCCTTATATGCCAATTCATTTCTGACCTGAATAACTTGTGATCTGGGGAAGGGGGAGGGGTGACAACGAAAGGAGAATGATGTGAAAAAATTACTGACTCTCGTTTGACAGATGTGAACATTGAGGTACAGTAAGATTAACTGTCTCGTTCAAGGGTTCAGGCCTAAGAAATCAGAGCCGGTATTTCATTTAATGCAGCTCTCATTCCAGAGTACGCGTTCTTTTCCACTGAGGCGTTCACAGCACATGTCATTTCGCAGAAAGTAAAGTATGCGGACGCTGGACTGGTCTTGCCTTCTATTTGGCCGCGTGACTTCAGCTCTCGCATGGCACATGCCTGTGTGGCCTGCGAACTAATAAAATCAACATGTTTACATGTTTAATTTTTAAGGGAAGGATTGTTCCTTTAAATGCATTCTTGTAGCATTTCCTGTCCTTTCATAGATAGATCTTTCGTAATGTCCAGGTACTGTTGGGTGTCTGTTTTCTTCTCTCCAACTGAACCGCGCTGAGGAGGAGACAGAGAATGTGGTGCGAGTATGGAGCGACGTGAAGTCCGACCTCTTCCGCTTGATCATCGTTCAGCTAGCTGATGAGAGATGAAGGACGGACGTTCCTTGGCACCTTTGATTGCTGACAGCAGCCGAACTAACTTCACAATAGTGTCCACGATTTTCCTTATAGACAATATTATTATTTTTTAATGTTTTTTAAATTTATTTTTAGAGGGCAAGGGAGGGAGAAAGAGAGGGAGAGAAACATCGATGTCCAATTGGTTGCCTCTCACACACCCCCAACTGGGGACCTGGCCCACAGCCCAGGCCTGTGCCCTGCCTGGGAATTGAACCCGTGACCTTTCAGTTCTCAGGCTGGTGCTCAATCCACTGAGCCACACCAGCCAGAGTTATATCTCTATCTAATATTATTAATATAAAACAACAATGTTTCTATGAGCCCCAAACTAGGGGTTTCCAGTCTTTGTTCTGTGAGTCCCTTTGATGGGCCAGGCGGAGGGAAGGTAAAGAGCTTGAAGGCCCTTCCTTGTCCTGGCTTCAGCCAAACAGCTCTCTGTTATCTGCTTTACATACTGAGGTTCTCATTAAGCTTTTCTTTGAATCATGGATTTTATCTTATTGTCAATTAAGTTTAGAAAAACATTGCCTTTAATGAGATCCCTGGAAAGATCTGTTGGGGGAAGATAATAAAAGTTAATTCAGTTAGTATTTGAGTGCTGACCATGTGCTGAGTCTTGAAGAGACTGCAGTGAAGTAGCTGGTTCAGCAGGCGTGAAGTAATCACAAGCGGAACGAACTTTCTAGAAGAAAAGGGACACAGTGTTACGGGGGCTCGTGGTTAGAGCTCTCAACCTAGTGTGCAGGGCAGTGGCTTCCCATCCTGACTGAGCGTTAGAGCAACCGGGAGAGCGTTCCCGGTCTCCGCCCCCTCCCAGAGCTCCCCAGGGTCCGTGTCTGTCCAGATGGGACTCCCCGGTCACTCCTCTGAGGATGGACAAGGAAAGGTGCCGGGGACACCTTCCTGAGGAAGTTTCTTGAAGACTTGGTGGGAGCCAGTGTAGATGATTTGGTGGGGGCAGGGGCGGGAAGGGCACTGCATGCTGAGGAACCAGGGTGTGTGACGGTCGGGCGCGGGGAGAAGGGGGGGGTCTGGAACTTGCTGGAAGCATGTTCTATATACTGCGGAACATATATGGTGTATATAACACATGTTTCCAATATAGCGTTTATCATGCTCTTCTGTGTTTACTCCCTTCCGCCCCTCAAGTTTATAAGCTCCTTGATAACGGAAACTGTTTCATTTGGTTGTAGATGTAGCATCTAGTATGAGCTCAGGAATAAATATTTGATGATCAAGCGAACAAAGTCTCTGCCTACAGGGGCCTAGTTCAGAGCAGGAGATGGAAAAGAATATTAATAATTATGGGATGGATGGTGACTTAAGAACTTCTTTTGGTACCTCAGGAACCCTTTATTAAAATGAAGTCTCATGCAGAAGTCCTGACACACACCGAATCGCGATGCTGTGCGGGAGTTGCTTCTTAGTTGACCTCTCCTGCTAACTTCCCGCCTTCTGCCCCACACGTTACTTTCCTTGTTTCCTCTGCCTGTTCTTACCCACCCGCTTAACTCCTGTTGTCTTTCCTTCAGATGTCAGTCCTTGACCCCTTTTCTCTAATGTCCGCTGTGGACGCAGGTGCCCACCTGTGCGTGCCTTTCTTCTAGCACCAGCGTCAGTTGGTCTTCAAGCAGAGTTTCCTGGCGCCCTGGGTACCTGCCTTTTTTTATGGTTTTGCTCTCCGGCACCAGTATCCTGACATTTTTTAGCATCTGAAGCTTGAGGTGGGAGGGGCTGCAATCAGAGGATTGGCATTTGTACAGAAACAGTGATTTATCATGGAAGTAAAGGGCTGTGCCATTAACCGAAAGAGGCAGAAGAGAAAAGCCGTGAGTAAGTACATGGGTGTGAAGCAGCCTTAGGTGCTGGATGGCAAGAGTGGACCAGTGGGCTTACGAGGGGGGCGGAGCAGCTGAGGGGGGTGGCGTTGTGTCCGACGGAGGTTGCTGCTCGTAACTCTGTGATGGCATCGGCGTGCCTGCCTCTGTGACCCTGACCCCGCAGTGATGCTCGCTGTTTGGGTGTAGGCACCGGGTAGAAAGATGGTTGGGTTGGGTCAGCTGGGATTGAATTTCACTCGGGGGTATGGAAGAGGAGACCCTAAGGCCAAGAGTACAGCTAAAGAGGTCAGTGAATGTAAGGGTGGGTGGGGTGAAGCAGGTTGGGGGTCAGTGGATCAGAGGTTTTAATTATGCTGAAGAATCATTTCACAGAGGAAATCAGCCCTGGCTGGTGTGGCTCAGTGGGTGGAGCGCCGGCCTGTGAACCACAGGGTCCCCAGTTCGATTCCCAGTCAGGGCACAGGCCTGGGTTACCGGCCTGGTCCCCAGCGGGGGGTTTGCGAGAGGCAACCGATCATGTGTCTCTCGCACATCCATGTTTCTCATCCTCTCTTTCTCCCTCCCTTCCCCTCTCTTTGCAGATAAGTAAATCAAATCTTTAATTTTTTAAAAAGGAAATCATTGAGGGCTATGGAATTCTGTGGCTTCTGGAGAGAGTCCCACTAAGTTAACGTGCGACACTGAGTGGGAAGTCCCAAGAGGTTGAAAATACAGGGTGGTTTACTGTTTATTAGTGGGAGTTCCAAAGGGCACATTTTTGTTAATATAGACATTTTGACATGGTAGAGTTGTATTGTCTGTGTTGGAATTTCAACTCTATCATTTACTATTTGTGTGACCTTGGACAAATTTGTTTGTCTGGAAAATGGGGATTTTTTTAAGCTCATAGCATTATTTTGAGGATTGTATGAATTGATGTTTGAGTGCTACCACATAGGAAGTGTATAGAAGAACTTATTAAATAGAAATAGTGTCTTTATGCCTGGGCTGGTGTAACTCAGTGGATTGAGTGCTGGCTGTGAACCAAAGGGTCGCTGGTTCGATTCCCAGTCAGGGCACAGGCCTGGGTTGCGGGCCAGGTCTCCAGTGAGGGGCACAGGAGAGGCAACCACACATTGATGTTTGTCTCCCTCTCTTTCTCCCTTCCTTCCCCTTTCTCTAAAGATAAATGAAAAAACCAGTCTTTTAAAAAATAGTGTCTTTGTAAGACTTACCTGTATGTTTAATTGAATATATAAGTCTTCTCATTTCTAGCTACCATTTCCTGCCCCCCTCCGATTACTGTTATGCCGTAACTAAACCTTCACTTGGTGGAACTGGTACTCTGTACGTGTTTTGCTAAAGTAGAAACTTTTTTGTGAGGTTTGTAAATCTGTGCTAATCACTTGGTAAAGTATATTTTAAATGTCTCTATCTTATGAATTTTATTTTAGCTGTTAAACGTTTAATGAAAGAAGCAGCAGAACTGAAAGATCCAACAGATCATTACCATGCGCAGCCTTTAGAGGTGAGTTTGTGCGTCCATCTTCTACGTATGGATTTTAACGTTTTACACAAATTCCTTAAAATTGCTTCTGCATTGCTTTGAGTCATTGCAGTGTTTGATGTGGTTGATTAATGTATTTTACTCCCAGTGTTTCCTGAGTGTTTCATTAGCCATTCGGAATCAGACATCTTAGAAGCAGCTGACTTCTTGTCTCCATAAATGGGTCTCAGAGGCTAAGTTGGTTTTAGGTCTTGAAAACGAAGGAGGGAGGGGAAGCGGAAAGGACCCAATTCCTTCTTACTGTCTGCAAGACCTGGCCCCGTGAGGGGTCTCTGCCGCCAGCCTGGGCGGCTTCTCTCTTCAGGCTTCTCACCCGTGGAAGGAGGGTGTTTAGTGGTGCTCAGTCTGGTCCCCGAACAAAACGTGACAGCGTGCGCGCAGGCGCTTCGCAGGCGGCGGAGAGACGGTGTGGGCAGCCTGCGTCCTCATGTCACCGACCGCTCACAGACGGGCTCGCAGGTGTCTGCGGGGGAGTTTTTAAAGGCTGTGAAAATCGTCCACAGTTTAATTAATTGTCTGACTGTACAGTTGGCTGTTGAACAATACAGGGGTTGGATCCCCAAATCCTACACAGTCGAAAATCCAAGTATAACTTGCCTCCCCAAACACTTAACTACTAACGTAGCCGCCGTTGACTGGAAGCCTTACTGATAGCGTAGACAGTCAGCTAACACACGCTTTCCATGTTCTGTGTAGTAGGAGTACCTGCAACATTTTATTGTATTCTTACAATAAAATAGGCTAGATAAAAGAAAATGTTATGAAGGAACTCATAAGGAAAATACATTTATGGCAATGTATGTATTCATTGGAAAATATTCAAATGTAAGTGGACCCATGCAATTCAGACCCATATTATTCAAGGATTAACTGTATAATAATCATCACTAATTAGAATTGAAGGACTAATTTTCAGCTTAATTAAATTTATAATCTTATTTGTGAATGTGTAACAAGGCTCAGACGTTTTTAAGTGCATTTGTTTAGAGAGGATCTGGGGCTTACTGGACACGAAAGCTACAGCAGATAGCTTTTATTTATAATGTTTGTACTTGAGACATTCTGTGCATTAGAAATTGTTCTAACAATAATGTAAAACACTTTTTCTCACCCAGGTACGTTTCTAACAGTCATTAATAAAAGCGATCCCACTTTTGACGTTACTGATTCCTTGTCGGTTACTGGTTTTGTTCAGGATAACCTGTTTGAGTGGCACTTCACGGTGAGAGGGCCGCCGGACTCTGATTTTGATGGAGGGGTCTATCATGGGCGCATAGTGCTCCCTCCAGAGTACCCCATGAAGCCACCAAGCATTATTCTTCTGACGGTAAGGGCTCTTGGCTCCTTGGAGTGCCCGCTGCTGAGGTCCTCGTGGTGGCCTCAGAACACGGTCAGCGTGCTCACTTACACCAGGAATCAAGTGGAACATCATCATCATCATCATCATCATTATTTTGGTTTTGGGAGTCAGGCCTTGGTACTGTGATCCCCCCCTAATTCATAGGAATTATTGATGTTAATCGGTGTGTAACTAGTGCAGTATGGTTGTTGGAATTCAGCGAATCTGCGTGTGCACAGGGCTAGGCAGCGTCTGGCACATGGGAGCGCTCAGCGCAGGGTCGTCAGTGACGTCATGCTTCTTAGTCACGTCGTGTCCTTTAACCTCTCACCTTCCTTACGTTCCGTTCCTCAGTTTCCTCATTTTCATGTGCAGCTCTTAGAAGAAGTGGTGCAGAGTCCTCAATAAATGTTTGCTGTGTTATTACTATTCATACCTTAGGATTTCCAGCTATGTTCACATATTTTATCTCCATGTGAAGGAAAAATACTGATCCAGTTTTCTCTTCTCTTTCCTGGGATGTGTTCCATCAGTAAATTCCTCTCTTCCTTTTATTTTAAAGACTTTATTTGTTTATTTTTAGAGAGAAGGGAAGAGAGGGAGAAAGAGAGGGTGAGAAACGTCAGTGTGTGGTTGCCTCTCGTGCCCCCCACACTGGGGACCTGGCCCACAACCCAGGCCTGTGCCCTGACTGGGAATCGAACCGGCAACCCTTTGGTTTGCAGACCAGCACTCAATCCACTGAGCCACACCAGCCAGGGCAGTAAATTCCTCTCTTAATTGTTAGGCTTTCCTTCCCTCATTTCCTTTTATTTACAAGTCTCCCCAATCTTGAATAAACCAAAAGTGAAAACCTTTCTTTATCTCTGCTTACCACTTGATGCTGTTGACTTGTTTTTATCTTTGAAAGCTTCAAGGCATATTTACGGTGGTGTAGCCTGCTGTGGTCTGGTTTCCACACGTACTCCCTGCACTGACCTCGAAGATTAGTTTGAAAAATCCACCGCCTTTTTCAGTCTTTCTCCTGTTCCATCTAAAGTAAACATCTGACACTTCGTGGGGTGGCAAATGGTGAGACAGAAGGTGTTCATTAATAAGTACCAAATCGGTGCTGCTTTTTACCTGTATTTAGTGTAGGGGAAAAGCATGGTTTTGGAGCCAGCAGCCCTGGCTTCTGGCCGGTGCTGTTTCCGTTACACCACAGTCAGGTTACATAATCCCTTTGAAATTTATTTTTTTCTTCTGTCAGAAGGTTGTGTATGGTAAAGGTAGTCACACTTTATAAAGTTCCTTTTCGTACAGAAGCTGCCTATCAAATCTTAGTTGATATTTAGAACATTAGTGTGGGCAGCAGGGCTGGAGCAGGGTCCTGGGCAGCCCATGCTGTGTCAGGAGTCACTTTTCTTTGCCAGGCTGTGGGGAGAGCGAGGGGTCGAGGGAGAGGGGCCGCTGCGTGGGGGGGCTGGGAGAGGGTGGCTGGAGCAGCGGCCGTTCACCAGCAAGTGCAGAGGTATCTCGAGAGTTAGCAGTTGGTGTGCTCATACCTAGCACGGTGGCTGAGAATCAGCCTTTCCTCCTGGTTCTCAGTATTCGTGCTTTCTGCCTCATTTCCTTGCTTTTGAAAACTTTCCTCTCTTTTCCAACCTCTATTCAACAAATACTTACCAAATACGCATCGTTCACCCTGTAGGCGCAGCAGAAAATAAGTCAGATTCTCTGTGTGTGTGAAGTACATATTCTGACTTCATGCCTCTTCTTGCTGCTTCTTCCCCTAAATGTGGGTGTTGTGCAAGTTTGGACTTCAGATGTTTTCTCTTATTTCTGTGAAATGGCTTCAGTGGTTACCTCGGTGGAGTCGGGCTCAAAACATGCATCTCTGCTTCTGCTATCACCGTGTTTGTGTTTCTCCTGCGGCTGGACATCATCCATAGCTCTTCTGCCATGAAAGCAGATTCGTGTCCCACACTGGAATCATTATCTCCGATCTTCCTCCATTGTGTTCCTTTCTTATAAAATCATACCATCCTTCCGGAAATCACTCCCAGCCCCAGAGCCTTCCTCGCCGTTGTCTAGTTAGGTGCTGCTGTGTCCTTAGGTCTGGCCCTAATCTTCTTCCAGACTCTGCAGAGCCTCGCACCACACTAGGCGCAGAGGAGGACATCGGAGCATCTCTGTATACCAGTTACTTAGATGTCAGCTGTAGCATCCAGTTTCGAAAAGGTGCTTCGACTCGTAAAAGCAGCTTGTATCGTTCATTCAGAATCCAACAGATATTTGTGCAGTTCTAGTAAGAGGACAAAAATCTGTATCCCTCAAAGATTATATTCTTTTAAAATCATCTTAAACGTTGTTTATATGTAAAATATATTTATACTAATAAAACGCAAAGCATGAAACACATGTGTAATTTTTAAACGCCTTATTTATTCCTAAGGCTAACGGACGATTTGAAGTAGGCAAGAAAATCTGCTTGAGCATCTCAGGACATCACCCTGAAACCTGGCAGCCTTCGTGGAGCAGTGAGTACTGATGTAAAGTGAATATGTCTTGCATGACTTCAGTCCGTTCGTCATGATAAAGTATACTACCTTCTTGAGATTGAAACTGTTCCCGATAAAAAATTTTATATTATTGAATGAATACTAAAAATGCTTTTCCTCGTCTGGATTTTGGCAGCCATTTTACCACAGCCGTCCTACCTGTACCTCTCCAGTGAAAGCCCGAGTCTGTCCTCTCTCCCCAGAGTAAACCCAGCCCCCTGACAAAGCCGTGTGCACGGGTGTTTACTTTTTATTGCAGTAAGAACGGCGTTATTAGCCATCATCGGGTTTATGCCGACGAAGGGAGAGGGAGCCATAGGTTCTCTGGATTACACGCCCGAGGAACGAAGAGCGCTTGCCAAAAAGTAAGTTTTGCATTTTTTTCTTTTAAGACCTAAATATTATTCTGGAAAATGGCTGCTTAGTTTTGCTATTTTAGAAATTCGGTTGTACCAGTTTACTCAGGGTTGAACGGAGTCTAAGGGATTTATTTCATGCTATCTGGTTTTAGAAAGTAATTGATAATATCAATCTAAAACGGGACCCTGGCCAGGTAGCTCGGTTGGTTAGAGTGTCATCCTGATGGGCCAACGTTGCCGGTTCAATCCCTGGTGAGGGCACATACAAGAGTCAACCAGTGAATGCACAACCTGGAATAACAAACTGATGTTTGTTCCCCTCACTCTCTCCCCCTGCCTCCCCTCCTTCCCTCTCTAAAATTGATTAAAAAAGCACTGCAGTGGGAGGTATCTTCTAGAAAATAGTACAGGTCACTTGTCTCCACGTGGACAGTATTACAGATGGAAGAGAACTAGGGCCATTATTAATGCAGCTTCCCACAAGATGAACAGCTTCTTGAGGGCAGGGAGGGAATGCACTTACCTGCCGTTGCGTCTTGGTGTCTGGCTCACAGCAAGTGCGCAGCGAATGATCTGGGATAAAAAGGAGATTTTACTGAGTTGTGGTTTCCTGGTGGGGCTGCCTTCGCAGTTTCTTTCAGGTGCATTCTGTCCTTACAGCCCAGGTTAGTCATTGGATTTGGGCGGTTCTCTCCTTGAAGTAGTGCTGAGACCAATTCTCGATTTTGATCATTTGCCTGTTCTGGATTCTGCTGCCTGCCACTCTTCAGACATATCCTGTGAATTAAATTGTACAGGGGTGGACAAAAGTAGCTTCACAGTTGTGGGTACGCGAAACAGTTTATTCCTGTATTGCTATTTTCCATATGAACGACGAAGCCCACTTTTGCCCTCCCCTGTAGCTTCTCTGACCCTGGCGCAGCCCCGAATAGGCCCTTCACAGGTGTTCGTTAAATCAAGGCGATTTTAGTGTCAGGGATGTTTGGTAGACTCTGGTTTCATCAGTCACTTTTCCTTTTAAACCCAAGTTCCGGGGTATACCTTACTTACAACTACTGTTCACAAAATTATAACGTGTACTTTGAATATATGACATTTGTTTTACTTGATTTTCTCTGTTGGGTTTCTGTTTTGATGTTTTTATCCAGTTCATTTCATGTGCAAGGTAAAAAGAAAAAAAAATGGTTTTTTATTCTAGACTTGTCAACGTATAGATTCTGGTTTGCATTAGAGGCTTTTTAAAAACCTGATATTGTCCCTGGCTGGTGTGGCTCTGTGGCTTGATCACTGGCCTGCAAACCAAAGGGTCGCTGGTTCAAGAACCAGTCAGGGCACATGCCTGGGTTGTGGGCCAGGTCCCCAGTGGGGGGTACAAGAGAGGCAACCACACATTGACATTTCTAAAAATAAATAAATAAAATCTTAAAAAAATAATTTATAAAAAACCTGATTTTGCATTTAACCATGGTAAGCTACTATTTTTGTGGATAAACTAATATACTCAAAATAAACATTTTCCTTTAAGTTTCCTCTGACTAACATTTTAAGGCAGATCGTTTGGTAAAACTGATTCTCACAAGGATATGGATAATGATGCTGCTTCTGATGAAACAAAATTAATAAATACTAAATTAATACTACTTTGACATACATCTTGTTTACGTGAAGCTATTTCATAAATTTAAGTAGCATGTTCTTCAAGACCTAAGGCTTTTATTATGCTGGACTAGATGTACAATAAAATAATTTTTTAAAAGGAAGTTCAGCAACATAACAGTATGTATTTTTACATATTGTGCGTGTTTATTTCCAGTCATACAAATCCTCAGCACTCTTGTGAGCGGCGGGGCCCTTTTTGGCTGTATCTGGAGCACAAAGGAGAAAAACGAAAGCATAGAAAAACAAATAAATCTGAGGACAGTCTGGTTAACAGGTTGCCTTGTTAACCTGTTCTGTCTATTAAGTAGATACCTTGAGTGTCTCCTTAATATAGTCAGTGATAAATTTCAGAATCAGGATTTTTCCATGAGCTTTTTTGTATTTCAAGTTGTACTGCTATTGTGATTTGTGAGTTTTTCCCCCGCTGGAAATATCTGTAAATTCTATTTTTAGTTGACGTCTTTACTGTTTAAATATGTTTCTCTTAGAAAACCTTTCAGCTTTCTAATGGACTTTTCACAGGCTTAGCATGGACTTGTTATGTGTGATCTTGAGGACAATGTAATTAGACAGTTTAGTGTATTTTGCCAAGTGTAATGCACAGTTTTTTGCCTTAATTTTTGAGGTTAAAATAAGGATGCGCATTATATAAATGCTTTTAATTATTTTATTTGTACCTATGTGTTAAAAGTGTAACTCTAGAAAGCAATAATGATATCTGTATGCAAAGTAATACCCTGGAATACGATAATTGGTTTTATTTCTAAATATAAATAAAAATTGGAATTAAAATATTAAAATGAAAGATTTTTTTCCTGAAAGTTTGGACTAAAAACATGGGTGTGCATTAGACACGGGAGCACATTATACACAGCAAAGTGTGGTATATCTTTTGTCATATAAATCTAAAGCTGATTTTTCTTTAGCTAGTACGTTGGGAAAATAATGAAATCTTAGACCAAACTTTTTCTTTAATAATGTCTCCTGCGTTTTGTTTTTAATTTAAAGATTTCATGTGTTTATTTTTGCAGAGAGTGGAAGGGAGGGAGAGAGGGAGAGAAATATCAGTGTGCGAGAGAGAGAGAGCTGTTGTCGGCTCCGGCAGGGCCCCCGCTGGGGCCCTGGCCCAGGCATGTGCCCTGACTGCAGGCTGGCACTCAGTCCATGGATCCCCACCAGCCAGGGTTTGGGGTTTTTTTGTTTTTTGTTTTTTTAGCTTTTATCAAATTTTAGTGTTAGATTTTTTAACAAAGGTTTTAATTATTTGTTTTTAGAAAGAGGGGGAGGGAGGGAGAAAGAGGGGGGGACAGAGCCATGTGAAAGAGAAACAGGTCCCCAACCAGAGACTGAGCCTGCAACCCAGGCAAGTGACCTTGCGCTTTGCGGGGAGATGCCCAGCCAACTGAGCCGCCCCAGCCAGGGCTGAAGTTAGACTTTTAAAAATATTGAGATATAGTTGGCATCAATTTTTTTATACCAACATAACTTGTGTATGTGTCTCAGAACTGTAATTGCCATAAATGCCTAATTTACATGTAGGTAAATATGATACGGACTTATCCGGTGTTCCTTTTTTTAAATATAGAACATTCATTATTTAAGGGTCTGGCATTAATATTCATGCATTTGATTTGTTCTCATTAAAAAAATTACGTCCTGCCAGATCACAAGATTTCTGCTGTGAGGGGTGTGGCTGCACCATGAAGGATGTCCTGTTGCCTTTGAAATCTGGAAGCGATTCAAGCAAGGCTGACCAAGAAGCCAAGGAATTGGCTAGACAGATCAGTTTCAAGGTACTCTCAATTGATAAATAGGTTCAAATTGCGAAGCCCTTTTTTATTATTTATTTATTTAGTTTTGAAGATTTTTTTTTTTTTTATTTACTTTTAGAGGGGAGAAAGGATGGGAAAGAGAGGGCGAGAAACATCAAGTGTGTGTTTGCCTCTCGTGTGCCCCCTGCTGGGGACCTGGCCTGCAACCCAGGCATATGCCCTGACTGGGAATCGAACTTGTGACCCTTTGGTTCGCAGGCCAGCACTCAGTCCACTCAGCCACACCAGCCAGGGCTGAAGCCCTTTTATTTACTTTCAAAAGTAAAACAATATTGTCCTATTGCAGTAAGGTTTTTACAAATAGTTTTTTAATTACAAAACTATTTTGTAATTAAATGTATATTATCAACTGATAATATACATTCACAAAGACATTATATAGCATATTGGTTTAAAGCCTGGACTCTGGTGTACAATGCCAGGGTTCAAACCCCAGCTTTGCTGTTTATTAGAAGTTGGACATCAGACATACTACTTAACCACCTGGTGCCTTTCTCTCACCTGTAAATAATAATGTTACTTACCTTTTGGGATTCTTATGAGGATTAAGAGAGTTAATACGTTTTGTATCTAGAACTGTCCCTGGTGCTTAATGAGTTTCAGCTATTGTTATAGAGAATGTAGATAGGCAATAAGAAAACACCAGTCATGTAGTTCCAGTGTCAAGAAACAACTGCTGTTACTATTTTGGCATGTCTCCCCTATGTCCCTTTGTTCCTGCATGTATTTCACCCGAACATGTAGATACTTCTGTAATTTAATTAGTGTCATAAAAAAGTGTCAGCCTGCATTAAGCAACATGTTATCCCCCCCCCCCCTCGCCCTCTCTGCATCCTGTCTGTCCTCCTGAGGTCCCGCTCTTGGGAGAGATTTTTTCTTCTGTTTTATTTTACTTGAAAGAAGAGGTGCTTAATAAATGTTGGTTATTTTCTTCCTTCTGAAGATTCCTGTTGTGTATAAAGTTTTGTGAAAATCTTAAGGCACGATATGTGTTGTATTCAGAATTTCAGATTTTAGAAACCATCAAGCGCACACCGTACGTTAATGCTCACCGTGGGGTCTGGGGCAGTTCCCCAGAATCACGTTCGCTAATATTTCATCAGCAAACCTGGGGCTGTCTGCACTAATGTAGAATAAAGACTGTTAATAGCCTCCCATGTCAGTCTTTGCCGGAAAGCTACAAAAACTTCAGATGTCGGAGACTTTTGGAATGGTAGATTGGGCGCCACGGGTGTTAGTTTCGTCTCTCGCCCAGTAGCATCTCCTGAGAGCAGGGGCTGCGTGCGAGCCTTTCCGTACCACCTCACGCAGCGCTGGGTGCGTGAGCGCCCAGTGTGGAACTGAAGGGTGTCCGTGCCAAAGCAGCAATTGCAGTGAGTCTAAGAAGGGGAACGTAGTGGGTTTTGGGTTATTCCGTGTGTTTCTTCTCGTGACCCTGCTCTTGGGTGTTATCTTTTTCGTAGGCAGAAGTCAATTCATCTGGAAAGACCATTGCTGAGTCAGACTTGAACCACCCTTTCTCACTAAATGATTTGCAAGACGGCGCACCTGCAGCATTCCAGGGTGCTGCAGCCAGGACGTCGGTACGGTTCCTGTCTTTTACGTGGCTGCGCGGCTGTGTCCTCGTCATTCTTTGCAGCAGTGGGAGGAGCTCCCTGGAGGGAATACCTGGTTTTCCGAACAGCTGGATGCTAGCCCAGCTCTCCCGCTCATGAATTACTGAATTTTCTTGAGGAGGTTATTCACACTGTCTGAGGTTTTTTTTTGTTTGTTTTTTCTTGTTAAATGGGGCTAGACTAAATAATTTTTAGCTCCTATTGTCCCTCTGGAATTCTCTGTGTATTTCTCAGAGAAGTTAGCTTCAGTATAGTGCTACGGTTAGAATAAAACAAAATATACGCGCATTAACCACTTTCTAAAAAGACAGTCTGTCTTTGGCAGGTGTGTTAAGCTGCATGGAGGCAGTGACTTGATAGGGGACTGGAGAAAGAGTCGCCTCTGACATGCTCTGTCCAGTAGACAGCTAGCCACTGTGGCTGTCTAAATTTATATTTACATTATTCTGAATTCAATCAAAAACTCAGTGTCTCAGTCACACTGGCCACACTGCGGCTGACTCATAGCCACGTGTGACTAACGGCTACCCTGTCGGGTAGCGCAGGCCTCAAACATGGTCATCATTGCACAGGGCTCTGCTGGACCGTGCTGCCGTGTGTGCGGCCGAGCGTCCAGTGAGGAGTTGCTGACCGAAAGGGAGAATGAGCACTGTGGCTGTTGTTCACTGTGCCCTGAGCGATCCGTTGTCTACTTACTGGGGGAGGCGGCCAGGCCCCGAGAGGGACTGATAGGGAAATGTGACTGAGCTGTTGCTAAGTAGTCAAGGTTATGGGGAAAACACTTTATAGAAGAGATGAACTCTCTTTTGGGGTCTTTTTAGTAGCAGGTCGCTTGGCAGAGTAACCAAATCCTCCCCCTCACCCCAGTTTATAGGGGCTTTAAGGGTTCAGGAAAGTCAGAATGGAAGCTGGGCCCTTTACTCAGGAATAACTTTCTGTGAAATGGGGCTGCGTGGGGTTGAGGGGCTCTGTGCTGTGCAGAGGGTGAGGATGGCGGGGAAGTGGAAGGGGGAGAGCAGGGGGGGCTGCTCTGGAGGACGAACTTGGAGGGCTGCTGGGGGAGGTGCAAGCAGAGATGTGGGTGGGTGGAGCGTTGAATTGTTTTTACAGGATCTCCGTGTAAGTTTATCCCTTGTAGAGGAATGTAATGAATTCATTTTAGTCAGAGCATGTTTTAAGTTTTCACCTTTAAAATTCAAATTGCTTTTTTATTTTATAAATAGTTTTTTAAAAATAAAAACGTCCTATAGCAGAGGAAAGCGGTAATCTCTTTTTCCCCTGTAAGGACAATCTCCTAATATTTGTGATGTGTTTAGATCTGTCTTTAGTTTATTTTCCATCTGTGTCAAGTTTCCCTGTTGCATGTTCCAGTTATACTTACTCCAAAAGCAGTTTGTTTTATAATTAATTACTGTCTGTCTCACTTCTCAGAGTGTAAGTTCCTTTAGGACCGGGCTTGTGTCCCCACTGCCTGGTGTAGTGTCTTGTATACAGTAGGGGGTCAGTATATATTGGTTGGTTGAATGAATGAATCTTAGGATTGACACTTTTTTAAAAAAAGTAGTGCAGGTAAAGAAATCAAGGCATTGTAAGTAAATTAGATAGCATAAGCAATAGTGTTGATATTATGGTAGTATTTTTCATTTTGATTTTTAAAGCACGTAAAACTTAGACGTATTCCACAGATACTGCACCAATTCTGGTCAGAACACTGGCAAACAGCAAGTTGTCTGCAATTGTGAGTTGAGCTTTTGATTACATTTACATACAATCTCAGTGTAAGTCTGTCGTCTGGTCACTGTGGGGGCCACCGAGACCTGGTTTTGGCTGAGGTGGCTGCTTTGCCTGCCAGTGCCGTGCAAGTTCACGGAGACGTCACACACGGGGTCCCAGAGAAGCTGTTGATTTAGCCCTGAGGGGGCGAGAGATTGCGGAAAGTCTAAATGCAGCAGATAACAGCATTAGGCCGTGTGTTGCTTGTTGAAGCAGCTTTTTAATCTGTGTAGAAATGGGAAAAGTTCTGATTTAGCTCTGTGTTCTTCCAGCCTGTCAGGTTGCTTTTCCTTTTCCCAGGGATGTTCTGCCTAAGCTGTTCCATTTTGCATTAAAAAGCAAACACAAAACTCTCTCACAGATGATTATTCCAGATTATTATAGGAAAATTTATATGTAACTTATCTGTGACTATGATTTTTAAAAATATTTAAATTTAATGAAATGAAACATCACATTTGTCCACCTTCCCAGAAGTGGTTGCTTCACCTTAGTTAAGGAAATGGAAACTATTGTGACTTAAGTCTTTACTCTGTGATATGCCTTTGGACAAGTGTAGGCAAACAGCAAGGATTTAGAAGTCCTACCACCAGTCTTTTTTAAAAAAGATTTTATTTCTTTATTTTTAGAGAGAGGTGAGGGAGGGAGAAAGAGAGAGAGAAACATCAGTCAGTTGCCTCTTGGGTGCCTCCGACTCCGACTGAGGACCTGGCCGCACACCAGGCACGAGCCCTGACCGGGCGTCTAACTGGTGGCCTTTGGTTCGCGTAACGACGCCCAGTCCACCGCACTACACCGGTCAGGGCCGCCCACCAAGCCTAAAGTATTTTGAAAATGCTAAAGCCAACTTGACTCTCCACCTGGCCGATCGATAGGAACTACAAAAATGCAGTCCAGTTAGTTCTTCAGCTCCAAATAATCTAAGTTTCTCAGGATCTGTTGTGCAAACTTGGGTTGTTTTCCCTTGGTGTGATTATTTTAAAGAGGAGAAATTTCAGAATTTTGCGATACTGCAGCACTAGGTTTTAGTCAGTAATGTATTATCCAGAAGGCACCAGAAATGTGGAAACTAATTAAAGCAATATGCTTACATAAATATTCCCGTTAAGTACATGCATTGTACTAAAATCCCATCTAAGTAACTTTTAGGGGTTGTTTTAATCCCTATGTTTTAAGGGATTGTTGTTCTAACTACAATTAATCACACTGATGAAGGTTCAGAAAGCTGTCTTGGGAAACTCATGACTCTCTTTGTGAACCAGATCTGGTTAATAGTAGTTTCATTAGCGATAACCAGCATTTAGGAAGCGGTTGTATATCCTAAGCACTCTGTATCATCACCCTGTTTAGTCTCACAAGGCTGAACCAGATATGAGCCTCGTCATACAAATGTGGAAGCTGAGTCTGAGGTCGAGTGAGTTTTTAGGGTCACGGGGATGAAGCGGCCGAGGCAGCCTAGTAAGGCTGGGGCTGCCTGTTTCAGCCAGGTGTACGGGTGGGGTCATGCTCTCCCCTCACCCGGATGGAAAAACAGCATCTGTAAGACAAAAGCTTTACACCGAGTCAGTCTCCTGTGCCGATTTCCGGATTGATAGGACCTCGTGTTTTTTAAAGTTTTCCTTAAGAACCCGTCTCCCTCTATCAGCCTGGAGTGCTCTTACTCTCCCAGGTAGTTTTAGCTTGGCTGTAGAAAGAATGGGCTGTTGCAAAGCGAATGCTTAATTGCTGCTGTCGCTCGGTTCAGCTCAGTGAGTATTTGTTAAGACACTGCGTGCGACCCCGTGTCAGCGTAAGACTTCACGCAGCGCTGCGGCTTTGCGCGTCTGGTCCCTTCGGCAAGCAGGTTGCTCCTGAGCGTCCTGGAGCGTGGAAGCCCCAAGTCCGTGCGACTCTCATTCAGTACCAGCACGGACACATTTTTAGCTTGAAGCCGGCAGTTTTTTTCTTCTGCTGTGTTACTGGTCGCTGTATTTGAACGCTCCCAGGGGTAGTTTTAAGAAGTACGATTATTTACACTTTTCAGTGCTGAGATGAACGTCAGACTTGAAATGTTACTTCTTCTGCAAGTAAATGAGATGAGTGGTGTTTTCCTGATGGTTGTGGCTGTCGGCGGCCCAAAGCCCGTCCTCTTACCTCTCTAAAAACGTATTTGAATATATTACTGAATTCTTTTTTCTTCTAAACATTACATTTTTCTCTCTAATGGGAAGTATTTAAAATGTTTTATATTTGCTCAGTAAAGTTATTCTGAATAAAACGTACATTCTTTTTTATTTGAAAGAATGTGCATAGCATTAATACAATCAGCACAAACGTATTTTCAATAGAAGAATTAAAGGCCACTGGGTCACTGCGGGCAGACTCGGGTGGCTGTGTAAATGAAGTGGGATGCCTGTTAGTGAGCCCTGCTGTCTCTAAACCGCAGTGAGGAGTTTGACTCACTTGGCACCGCGTGCGGCTGTGCTCAGAAGGGGTCTCGCTGACGGGCAGAAGGCAGGTGGCGTCCAGAGCTTCGTGGAGGCACCTCGGGTCCCCCGTAGCCACCTCCGCACTTTTCTCAGGACGCACCCAAGGGGCTCTCGCCGTTGCACAGAGTAGCAGCTCACACGCGCACTGAGGGCTCTTCTAGGCTTGTGTTCCGCTCAGTCGATGAGGATTGCGAGGACGGAGAAGCCTAGTTTGAAAACCACATCTGATCGTCCAATTTTCACAACAGCGTTGCTGTGCGGAACGAACGGTTTGAAACATTTCTTCTGCTCTTTGATCGTTTGAACGTGCTTCCGCCAACGATCAAACGATCAGTAAGAAAATACTGAAAGAAACGTGGTTCACGAGAGGCACACTTTGAGAGTTGCCCTTTTTTTGCCATTTAGGATGGCAAATTTTCAAGTAGAAAGTAGAAATTAAATGCTTCTCTCCCTGACTTTCCTGAAGAAGGGAGGTGCCCAGAGGCCTAGCAGATGTTGTTGGGGTTGCAGGTGAGGCAGAGTATAAAGCCCTCCGTGGAGAATATGGGCAACACCGAGTAAGTCCTTGTCTTTCTTATTTCTGGTAACTTTTTCCTCCACCTGGCGAGTGCTCAGAGTGAGTTGTGTTGCTGTCTTACTCAGAAGGGTGAGTTATTAGTCTGAACAGTGAGGTAATTCGTGGTAGTTTTGCCCTCACTTGTATTTAGTGCCCTGAGATTCTTTGTACTTTTGAATAGATAATAGGTATATGTGTAAGTTTTCCTTGCCAGTTTCAAACAGAATTTCTTAAAATTTCCTAGCACGAAGTCCAGAGCCCCTCGGGAGCATCTGTCCAACAGCCTGTCCAGCCTGTAGCTAAGAACACCTCCATGAGCCCTCGACAGCGCAGGGCCCAGCAGCAGAGTCAGGGAAGGCCGTCCGCCTCACCAGACGCAACCCAGGGCCCGCAGCCCAGAGACAACCACACTGATCACGGCGGATCTGCTGTGCTGATCGTCATCTTGACCTTGGCATTGGCAGCTCTTATATTCCGACGAATATATCTGGCCAATGAGTACGTATTTGACTTTGAGTTATAATACTGGTTTATGTCTTAAGAGCTGTGACTCAACTGCTTCATTAAACATTCTGCATTGGGTATAATCTAAGAATTGTTTACAAAAAATTATTTTGTATTACCCTTCATTCCTTTTTTGATCCTTATCAATTCAACATAAATGTAGCCAGACATTCAGACTGTGTCCTGCTCAGTTTAAGGGACTGGAGGTCACGTCCTCTGTCTCACCCTGTGACCTGCTTTACAGGGAAATAATTTGTTATTTCTCTTATCTCGGCTTCTTTTTGTGTAAATTTGTGACAGTTTTCTGTATAGTCCTTGTTAATTTTTGGATAAAAGATGGTGTTTTAAGTTCCATCGAGTGTCAGCAGTTGCTCAGTACCGTTTATTGAGTCCTCTGTTTCTGCTTATGCAGAATGATGGAGGGATGAGAGCCCAACGGGCAGAGTGACACCCCTCTGGGCGCTTCCTTACAAGGTCGCTCACATCGGGGCCACCGTTCTGCGACACCCTTTGTGTCCTGAACGTTCTCAGCGCGAGCTGCTCTGTCAGTCGGATGCTTAGGACGGAACCTTTGTTATTGGATGTCACTTGAAGAGGGAGTAACACTTTGAAACCACTTCAATGTACTATTATCCCATTCTCTCCACTGAGCACATAAGATTTAAAAAGAAAGAAAGCAGTCTTCCATAGAGCTATGTTTGAAGGAAGGAAGGAAGGAAAAGGGTCCAAGCCAGAAAGCACTTAATTTTATCCCAGAAGTTAAGTGGGTGTATCCTAAGATTTGAATGGTCTGCTTTAAGTTGTGTATCTTTTGAGATGTATATATGCCTACCTTTGTAATCACTATAAATTTAATTTTTCTGAAATATGCATCATGTGGAACTGTTTCACGAACCATATTAACAGAGAAGCTCAGGGCCCAAGCAACAGTGATGGAAATTAGAAAAAACTTCACTTGGAATTGTCCACCGAGTCAAAGCCCAGGAAATCAGCGTATAGCATAGTGCGGGCTAGCCCCACCTCCTCTGGTAGATAATTTTACCATCGTACGCTGAGCGAGGACATCCAATCCCAGAAAAGCGTTGCCCTCAGCATGGCCAGTGGCAACGAGGGAGGCGCTCTCTGAGAGTCTCGTTAGCGCGGCCTTCGTTTTTGTATGAGTACAGGCGGTCCCCAGCTTCCAAACAGGCCGTGCTCTCAAAGCACATTTGTAAGTTAATTTTTTTACATGTCATTGTTGTAAGTGGTGTTTAGGCTCTAGACTAGTCCGCAAAAGTTAGTCCATGATGGATCTTGAATAATCTGGGGGATGGTGTCCGTAAAGTCCTTCTGTGGCTTTAACTGACTGAAGCTACGGGCCAGGTGGACGCGAAGCGACTGGAAGGCGAGCGCAGTGTGCACTCCCCCGGGGGCTCGGGCGCCGGGCTCTGCCGGGCGCCGTGCCCGTGCCCCTCCCGGCCACTTCCCTTGGCCTCTAAAGGAAGCGCGTGCTGTGCGCTACGGTGTGACACGTCCTTGTCTTACACTTCAACGAGTGAACACTTCACAAGTGTTTGCAGATTGTTCCTGTTATATCCACAGCTGTAGTTGGTAAGGCCTAAGAAGCCCGAGGACTTTATGGAGACCTCGTATGTCAGGAAGACGATAGGTTGCCATGTTATAACCTCATTGCCATGAGCAAACGCATTCTGAGGTCTTGGTTTACAACACAAGACGCCACAAATACGGCTTCAGTCATCACTGGTCCCCAAACTAGAGGCCACTGACCCTGGAAGGCCAGGCAGTGTTGTCGTGGCGAAGGAAAGGCCTGTGTTCTCAGCGCACGTGGGGGTGGATCTTGCGCTAGGAAGAGTCCTCCCTCCACTGCCTCTCGGCCGCCCCCGAGCCAGCCTCCCAATCTGGGTGGTCTTGCTGCATGTTTCCATGGGATACGCTTGTGCTCTCAAATCGACTAAGCCAAGAAGATGTTGCGCTGTGCCGTCCCCTTCTAGCTGGTTAGCTCTTGGCCCTCACTTGTTGGCTGACCGGCCACCTGCTGTCTGTGCTGGGCTTTATTTTTCCGCACCTGATACACTTACCTGAAAGTGGCATCGTTAATGCTCCTCCCCTTTCAGCGCTGACATGTTACTTAAAAGTCCTTAAGTTGTCCGCCTGGCCCCCACTGTGGAGTTCCTGAGCAAAATTGATCTTCAGGGCCATTCCTACTCAAACCCACCTGATGGGCCTCTTCATAAAACTTTCTTTTTAAAAGCCCCCTTTTAACCCATTATTTACAGCGTACGGTCAAAACCGGAGGTACGATTTGGCAGGTGAAGACTCAGGACCCTTTCTTTCCCGTCCTCAGATTGAGGCAGCGCGGTGATGCGTTCTTTGGCCAATGCGGTGCCTGCCCGCCTTCCTCCCAGGGCGGTTACAGTAGCATGCCTGGGAAGATACATGATGTCCCTGCCACCTGTCACGTGTTTCAGCAAACGGAACCTTCCCGATTTTGGTGTTGTGGGGCTTTTACATGGCACTTTGCATTTTCATGCTGCTTATTGTTTTTATTCTACTGAAATAAATGAATTTCATCAAAATTCTCAACTAATTTTTTTAAACTTTAAAAAAATTGTTTCTTATTTTGACTGTAGAAATATAAAATTTCCATTTCAGGAGAATTAAGAAATCTTTTTTGGTTATACTTAGCTATGAATAAACTTTCTGGTGTTTTGAGGCCTCCCATTTTTATAGACGAGAATCGATAAACAGGCGAACCTCACACATGTGAACTCACTGGAGCAGAAACCCAGGCTGAAGCACTGAAAAGCCTGTACCGCTTTGTCACCTACAAGTAAGTGGATGGCAGGGAATGCGTTCGGTGAGCCTGGCTTGAACAGAGAATACCGTGTGCGTTGACGTGTGCTGGTCAGGCCTGTGGGAGGCTGCACCGGCTCAAAAGCTGTTTGGGACGTGTCTCACAGCTGCCTTCTCAGCTGGTTTGAGCTGCTGAACAAAACCAGTAACTTTATCCGTAGCTTGCTTTGACCAAAGGTGGAATTCTCTCGCCTCTTTTCCCTTCTCTGCATGCCTGCTGCCACTCCCCTGAGTGGCCGTCGTCTCCGAGTAGTGCAGCAGCTTCCAGCCGGCCCCGGTCCCGCCCCCTTCACGGCACTGCAGCCGGAGTCACCAGCGCCCAGCTCTGACCCCGTCTCTCCCTCATAGGCTCATGAGGCTGCGTGTGGCCCGAGCTCCTCCTGGTGCTCCGGCCTGTCTGACCTCAGCTCACGCCACTCTGCCTTCCCACAGCTCTGAGCCCGGCCCACGGGGGCCGGTCCTCTGTCCTGAGAGGAATGAACAGACATCAAAGCCCTACATCCACGGCCTCGCACCATGTACAGAAATTCACCCAAAATGGGTCTAAGACCTTCGTCTAAGAGCAGACACTAGAAAATTCTTAGAACAGCGTATCTTTGTGACCATGGGGGAGGCAGTGATTTCTTAGATAGGAGCTGAGAAAACATATACAAAGGAAAAGGGATAAAATTAAACTTTCTGTTTGAAAAATCATTACGTAGGAAGTGAGGAGACCACACGGTGGGAGACTGTTGCAGATGACATGTCTGGTCAGGGAATCTGAAGAACTCACAGCTCAGTCTGACTCGAACACTGTGAAGGGTTTGAACAGACACTTGTACAGAGATACCCGAGTGGCCAAAACCACATGAAGAGTTGCTTTCCGGTCTTTAGGGACTTGCACATCAGAACCACAGGGAGATACCACCTCACTCTCACCGTGATGGCTAGAATGACCGGAAGCAAAGGTGCGGAGAACTTGGAGTCCGCGCGTGGTTGGCAGGGAAGTAGAACGAGGCAGCCGCTTGAGAGAGCTGCTTGGTAATTGCTCGCAACGTGGAGTGCAGAGTTCCCGTGTGACACGGCAGCTCCACTCACAGGTCGTATGCAGGAGAAAAGAGAACACGCAGACTTGTACGTTAACGTTCCGAGTTGCATTGTGAATAGCCGAAAACTGGAAACGCAAATGCCTGTCAGCTGATAAGTGGGTAAACAATGCGTGAGGTCCGTGCAATGGCATATTATTTGGTAATGAAAACGAAGTTACAATGTCTGTTACGACGTGGATAAATCTTGAAGACGTTGTGCAGAGTGAGTGAAGGCAGCCGCAACAGGGTACCTACGGTTTGATCCCGTTTCTGTGAAATGTCAGAGCAGGCGAATCCTCAGAGACAGAGTAAACTGGTGATTGCCAGGGCTGAAGGGAAGGGGGAACGGGCAGTGGGTTCTCGTGGGTATAAGGTTTCTTTTGGGGAGGTGAAAATGCTCTAACATGAGTGGTGATAGCTGCACAGCAACTTTAGAATATGGTAAAACCCACACTTTAAAGCGGTGAATTCATGGTGTGTGAATATTTGAATAAAGCTGTTATTAAAAAAAAAGTTATGCCATCTCCAACTGTGGTTTTTTTCCCTCCTGCAATCACATGGTTGAACTGCTGATAATAAGAGAGTTTTTGCCCTGACCGGTGTCACCAAGTTGGTTGGGCGGCGTCCTGCAAAGCGGAAGACTGCCTGTTGGCTTCCCTGTCAGAGCACACCCATGCCCGGGCTGCAGTTTCGGTCCCTGGTCCAGGCGCACATGAGGGGCAGACAATGGATGTTCTGCTCACATGTCGATGTATCGCTCCCTTTCTTTCTCCCTCCCTCCCCCCTCTAAAAATAAATAAAATCTTTTTTTAAAAAAGTTGTAAAAATATTGGTGGGACCTAAAGTTGCATCTGGAACGCAATGAAACAAATATTTCTTTGAAAACCAACATCCAGCACAATTTAAGGGTTCCAGCCAGTCCTTTATAGACTTGTTCCAAGTAGAAGCAAGGAAGAGAGATCTTTTGAACAAAATCTATGGGAAGTAACTTTGGTAGGTCTCTCCCCTTTCCCACTAAATCCCTGGCAGAAATGGGGCTTGCAAACAAGCTGCCTGAATAATTCTGAGTGGCCAGATTTGGGAACCGCTGAATTAGTTCCCACAATGAGTCATTGCCACTCCCAAGTTGCTCTTTCACTCACTGAATTTGGCTTCCTGCCACGTGGCGCGTGACGCGACCTGATGAGGTTGGGAATTGAAGTTAACTGACGTCAGGAACGGTGTTCTTTCTGGGTGCCAGACCCAGCACCCTGTTTCCTGCCCTCACCTTGCGGCACTGATTGCAGGCGAACCCTCCTGCCGGACACTCCTTCGGTTTTCACAGTCCGCCTCGTCGCCAGTTCGGTGCTTTTGTTCCGGCAGCCCATCCCCCCTCCAAAAGGGTAGATTCTCCGAGGTTGTGTGCTCAGACCTGGACCCTGTTTGTCTCCTTGGAAGATCTCACCCTTTTCCGTGATCGAATTGTCGTCAAACACTGATAGCACCAAGACTGTTTCTCCAGTCCAGACCTTTCTCTTGAGTTCCAGGCTCGTTCCCAGCTGCCTGCTGGGCCTCCGGAGGTCCCCGGGTACCTCAAACGCCACAGGTCAAAATTTACCTTATCCCCCCCACCAGACATGCCCACCTGTACTGGATATCGGCTCATGGTCACGCCATCAGCAGACTTCCTTCCACACGAGAACCTGGACACCACGGCTGACTTCTCTTCCCTCCACCCTACTCAGTCCCCGAGTGTATTCTTCCTCAGTGGTACCTCGGCTGCACCATAGTCGAGTTCTGCCTTCCCTCCTCTTCCTCTGTCTTCCTTCCTCTTTGAGGGCAGGACCTCATCCTCTTTTAAATCGTTATAACTTGCCTGATTCAACTGACCCTGGTTAGAGATTTAAAAAAGTAAAGTGAATCATGTCATTCCACGGTACTCAGGAATCAAAAGAGCTCCTTTCGCTTCCTTCTCACATGATAAAAGCCTAATTTGGTTTCACTTCTGGCTACCGCCCCTCCTGACCTCCATCCTCACCTCCCTATGGACCTACCACACGAACGCTCTTTCCATTCCCAGGGTACAACAGGCAAGCAGTGAGTTTCGAAACACTTTATTCTGTCAGGAGGTTAAACTTAGCCATACGATTCCATATCTTAGGGTAGGCATCAAGCCTACTTTATGGTGTTTTGACATTATACCTTTTATGGTTGAAAACCAAAGTTGATCTAATGCTCATGACAGGAGGAACTTACATAATCCTGAATTCTTTGGTATTTTTTGCTTTCCTTCAAAATAAAAATGTTGTTTATATTTTGATGTGGTTTTTGTTCATTTCGGTGTGTTTCCATTGAAAAAATTAATATGTATTTGGGGGGGAAGCAAGCCTCCTTGGTCATAGTGCCTTGGCCGAGCACAGTGTCTCAGGCAAGAAGTAGCGCAGCCCTGGGGAGACAGGTCGTTTGTGTGCTTCCTCAGCATTTCCTGAGCACGGTCATACTCCTCTCCATGTCCACGAGGCCTTCCCTGCAAAGCCACTCAGCATTCAAGCTGACTCCCTGGTGAATGTGACAGACTGGTTTTATGAAGCCAAAGAAACGGATTAATGATTTCAGCAAAAAGCTGGTATGTTCAAGAGATTTATTTTTTTTTTATATAACGGTTTTAGCCAAAGCTGTTCTAGAATGCAGCGGAAGCAGAGTTTTACAGGAGGACACATTTGGCTTAATGACCAATCACTGAGCAGCAGGGAGGAAAAGCCTTGGCATTTGGGTCATGACCCCTGGGGAGTGCAGGGGTGGGGTGGGGCAAGAATTGGTATCAAATATTAAATCAGGAAGATCGGCCTGGCCAGCCACGCCCTTGCAGCCCCTCCGAGGCCGAGGCTGACGACTCTCAATGGCTAAGCCTGGGGGACTTGCCCCGAGGCAGGTCCCTGGACAGCGGCTTGTGGCATCCTAGATATTCACAAAATGCCTTGTTTCACGAAACTCATTCTGTTTCTGCTTTGCCTGATGGTTCTTGCGGAGAGCAGAAAGCCCGAGAGGAGACAGACAGGGCAGCTGGAAATGCCCAGCCCAAGGTAAAGTGGGCGAGGGGGCGGTGGAGCGCAAACCCACTGCGTGCAAGCGGTGAGCAGGCCAAGCTGGCTGGGCCGAGCCTTCATCCTGATGTCTGTGTTCCGCTGAAGCACTGGGTTTCGGGCAGGCAGCTGAAAGCACTTAGCAGGCAAACCGTCTCTGTATGTCTCAGATAGCGCTGCTTCGTACGTCAGGATTCTACCCTGCAGGGACCGTGCAGGGCCGTGCACTCAGTGTTTGGGGGTTGCGTGTGGGAATTTAGCCTTATCTATTAAGAAACAACATGCCTGGAAGTTGTCTTTTTTTTTTTTAAAGATTTTATTTATTTATCTTTAGAGGGGAAGGGAAGGAGAGAGGGAGAGAAATATCAATGTGTGTTTGCCTCGTGCATCCCCTGCTGGGAACTGGCCTGCAATCCAGGCATGTGCCCTGACTGGGAATCGAACTGCGATCCTTTGGTTTGCAGGCCGCACTCAATCCACTGAGCCACACCAGCCAGAGCTGGAAGTTGTCTTTAAATTGTTTGATTGGGAATAACTTTGTAATGGTGTTGGGTTTTAGAGTTTACTGTTTTGAATCTTAGAAAAGGCGTTTGAAATTTGCTAGATGATCAGAAATGTACATCAGGACAAGGGTGAACGCCACTTCAGGATGTAATGGAAACATTTCCAAGCAACACTGATTAGGCCCAGAATTTGCATCCAGGATCCTGACATTACTAATCAGAGTTCCTTAGAAACGCTTTGAAGTGGCGGACAAAGCATGATAACTCCAGGCCTGATGCAGACACAACACCGCTGGGCAGGAAGGAAAGAGTGAGTAGATAAGATAAACACCACGTGCGAGATGTCGCCCATTTGCTTTCCCTTCCACTAGGCATTGCGTCAACCCGTGATTATGAATATACACGAGTATCTTCAGGCACATTTCTGGGTCAGCGTTCCCTATTTTCAATCAGGCACCGCTCTCGGTGACAATGTTGTGAAATTGCACTGCCCATACATGCCTGTCCTATTATAAACATGCACGTTGAAGCGTGACTGCTTCCTTCTTTTTAGATAAGAACTATCTACAAGAGTCACAATCTCTGCTTCCTGCATCCCCGAGGATCAGCTTGAGCACCCCAGGCGGGTGGCCGGGCTTTGGAGTCTGCGGCCCTGAGAGGTGTAAATACTCTGCAGAGCCTAATCCCACTCAGTCAGAAAGCAAACGGGTAAAAATCCAGGATTCGGGAAAGAGGTGCTGCTCTGGGGGACTTAGCCGGGTTATGTTTTCAGAATCATTGGCTGCTGACCCTGGAAGGGACCTCAGAGGTCATCTGGTCCAGCCATTCCCCTGAGTGCTAATTCTGGACAAGGTGCAGAGGTGTTGTATCGAAAGGGGGTTTCCGGGGTCAAAAAAGCTTGGGAAGCCTTGGTTTAGGCCATTTTTAGCAGATGTTCTTTATAGCAGAACTTTTAGAGCCTTGTTATGCAAATGGACATTGTGAATCTTGAAAAGGGGGACAATTATGCCCTGTTAGGCAAAACAACAAAACCCCAAACAAACACCCTCCCCTAAAACCCAACCACGCTTTTTGGGAGCGTCTCATGGGGGCTTCGTAGAGCATGCACGGGGAACAGTCGCATTTTGCAGATGCCAAAACGTGGGGTCGAAGGCACAGGTCTCGAACACGGTTGGCTAGTGGCTTGACAGGCCTCGAACGCAGGTTTCTGATTCACGCAGCCTGGAGCAGAGGCGTTGTCTGAAACTCCCTAAGGAAGGTGCTGGGGTTCCACACGAGCCCCTCAGGGGGGCTTGGGGCAGCACTGCAAGGTCACGTCGGCCGGGTCACTGCCCGGAAGACCCAGGTTCATTCCCAGACACTTGCACGAGTGATTCTGACCCTGAGGGCTGAGGAGAATTTCTTTTGGTTTGCAGGCTGGTGCTCAGTGCACCGAGCAGCACCGGCTAGGGCCCGTGAGAATTCCTTGAAATCCATCCCATGAGGTGTTCAAGTGAATGAAAAAAAAAAACCCCAAACATATAAACTAGAGAAAACATCGCACCAGCACACGGCTCCAGGCCTCACCGCACCCAGCAGGCACGCGCGGGGTCAGGCACCCGCACAGCGGGGTCGGTCTGTGACAAATTCCAGCCAAGCACCTGACTGAAATCATTTAATTACCGACACCCAAGGGTTAAGCTGTACTACTAAAGAGGAATAAGGCTCCTGACCCTGATGGTGTTAGAGCACTTCATCTCTGCAGGGCAGCTCCTTAGCAGTCCTGTTCACACCCACACACACGCGCACACACAGCCATACACACACACACCACATACCACACGGTTTCACACATTCACGCAGTACCGGATGCACATGGTCATGCTCACATGCTATATGCATGGTATCGCACACGTTCACATGTAACACGCATGGTCCCATGCACACACGGTCACACACACTCTCAAACCTTCCCTGCCTCCCCTCGGCCAAGGCACCCTCCCCAAACCATTATTCTGCCCAGCACCTGCTCTTGCAAACACTGCCTCCAGTTTTCTGACCCTTTGGGTCGCCACTTACTGAGTCACTGCCTCCTGAGCTGTTCCCTCTGAGCTGCTTGTTTTGTTCTGTTCTTGCTTCTCAGCCTCCCAGCTTTCTTCCAACCCTTCCCCCACCCGGCTGCCTGAGTGGGCCTCCCGACCGCGTGATTGCTTTCCTGCCAAGAGAGGCCCTCCTTTGAGATCTGAAAATAAACCGAACTCTGGGCCCTGGGAGGCCGGGTCGGCCCTGGGGCACGACTTCCTGTTCCCCAAGCTCCGGGTCCCCTTTCGGATTCCTTTTCCCATTTGCCGGCCCCCGGGCGCCACGTGCCCTCGGCAACCCTTCCCTTGGTTTCCATCATGGCTGCGGTCGGCTGGACCCAGAAGCAGCTTCGCTCTCCTGCTACCCAGTGGCCCTCAGCCCCACCCCGGAGTCGGAGTCGGGGAAGGGAGTGGAGTCGGGAAGGCAGGGAAGCCAGGTCCAGGCCCTGTTTTGCTGCTCCCTGACCATGTGGCCATGTTTCCGTAATTATCTTTCCGAACCTTGTTTCTCCAACTGAAAAGCGGGGGGTGGTGAGACCTCCCTCCCCGGGAGGATGGGCGGCCTCGGCGAGGGGGCGGTCCCCGAGGGCGTGGTCCTTGTGATTGCTTATTGCTGCCAAATAAACCTCAACACAGGGCACCAGCCCTGCTTCTCGAGGGCGTGGTGAACACATTTTTCTTTCTCTCCCCGCTCTCCCCCCACCAAGGCTGGGTTGGCATTCCCGTGAAGGTTCTGGCTGCTCTGCCACGGGGCAGGGGTTTGGGATCTGGCCCCTGCCCCTGGAGCCTGGGGTCCCAGGGCCGTGGCGCTGGGCCAGGGCGCTGGGCCGAGCGGCGCCCCCTCCTGCAGAAAGATGAATGACTCACACAACTAGCGAAAGACTCACGGTGTCAGTGGCCTGAGTTATCGAATAACTGGGCCCTTGAAAACAATTTCCAGACCCTCAGTAATGGCCCTGGGATTTCAGTCCTCTCTCTCGCCAGCGCTGGCGCTCCAGGGCATCTGCTCCCCTAATCCTCTCCTCTTAAGGGACGTGGGGGCAGCTGACCTGGAGGGATTTGCTGCGTGGGAGGCAGAGGGGCAGGGATTCGCTGCCCTCGCAATTTGATGTCTGTGATCGGCTAAGCCCCGAGGACGCACCCTTCCTCCCTCCCGGTTCCTGGGGCCTCTTTGCTGTGGCATCCGAACTGGGCCCCTCAGGCAGTCGTTGCGTTGGAAACTGGGTCCCTGTTGAGGCTTGGGGAGGACACCAGTGGGAGTGGAGTGGAAGGTTCTTGGAAGCACCGGGACCGTGGTCACACGTGCATGCTTCAAGATAACTGCACTGAGGTCCTGTATCCCAGCTGAAGGGGGGAAGAAGCCACCCTGGACTCCCTCCTTGGACACGCGCTTCCATGGGCTTGTCTAAAAGCAAACCTCACCTCCCTGGCCCAGTGTGGCTCTCAGCAGGTTGAGCATCATCCTGTGAACCGGAAGGTCACAGGTTCGATTCCCAGTCAGGGCACATGCCTAGGTTGTTGGTTTGGTCCCCAGCTGGGGTTTATACAAGAGGCAACCGATCGGTGTGTTTTCACTCCCAGCAGCGTTTCTCTCCCTCCTCGTCTCTCCCTTTCAAAGGCATCATGGCTTCTTCCTCCAGCTGCTTAACACCTGTCAGTATTTCCCCCTCCTTTTGGATAAGGACAAAATTCTTTTTTTAATGTTTATTTATGGATGTTTTTAGAGAGAGAGAAAGGGATAGGGAAACATCGATTTGTTGTTCCATGTATTTATGGGAGGTTCTACTCATCGGCGGTTTGTGTCCGTGCCCTGAATGGGGATTGAACCTGCAACCTTGGTGTATTGGGATGATACTCTTACCAACTGAGCTACCTGGTCAGGGCTGGAAAAAATTCTTAACACGCTCTTCAAGGCTCTTCCCGGCCTGGCCCCTGCTTGCCTCTGCAGCCTCATTCTGTCCGTTTTACCTAATCCCTTCCCCCATTTCATCTGATATCCATCCACTTACCCTTCAGCTAGGTCACCTCACACTCCGCAGGGAGTGTGGATGCGTGGAGTTTAAATGCCTGTAGGCTACTCACCTGGGGATAATCCGGCAGTCAGATGTGAAGTTCTAGGGCAGGGGGCATAGATTTAGAAATCATCAGGATGCTAATGACAACCGAAGCTGCTGACATACCGCCACCTGCCAAGGCGAGTGGGGAGAGAGAGAAGTCAGCTGGGACAAATGCCCTGGGGACACTGGCACTGAAGGGATGGGATGAGGAGGTGGCCACAGTGGAGACCGAGAAGGAGCTGTTGGCACTGTGGGAGGAAACCGAGCGCCCTGCCTTTCCCGCCCAGGGGAGCTGGCCCTCAACGGAGAGCACCTGCAGGGCCTCAGGCCCCGGCGAGTGAGGCAAGCAGTGCTTGGGAGTGAGGGAGTGGCAGGAACATGTGGAACTCTGGGAATTCTTCTCCCTGGGAGATGGATTATGAGTATTTTTAAATATTTTATTTATTTATGTTTAGAGAGAGGAGAGGGAAGGGAGAAAGGGAGGGAGGGAAACATCGATGTGAGAAAAATATTGACCTGTTGCCTCGCAGATGCGCCCAGACTGGGGACCTCCCCCACCCCTGCAACCCGGGCATGTGCCCTGCCCTGGGATTGAACCGGTGGCCTTTTAGTTTGTGGGACGATGCCCCACCAACTGAGCCACACCAGTCAGAGCGAGAATTATTTATTTACTGGGAAGGGGAAGACTTTTTTTTTAAAGGAAATGTCAAAAGAAGAATATAACTACCACACCTGTACTACTGCCATGTTCCGGTGAATTTTGTGAGAGGAGGAGGTGGGATCTGGACAAATTTTTCGTTTAGTTTGGTTCAAGGTGGGACAGACTTGAATCCAGTTTGAGTGCTGACGAGAATGAGCTGTGAAAAAGGAAGGTGCTCAGGAGGCTGGGGTGAGGGTGTTTGAGGGCCAAGTTTAAAGGGCTCTGGGAGAAGGAGGGTCAGACACTCAGCCCCCAGTTACCCCCAGAACCTACAAGGCCAAGGGAAGTGGAAATTTCTGAGTGGTCCGCTCTCCCTTTTCACCTTCTCCCTGGGTGTCTCCCAGGCATCTCAAAATCAGATGGCTCGTAAGAATTAGGGGCACACCCATCCCCACAAACGCGCCAGTTTTTACCATCCCTAGGAATGTCCGCACCACTCACGCAGGTGTCCAAAGTTGTACACCTGGGTCACCCTTGCCCCTCTTTTCCCCTCATACCCCATGCCCAATCCATCAGCCGGACCTTTGCACCTCGCTCAGACTTGATCGCTTCTCTATACTTCCCCCAACCCTCATCCAGGCACCCTGCTGCCTCAGCAGGCTTCCTAATGGTCTCCCACTTCTACCCTGCCCTCCTACAGTCTCCTCTACACAGGAGCCAAGTGATCGCATCAGGTCCTAAGCCAGACCTTTCGCCTCTCCTGCTCAGAATGTCCGTGGGTCTCCCCGCTCAGGATCGTACGCACGAGGGTTCTTCCGATGTGGTCCCTGGTCTTGTCACCTACCTCCTTCCTTCAGGAAGGTTCTCCCTGCTGTCCTCCAGCCCACCGGTTTTCTTACTATTTCACGCGCCGGCCAGACTCACCTCAGAACATTCGCACATGCTACCGCCTCTCAGAATGCACTTCAGATGTGCCCTGGGTTTGCTCCCTCCCTCCGCCCGTGCAGGTCTCAGAAGGCTTCCCGGACCAGCCTCCACCCCAGCCCATCGCTCTCCTGTTCCTTACCCTGCTTTGTTACGATTTTGTGGCACTTAGAACTTCCTGAAGTTACATTATTCATCCGTCTACATGCTATTATTGATCTCCCCAACAAAGTTATCAGCCCTGTGAAGGCAGTGACTGTATGTTCTCCCCATGACCTGAAGAGCATCCGGACAGAGTAGGTGCCCCATGGAAATGTGATTAGCAAATGAATTTGAGTCCAGGAATTGAGGGATTGTACGACCGGAGCGTAGGATGGCTGTCCAGATGGACGTTGGCATCCGTAAGGTTGGTGGGGGGAGCTGAATGGAGTGGCAGAGCCCTCAGGGAAAGTGCGGGAGAATGACTTGGAGGCCTCAAGCTGGGCCAGAGAGTAGAGCTGTAAAATGGGAAGACCCGGCTTAAAGGTGCATCTGCTTCTTGGGCGGGAAGGGAGAGGGATGGGGGACAGGCAGCCTCTAGACCAGCAATGAATACTGAAGCTCTTTGCAGGCACGGATTTGGTATATATCTGCACCCTCGAATATAACAGCCACCAGCCTCATGTGGTTGTTGAGCCCGTAAGTATGGCTGGGGTAACTGAGGGGACTGACCGTTAATTTTATTTTAATTAACTTAAGCAGCCATGTGTGGCTAACGGCCACCTCATTAACCAGCACAGCGTTCAGACTCCCCGACAAAGGACGCTGTCAGGGCAGAGCTAGTAGCAAATGGAAGTTAAGAAGGATTTCAGAGGACGGTGTCGCAAAGAACAGGGCCTCAGGGGAGGGAACGTGTCACTTCCCTCTTACAGAGTTTATGCAGGAGGTTTGCTTGCAGCTTCTAACAACTTGAATGAACTGTGGTAAGAACACTGAGTAAAATAGAGGTGTATGTAAATGATCAACAGACACTGGAAACAAAATCTCTTCATTTACTTCCAAAACCTTAAATGACCCACACATAACAAACATTATAGTAACACTGATTTCTTATAAAGTTGCTTATTTTATTCTGTCAAGAATTAGATGTCACATCCAAATGTCCAAATGATCTTCCCTTCCTTTCCCTTCCCTTCCCCTTCTCTCCTTCCTTCCTTCCTTCCTTCCTTCCTTCCTTCCTTCCTTCCTCCCTCCTTCCTTCCTTCCTTCCTTCCTTCCTCCCTTCCTTCTCTCCTTCCTTCCTTCCTCCCTTCCTTCTCTCCTTCCTTCCTTCCTCCCTCCCTCTCTCTCTGTTTCTTCCTCCCCTCTTTTCCCTCCTTTAGTGATAGTCCTGTCAGTAGGATCTTCCTTTCGGACATTTCGGATTTTACTGCTTTAGGGCTATGTGTGATGGTGGTGAGAAAAAAGGTCTGGACAGAGCGAGTGTGAATGAGGGAGAATCAACCCTTTGTCACCTGGGTTAGAGGAAACAGAGTGAGCCAGGCTCCTCCGGCCCCAGCTGCTACCTGGGTGGCAGGAGAAACTCTGTTTACAGCTTGGCCCGGGTCCGGGCGGGCTATGGATTGAGGGGGTTGGACTCTGCGGACAGCTGCCAACTGGACTGATGTCAGCATCAGGTCTGACTAGGACAAAACCAACATTCTAAAACTTTAACTGTATTCATCTCAGATTTTTATTGATCATAAAACCAATATTACAACGTAAGAAAAATGTTCAGTCCCCCATACCCCCGCATTTTAATTCCTCCACCATTCAACCCAACGACTGTCTTCTAGTCGTACTTTTGGGCGTTGTCAGGCCGTTGGCTTTAGGAAGGCTCTGGAAGGGTCTGCCCAGCCTTCGGCCTGCCTGTGAGGGCCTGGGGTGGGGGTGGGTTCGGGTGCTGTAGGGAGGTGGGTGTGATTTGGAGCTTGATGGAGAGAAGGTGCTTAATGGTGGTTCTGGAAAGAAGTCATCTCCCCAGATAATCTCACTCAGTGCCTTGGAGGGCCGTGGGAAAACATCTCTCGCTTGTCTTTGCAGTCACCTTCGTAAGAAGAACCTCGATGTGACCAAACTCCAGAAGGGAAAACCTCGGCCCCTGCTCAGAGTGGAGGACCACGATTTCACCATGAGGCCTGCCTTCGGAGGTAGGGTTGGGCCCTTCCCTCGGCCTGGTGGGGCCCGGTCCCCAGGGCTGCCTGCTGCTGCTCAGGCCGTTCTCTCAGGGTGCTTTCCCTCTCACAGTCGGATAAGCCCCGTGGCTTCCAGAGTCACTCATCTTCCCAAGGACGAAAGAGCGGGAAGGAAGTGAGCGGGGAGGGCTGTTGACGGAAGAGGAGCTGATGTGCATTCGGAAGGGACAGGGCCTGTTACTGCCAACTTTCCTTCCCTAAAAAAAATTAAGAGCTGGCCAGGAGTCTGGACCCAAATGCCTCCCTGGCTCAGGCACCCTGCGCCGAGCTGGAAAACTTGGGTTTTGAGGGGGGCCCCTGCTTTTCGTGCAATCATAACAATTTAGCAAAAGCCTCTCCGCAAACTTGTCCCTACGGAGCTTCCCTGATTTGGGGGCCAGGGAGGAATGGCATGGCCGGTGGCTGTCCCTTTCAGGAACTGGAGACGTGTCACCGGAGAGTGGGAAGGAGCCAGCCGGCTGCTCCGTGCAGAGGCAGGGAGTGGGGTGAGGACAGCGGCATGCGCGGTGCAGACCAACACCCACCTTGTGCGTGCGGGGGACCAGTTGGAAGCCTGGGGCATTTCGGCTGATAGACCCTGGCCAAGACAGACCCAGGCAGCCTGGCATCCATTTCCCCTTGTGTTTGCTCTTGCTCCTCACTCAGGTCCCAGCCTTCTCCTGGGGAGGCAGGAAGGAGTAGCGGTGGCCTGTGGGCAAGTCAGCAGCCCTCTCTGGGCCTCCGCCTGGTGGTTGGTAAAAGGGGGTTGGTGCCGGCATCAAGCCAGACAACGCATGTAAAGCCCCCAGCACATGCCTGTTCTCGTCCCCTTAGAAAAACCCAGCTTCCAGGCTTTCTCCTCGTGTGTCTGTTAAGGGATCAAGACATTAATTTACCCAAAGGCCTCTGCATGGTAAAGGGCCCCCGAGCCTCCCACGCGATTCCCTGGGCTCTGACACCTGCCGAGCAAAAGGAGAAAGGTTGGCAGCGGACCCCGGCCTGTGCCTGGTCTTCCTGCCCAGGAGCGCGGCTCACCGCCTGCTGGTTCAGTCAGGAGGCCCCTGTCTCTCTGGGGGTTCTGGTGCCCTGGGCGCCGGCCATGAGTGATGTTGCCAAGGAATTTTATCAAAATAAAGTTTTCTTGAACAAGCAGTTCTAAAATAGCCCACCGGCTCCAGGAGGTCCAAGCCAGCTGCCCCGTAAGCAGGAAACACCACCTTGCCTTCCTTGTAGAGTACCGGTGACGGCCCAGAGGGCCAGCAAGGCGGCTAGAACAATAATGAACAACAATATTAATGACAGCCAACACTTTTTCAGTGGTTCGTCTCCGTGCTAGGCACCATTTGAATGGAGGTATTCACACAATCTTATTTTAGTCCTCCCAACTGCTCTGTGCAATAACCACTGTAATTGTCCCTAGATGGGGAAACTGAGGCACAGAGCGGTGGAGGGACTGACCCAGGCCGCACTGCTGCTCAGGCTAGACCCTCCCTCCTAGCCTGGTCTCCTTCTTGCCTCCTGCACCGGTGCGTCCCTCGATGCCGGGCTGGCGTATTCATTGGGCAGGAAAGCCACAGCATCTGAGGGCTCACAAACAATGCTCTTGGGGCCCCTGGAAATATTTTAATTTGTTTTAAAATCGGAATAAAAACAGAAATTTTGGGTAGAGAAACTGTTTCTTAATACATTCATCTTTATACCAGTAGAGTTGTGGAATATGATTTTAATATGTTTTTTGTGGAGGGAGGGGCCCAGGAAGGCAAACATGCCTTAGAGGCCCACAGGAAGTCATAGCATGGCCCTGACCGAATGCACCTGGACCGAATGGCCCTGACCGCAGCTGGGCTGCGGGTGATATTCTGAACGAGGTGTTGGAACTCCCTACGGGACGCTGTTGGTGCCGGCAGGAGCCTGGGCGATCGCCTCGCCACCTGAGCAATTCTCTAAGTCCCCGTTTTACAGGAGAAGAGGGTTAAGTGGCAGCCGCAGAAGAGCTGGGGCAGAACCTGTTTTTTCTGAGATGTCAGCTGTGGAACCGGAAGCCTGAGAAAAACGCCCCCTCCCCTGGGAGAAAGTCAGCACAGGCAGCAGCCAGTTCTGCCAGGTGAAGGGATGGCCGGTGGAGGTCGGCCAGGTTCCCAGCAAACCCAGCTCTGAACAGAGTCACCCAACAGGCTGCAACCCCCGTCAGGGTCACTCCTTCCTCAAGAGGTGTTTGAGGAGCAAGTCGAACTTCCTGTGCCCCAGTCCCTGAAACTACTGGGCCCCTTAGTGGGGACCACTAGAGTCGGGGGTGGCCGGACTAGCCCCCTGCCTGACCGAGTAAACTTCTGAGGCTGGGGGAGGCTGGAAGCTGCAGGTCACCTCCAGCAGGGGCCATAAGACCTGAGGCTCTTACACATCAGCTGTCACGGCCTCAGCCACCAAAGCTCGGAGTGGGGGCCGCGCCTCCCTCCTCCCAGGGCAGTCGGCCCTCGGGCACCTTATGCCCCCTGTAAGGCCTTGCTGGATGTTCCTGGGCAGAGGCTCTGGCCAGGGGATGGGCGGGTCTCTGAGGAGGAGGACACTGCCAGACAGAACGTAGGTGACTCTGCAAATCACAGAAGGCGCCCCTTCCTGGGGGGCAGCCCTGTGCATGGCCCCCGGGAAGAGGCAGAGCCTGGGCCCACCCTGCCCTGAAAGCAGCCCAGCACCTGCCTTCCTGTAGCAGTCACGCACACCAAGCAGGTCGTTTGAACGAAGATGTCCTGCAAAAGTTGTGGGGTGTTTCTTCTCATTTCTGTCTTCTCTTCTATTTACCCCTCTAAAATAGACTTTCTTGTGGATTGATTTTTAAAAGTCATCGGGAGAGAGAAATTTGTCTAAGACCTGATACCCCCTTGGATGGCCTTTTCCGTATGGAGAGAGAAAAGACTGAAAGGCTAGCAGCTTCCTACTAATCCCAGGGACCAGCTGAAATACGAATACCTTGTCTAAGCTCCCAGCTGCCCGACGCGGTGATGCCCCTGTTACACGGGCCTCCAGAGGCCCACGGCTTCTCCTCCACTTGTTAGCAGAACTATTGCAACGCTGATTTTTTTAACATTTAAATTTTTAAAATATCCTGGTAAACCATACATAACATACCATTTACCATTTTAACCATTTTTAAGAGTGCAGCTCAGGGGCACCGCGTGCATTCACACTGTTGCACAACCGTGGCCACCATCCCTCTCCAGAACTTTCTCGTTTTCCCAGAGCGAAACTCTGAACCCGCTACGCACCCGCTCCCCACTGCCCTCCTCCCCCAGCCCTTGTGTTTTCTTGAGCTACTTACGTGTCAGGGCCTGTGACAACTGGGGGCGCGGTGACGGACAAGACGGCCACAGTGCTCGCGGTTTTTAGGCTCTAGGTGGGGAGGCCAATGTTAGGGAAATCCTCATTTCAAGATGTCCGATTGCGTCCTCGCAGTGGGTTGAGTCCCAGCCTGCAAACCGAAAGGTCTCTGGTTCGATTCCCAGTCAGGGCACACACCTGGGTTGCAGGCCAGGTCCCCAGTAGGGGATGCGTAAGAGGCCACCGATCGGTGTTTCTCTTGCACGCTGAAGTTTCCCCATGCTATGGGAGGTCTTTACATCCAGTTACTTTGCCTGAAACAATACATTGTTCTCAAGGAGTCTACCGGGGGAACAGAGAAACGATTAAGCGCAATCAAGTGCCACAGAGTACAGTAGGACACCCCTCCTGATGGAGTCATCGAACTGAGGGAATGGTCAGTTCTGCCAGAGAGAGAATCAGAGAAACTTCATCCAGGAGGTAACACTCGCCATGAGTCTAGAAAGATGTGCAGGGGGTGACCCCAGTGGACAGAAGAAGGAAGACAAGCCAGGGAAAAGGGAGCTTACCGGTAAAGGTGAGCACGCCTGGTCCCGAGCAGTGGCTAAGGGCGGCTGTCATCAGAAGCAGGCTGGATGGAGCTCAGACGCGTTGGCGGGGTGCCCACATGTGCAAGAGGTGCTCTGCTCAGGGTGCAGCTGCAGGTGGGAAAGGAGGAAAGACGGCTCGGAAGTGGGCCCGGCTCCCCGCCCTGCCGTGTGCCGGCCCAGAACCCTGAGGTCTCTGCGTTCTGAAGCTGGACATGGCCTTCTGGGTTGATGTGAAGGTGTATTTGTCAACGAAGTAGGATAAAATATGCGTTCTTTTGAAGCTTCTTAGCCTCCAGTTGTACTTTTGGCTGGAAAGGGCCTACAAATGTTGGAGCTGCCCGCAGAGGTCTGCTCCCCAGGAAGGAGTGGGGCGGGCTGTGGGGAGAGTGGGTCTGGAGAGGCAAACCCAGAGGTCAGCATTGGGCCGGATGACTTTAAGTGAGTCAGGGAAGCCCGGGGGATGGGACCCCGCCTGTGACCAGGGGCCCTGGCTGCACCTGTGGCGCCTTCCCCGTATCAACTTCTAGAACACAGGAGAACTTTTTCCGTGACAAATTTAAACAACAGACATCTGAGTTAGCAGAGGAGGCAGGAACCTTGGCGTATGCGCCTCTTCGAGCATCACTCGGCCCCTGTGCAGTTCTCGGGTCCCACTCCAGGCCTCCTGCGCCGGAGACTCTGGGCTGAGGCCCGGGCAGCTGGGTTCTCACAAGCCCTGCGTTGATGCTGGCTCCCAGAGGTGGGGACCCGCTGGATGACCTCCAGAAGTAAGATTTTGCAGTGTCCCGTGCCCGGTATCCATTTTCCTTTTGCTATCAGACTCTTTGCTCCCACCTCCCCCAGCTGTCTCCGCTTCCTACCTTCCACTGACTCCCACCCGCGGCATCTGCTCGGTCCAGTAGCCTGTTCCTGGGCCTCGGCCTCGCTGACCTCTCTCTCCTGCGGCTGCTCTCCTGCGGCAGCTCCCTCCCTCTGTGGTCTCCGTGACGGTGACCCTGGCTCTTTCTCTGGTCCTTGGGTCCCTTCTCCTGCCTGCACACACTCAGTGCCTTCTACCACCAGCAGTCCCTGACGACGACTCCCAGTCTCCCTCTCGAGCCCCACCTTTGACCCCAACTCTAACTGCTTAACTGTTGTTAAAGTCTGAGAGGGGTCGTCACTGGGTATATAACGAATCAGAGTTAGTATCCAAAAGCAGCTCTGCCCCACTGCCCAGCACCCTGTCCTTAACGCCTGGTGATTTCCCGCCTGAACCAAGTCATTTACACTAATATTCCTGTTGAAAACTAAGTGCTTAACCTTTCAGCGTTTCTGAAATGTCAAGTCAGGCAACATCTGTTTGCTGATTGGAGCATTTGGTCTGTTTACCTTTATCGACTGACGTATGCAGTAGTTTTAAATCTGTCACCCTACTATGTTCTTTTTATGTCCAACCTATTCTATATTTTTTCTTTTTTTCCCCATTGTTGCTTTCTTTTGGATTGATTATTTTGGCTTATTCTTACTTTGTCTTTTCTATTTTAGTTTTGAAATGACCTATTCTTACTATTTTTTTGGTCATTCCCCGGGAACCCACATGAATCGCACTAGTTTGTTAATTAGCTGCTTTTACTCTTCTCCCGGACAAGGCCGAAGGCCTCAGAGCGCTTTTGCTCCAGTTATACCCCTCCCTACTTAAGCGTTATTTTTGCCGTGTGTTTTTGTTTTTTGAACCCCACACTACATTACTAGTATTATTTTATGTAGTCCGTGCTCACTCAGAATTATGCAGACATTTAGCATTTTCGTTGTTCTTTGCTCGTTCTTGCACATCCGGCTTTCCTTCTGGGATCACATTCCTCCTCCTTAAACACACCTCCATTCAGGGCAGGATGCTCATTGGCAAATTCTCAGTTTTAGTTTGTCTGAAAATTCTATCTTACACTTGTTCTTGAAGCGCCAGTGGGGAAGAAACGACGTACATCTTAATTTCAAAAACGGGGAAATCCCTAGTACGCGCTTCCCAGGACCACGTGAGGAGGAGTAACTAAGAGCAGAAAGGTCAGGGGCCAAGCGAAGCCTGCGACTAAACATGTGTCTCCCTTGTGCTGCCTGGACTCGGTCACCTCACTGGCCGCACTGCCTGAAACCCCACCAGGGGCTTCCGTGCGCCTCAACAGCCCCTCTCTCAAAGCAGAAGAACCGCGGTGATGTTGAGGAGCCAAGACTTGAATGCCTTGTTAGTTTATCTAGACTGCTTTCTTTCTAGCCCCTGATAAGACTCAGTTCCGCTCAAAACTGTTCACGGAAAGGGGAGAAAGGTCAGTAATTTGGAAAGATCGGTAATTTCTCCCAAAAGCATGTTGGGAAGGGCCACCAAATGGAGAGTTCAGGAGAGCCCAGGAGTGCTGGCCCTGGCTGGGGGCAGGTCAAGGCAAAGGTCAACTCCATTCGGCTCAGACCAAGGAGGGCAGGGCTGTTGGTCGGTTCTGTTCAGACTTGAGGCTCCCGAACGCACAGATTGTTCCCCTTGAACTTGACCTTCACCCCCCCACCCCCCCCTTGGCCATGCCTCCAGAGCAGTGACACCACCCTCCCAGGCTTTATCAAATTTCCCTTAGAAGGGCAGCCGGAGCTGTGGAGGGCAAGGCAGGCCCTGAGAACAGAGAGGCACAGTCCCAGGTATCGAGCAAGCTGATATATTTTATCTATAAAATGTCCTTCGCCAGAACCAGCTCCTGGCTAAACACTGTGAGCATTATCTGAAAACCAGGCCACGGGAAGCGAGTCCAAAGAGGGTGATGGCTATATTGTTTCTTCCCTCTGGCTCCCGAAACACCGGACGCTGCCGGTCCCACGGCGGGTGGGTCGAGTAGAGCACGCCTTTCAGGAGCAGCAGCACCACCAGGGCTTGAGAGCTCAGACTCTGGGCCGTTGTAACACGCCAGGCTAACCAAGGGTCCGGCGGATGGGGAGTCAAGCAGCCCCGCCTCCCCCCGGCGCAGCTGGGAGTCCAGAGCCCTGTGTGAGCGGAGTGCGCAGGGGTCGGGGCGGTGGGAGAGGCCCCAGGCAGGCTGCGGGCAGACCCCCCTCCTGTCAGGAGAGAAAGAAGGACTAGCAGCCCTGAGGAGGGGCCCCCTCCCCACACCGCGCGCGCCTGTCCGGCACCTTCAAAGCGCCCCGGAGCCTGGAACAAGAAGAGAACATGGCTGTTAGAGCAGGGATTTCTCACGGGCCCTCGGCTGAGAAACACAGGGCATCAAAAGGATCAGCTTACACCTTGATTTCTCGGAGAGGGGGGAAAAGTGAAAATAAAAAGATAAAGTGTTTCTTTATTTGTTTTATGTTTAAGAACTCAGGAAACGCCCACAAAACCCCACAAGTAATACATGAAATGCTTCTGTTCTGTTGAGCTCAACCCAAACCCCACGTCCGTAATCGTGGGATTGCAAGTACCAGCAGGCCTCTGGGGGAGGTTTGGGAGGTGTCTGTGAGCCCATCGCATGCCCTGGGCCACCTCCACGAGGACCCCTGCCCCCGCGTGTGTGCTGAAGCGAGACTCAGGCTTCCAGCTCCTACTCTGCGGCCCTCGGCCAAAGCCGTGGTCCCTTCCAGTCCTTCTTGTTCCCTAAGGACCAGACTGCCCCTGCCACCCTAAGCTTCTCCCCACTCAGGCCACCGTGCGTCAGGATATTCCGGGCCTGCACTGCCCACCCAGGGCTCAGAGGACCCAGGACATTGTCCTCCCCCCAGGAGAGCCAGTCCAGCTGCCACCTGACTCTCTCAGGCACCTTTGTATGCCTGTGAGTGTAACGGCATTCGTTAACATGCTTCACAGACACTAGGTTTTGGTTTTTCCTATTCTAGGTTTTTAAAAAGAATTAAAATCTAAAAAAAACCCCAACAACTAGGAAGCATAATATACATACAAAAAGTGCACAGATTATAAGTGTATAGCCCACTAAGTGAACTTACCAATGTAACCACACTCAGACTGAGAAGTAGAACAGGAACCCACAGATGAACACAGTTTTAGAAACCTTGTCACAGGCCGGATGCCACTGAGCACTGAGCGTCTGTGCTACCTGTTTTCGTGCGTCTCGTCTGCCATGTCCTGAAAGGGTTCCACAACCTCGTACAATGCCGTCTTTCATTGCGATCTAACTGTGCACAGAGAAGATCTCATCTCCCACCGTGTCGGAGACTTGCAGAGGGCAGGACCCCAGCTCTCTGTTAGGTACCCCACAGGTAGAGAGTTTGACCGACTGAATGGACCCTGCCCTGGGCGTGCAGATGCCCCAAGCCCACATCAGATGCTCTTGGGCCCCACTTTAGGTGTCACGGGAGGATCAGTGACCAGGGTCTCCACTCAAGCTTTGGCCTGCAGAGCTGGTCCTGGGATTGGAGGGCAGCCGTCCAGGTCTTTGGCTCATGCGACAAGCAGGGAGCAACACCCGCCTGTGCCCAGGAAAGGCCCACGAGGCAGACAGTCTCTGCCCTCGTGGAGAAAACTCAGGCACCCAGCACGCGTCAGGAAGTAGCAAGAAAATGCTCACAGAACTGAAGTCACTGCCCCACCCCCGTTCCAGTCAAGCTCCCCTGGGAAGGGGGTGGGGGCTGTCTCCCAGCCCCGTGGTGGAGAGCGATGTGTCTTAACCAGCGGTCTTTGCTCTTCTGCAGGCCCTGCCATCCCGGTGGGTGTGGATGTGCAGGTGGAGAGCCTGGACAGCATCTCGGAGGTGGACATGGTACGCAGTGCCCTTGGTAGGGCAACCCGGGGCGTGGAGGTCTCGAGGCTAAGCTGCTGCGAGGGGCAGTGGCTGGTGGGGCTGCCTTGGTGCGGGCTGCGCGGGGTGGGCCAAGCCAGAGCTAAAGCAGGCATTCTGGAGCTTCGTGGGTAGAAACAATTTGGGGAGTTGGTTCAACGCAGACCCCTGGGCTTTCCGACTCCGTCTCTGGGAGAAAGGCCCAGCACCTTACACTTCGAACACACTGTGCAAGGATGCGAGCGGTCAGATGAACCACTCTCGGAGGAGACTGGGAGGTAAGAGTCTTCAGAGCGAAGTTCTGTAAGGGAGGAAGCTCCCTGAGACATCTCTCCCCCAGGACTTCACCATGACCCTGTACCTGCGGCACTACTGGAGGGATGAGAGGCTGTCCTTCCCGAGCACCAGCAACAAGAGCATGACCTTCGATGGCCGTCTGATAAAGAAGATCTGGGTCCCCGACATCTTCTTTGTTCACTCCAAAAGGTCATTCACCCACGACACCACCACGGACAACATCATGCTGAGGGTGTTCCCAGATGGGCACGTGCTCTACAGCATGAGGTGACTACCCGTGGGGCTACGGTTTCCCCGCCCAGCGCCGCTCTGATAGGTGTGCTTAGCCTCTTCGGCCCTGAAGAGTGAGTCCTTGTGGTTGGGGCTGTGGGCCAACATGGGGTGGCACGAGGCTTCTGATGCCTATTGGGAGCTCTCTACGATGAAATGGCCACCACCCCAGTAGCTGGCGACTCCCCTGTTGTTGGGGATCTCAAGCCTGGGTTAGGGGACTGGATGGGCCTGAATGAACTGAGGGCGGCAATAATCTTCTAGGTAACTTCCACCCCTGAGGGTTTGTAAATGGTAGCTTTGCTGGTAACAGGGATTTTTTAAAAAGAGCTACTGTTTATTGGATGTTGCTGCAGGTTGGCTTCTGGGCTAAGTGGGATGATTCGACAGTCTTATTCACATCTTCCTGGCCTGCTGGTACAGTTCGCCCAAACTAGATGCCTGTACCTTGGGTGGGGCACAGGGAGGGGGCATGATCTTCCAGGTATCTCTGGGGGGGGGGTTGGCAGAGAGCGATGATGAGAGAAGTGTGCCGATGTGGGCCGACCCCCTCAGTAGCTAGGATACGGGCAGAACACCATGATATCTCCTACAGAAAGACAAAAGTCAGGGCTCTGTAACTTAGACACCAAGGTTTCCGGACTTCTAAGACAGGCACGAGGAGGCAGCTGCTCTGCTCGGGTCCGTGTTCTCCTCGCCCCGAGCAGGTGCAGGAGCTGATAACGCGCACGGCAGGAGCCAACCTGCGTGTTTGCATTTTCCAGGATTACGGTCACCGCCATGTGCAACATGGACTTCACCCACTTTCCCTTGGACTCCCAGACCTGCTCTTTGGAGCTGGAGAGCTGTGAGTATCAGTCGGCCTCATGACAATCCTTTGCCTTACCCCCTCTCCAATATCGGCGCCGTTGAGTGAGTGACCATGAGACGGAGCGCTGCCTGCCCGTGCGAAGAACCGTTTACTGCTGGGCTGGTGTAGAATTTCCCTACAGAGGGAAAGCGAAGGGGCCAGATTAACTCATTTTTGTCTCCCCAAAGATGCATATACAGATGAAGACCTGATGCTCTATTGGAAGAATGGGGACGAGTCCCTGAAAACAGACGAGAAGATCTCCCTGTCTCAGTTTCTAATTCAGAAGTTTCACACCACTTCCAGGCTGGCCTTCTACAGCAGCACCGGTAGCGATGTGTGTGTGTGTGTGTGTGTGTGTGTGTGTGTGTGTGCTTCTTTTTAAACATGTATTTATTTTCAATCACAGTTTGCATTCAATGTTATTCCGTATTAGGTGTCAGGGGTGCAGCACAGTGGCTAGACAATCACATGCTTTACCAAGGGGCCTGGTAGCTAACTTTTGCATGGTCTGATTCAAATACGAAAGACAACAGTAGAATTTTTCTTCAGCTTTAACCTTTATCCTCCTAAGGAAAACATGTTCTTCCTAGTAAAATCATTCATAGTCCTCCAAAACAGAAACAGCACTTAAAAGCAGAGAGTAATAAAGTTGCTGCCCTCTGATGAAATCCCCCAGCCAGAGGTAATCGTTGCCAGCAATTTAACAAACACCCTTGCAGATGTCTTGCTTTAATTACGTAATTTCCCCGGAAGTGGGGTTATGCTCTACGTGCTGATCTGTGAGCTGGTTCATTCAACTATATGGACAGAGAGCTTTCCGAGGCAACGTATTTGCACGTATAGTTAGATCTACAGGTGTCTTTCTAAGGCAGGTGTGACATCTTCGTGGACCCTGGGCCGTCTTCGGTTTCGAGAGGACGCAGCTGCCGGCTCTTCTGTAACCTCACCGTTCATTCTTAGATGAACTTCCTAGGCCTGTCATAACTAAAGGCCGCAAACTGGGTGCCGGCTCCTTCCGAAGGCTCTGGGAAGACGCCTTCCTCGCCTTGTCAGTACCAGCGGCTGCTGCGTCACTCCAGTCCACGTCCCTGGTCACCCGGCATGCTCCCCGTGTCTGTGTGTCTTCACATAGTGCTGTCTTTGTGCATCTGTGTCCAAATTCCCCTCTTCTCCAAGGACGTCAGTCCTTGGATTATGGCCCGTCTCATCCAGTCCTACGGCCTCATCTTACTGGAGTCCAAGTGCAAAGACGCTATCTCAAAATCAAGCCCCGTTCACAGGTATTGAGAGTTAGGACTTGAGCGTATTTTTCTAGGGGACACAGTTCAGCTTACAACTGCTCCGTGGCAGCCGTGGGACCCTGGATGGCTTCCCACTTCGTTACCCTCCGTCCCAGTGCGGAGAAGCCCAGGAACTTCCATGGGAAGATTTTGTGCTCCTGTCTGCCCCTGCACGGCCGCCACCTCCTTGTTCACTTGCCCCACGCACACCCCTCTGTTCACCACGTCAAGGACTGGAAAAAAGCAAGTCCAGCCCAAGTTATACTGGGGTTGAGACAGCCCAAGCCTGCTTCACTTTACGCCTAGAGTACTCAACCCCATCCCTCTCTTCTCTTTCATTCTGATATGCATTGCCACACAATTTTCTTCTCTCATCTATTCTTGGAAAGTTCGAATAAACGCTCTTTCTAAAACCATTATTAAGAGCTTCTTGGGGACGTCTGGTCAAGATGGTAGAATAGGCAGACACAGCTCACTTCCTTGTCCAACCACATCAGAGTTACAACTAAAATATAGAACAATCATCACCCAGAACCATCCTAAATCAAGTTGAATGGAAGTCTGACAACTAGAGAATTAAAGAAACAACATGCATCCAGATTGATAGGAGAGGCGCAGAGATGTAATGGCCTGGCCCTGCACCTGTGTGTGGTGGATAAAAATTCGGGAGGGATATCTTGGGAGGGAGGAGCCCCAGCCCCACACTAGGCCCTCCAGCCCAGGGTCCCAGCACCAGGAAGATAAGTTCCCCCAACTTCTGGCTGCAAAAACCAGCGGAGATTGAGTCAGGAGAAGAAACTGCCAGAGCCCAAAGCAGTTCCTCTTAAAGAACCCACACACGTGGACTCACGTACTCAGACTCCCTCCCTCTGAGCTCCAGCACCAGGGTAGCAGCTTGAAGGGCACCAGTGGCACACAGGGAGAAACTGAAGGGTCTGGTGTCAGGGTGAGCAGAGGCCACTGTCCCTATTCTGAACAAAGCCACAAAGCCGCCAAGCTGGTACCATATCTGAGACTCCTGCAGCCTGGCTGACACTTTTTGCCCCACTTTGGAGATCCCCAGGGACTCTGCCCCACCCTATTAACAGGCCCAGCCGAGCTGCTTTTCCATGTGAATGACTGCTCTTGGCTCATGCGTGACAGCTTCCTAAACCCTCTCAAACAAGTAACAGCTAGGCTGAGGGAGCCCCAGGCCCAGCACCAGCAACAGCCAGCCTAGACTCATAGCTTAGCTTCACCCAGGAATCTCCAAGCCCAGCACAAGTAGCAGCCATCTCAGATTGCTTTACAGCTCAGGCAGGGTGGCCCCAGGCAAAACACAGATAGGGGCTGACCTTGCCCTGCACCACCCAGGAAACCTCAGAGCCTTCATGTCCAGTGGGCAGCTACAGACCATGGCAGAGCACCACTGCTGTGCCCCTGCACAGCTGACCATCCCTGGGGGGCAGAAGTTGGTGGTCAGTGGTCACAGCCAGTCCTTGTAGCTGACTGGCCTGGGTAAATCCCTCCCATTGACCTGCCAACGTCAATCAAGGCAAAACTACAGGAGGAGGATATACTGAGGCTACATGGAGGGCACACCTTGAGTACACAGCTTGGTTGATAGGGGAAGCTGTGCCCCTGGGCCCTATGGGACACCTACTGCGTTAGGCCGCACTACCAAGACACAGAGTCGGGGAGGCTGCCGAAATGAGGAGACAAAGAAACATGGCCCAAATGATAGAACAGATCAAAACTCCAGAAAAAGAACTAAACAAAATGGAGATAAGCAATCTATCAGATGCAAAGTTCAAAACACTTGTTATCAGGATGCTCAAGGAACTTAGTAAGGACCTCAGCAGCATAAAGAAGATCCAGTCAGAAATGAAGGATACGCTAACTGAAATAAAGAACAATTTACAAGGAAACAACAGGGGAGTGGATGAAGCCAAGGACCACATCAATGATTTGGAACATAAGGAACCAAAAAACAACCAACCAGAACAACAAGAAGAAAAAATAATCCAAAAAAATGAGGACAGTGTCAGCAGCCTCTGGGGCAACTTCAGGAGGTCTAATGTTCCCATGATGGGGTGCCAGAAATAGAGGAGAAAGAGCAAGAAATTGGAAATCGATTTGGAAAAACAACGAAAGGAAACTTCCCTAATTTGGTGAAGAAAATAGACATGCAAGCCCAGGAAGTACAGAGAGTCCCAACAAGATGGATGCAAAGAGGAACACTGCAAGATACATCATAACTAAAATGCCAAAGGTTAAAGATAAAGAGAGAATCTTAAAAGCAGCAAGAGAAAAGCAGTTTGTAACCTACAGGGGAGTTCCCATAAGACTGTCAACTTATTTCAAGTGTTTTGATGGTTACAAGATCCGAGGGTGGGTGGGGGAACGGGTGATGAGGTGAGGGATTGAGAAGTACAAATAGGTAGTTACAGGATAGCCATGGGGATGTAAAGTACAGTATGGGAAATGGAGCAGCCAAAGAATTTATACACATGACCCATGGACATCAACAAGGCGTGGGGATTGTCTGAAGGAGTGCGGAGCACTGGGTGGAGGGGGGCAAAGGGGGAAAAATCAGGACAACTGTAATACATAATCAATAAAATATAATTCAAAAAGAGTTTCTTACATAACTTTTATCATGTGCCATTGTTTTGAGTACTTTCTATGAATGAACTAACTTCTACCCAACAAACCTACGATGTAGATGTCATTACCCCGAGTCTACAGATGAGAACACTGAGACGAGGAAGAACTAAGGTTTGCCGCGGTCACGTAGCTGGCCAGGCAAACTGCCTTGGTCACCACGTGTCCGCCTCCTAGATGTTTTCCACGTTGGGATGTCAAGCTTGTTTGTTTGTTTGTTTTGTCCCCTGGTTGAGCCTTTCTGGAGTCCAGGTTAAACTGCATCTTCTTTCTGCTCCTGTTATTTACCACGTGCCAACGAGCAGGTTTATCATCCCCCCCTCAGGGGCTGTGGGCTCTCCCAGGAGAGCTCTGTGTAGCCCACGGAGTGCACATTTTGAAAGCTTCTGGTTCACTCCTCGTGTTTCCAAGGCAACTCTCCCTGGTTTTCTTAGACCGAGGGGTAAGATAATGGAGCAGTCCTTCATCGAATAAAAGCAGCCTTCAGTCCTTTCAGAGAGGCCTGTGCAAACCTAGGAAAAAATGTGGTTTGCTGCGTGGGTACCAGTTTAAGCTGATGAGATTGGCCAAAGGCTACGGGATGAGTAACTGGTCAGTAGTTTCTGTCATGTTTGAAGCGCACTTTCTGTTTATCTACTGCACTGAGAGCTCCTGCCTCATTCAAACAACCCCCGAACCTACGCACTAATCACACGTCAAGCGTGTCTACACCCTACCACTATTCCAGCCTTTTCCTGTTGACCCAACCCTTCCGTTGCCTGACTCAATACTAACTTTCCAGTTCAGCCGGACGGTGTTTGTCACCTCAGCAGCATTTCTGTGGTGCATTTCTGAGGTCTACCTGCATCCCAGCAACCAGGAGAGTGTGTTCAACAAGTAGATATCTGGGCACCATTGCAGCTACTGAGTCAGAATCTCAGGTGGTGGAGCCCAGGAATCTGCATGTTTAACATGTGATTCTTCTGCACATCAAAATTGAAAGACCGCTGCTTTTAGCCAACGTGGCTCTCAAACTATGGTGCTCAGACCTGCAGCATCAGGATCACCTGGGAACTGTGGGGGCGGAGCCCAGGCATCTGTTCTAACAAGTCCTTCACAGCTGGCGTGCACAGATTGCCAGGCCCCACCCCCCACAGTTTCTCATTGGTAGATCCTGTGTGGGCCCCAAGAATTTGCATTCCTAGCTAGTTCCCAGTGATGTTCTTGCACCTGGTCCAGAAACACCTGGTCCAGAAACTTTGAGAACTACCGTTCTAAGTCAATGTTTCTCAACTCCAGCTGCACCTGGGATATCTTTTTGTTGTTAGCTAGCACTTTTTTTTTTTGTATTGTGGTTGGCCCTCAGTGGCTACTGCTGAAGTGAAGGGACATCATGTGAGAGGAGTCCTGGCCTGGGTATTGGAGATGTGAGCTCTGACCCGACTTCATCTTGACTCAGGCGAGGTCTTAGAAAAGTCTCTGGGAGTCTCCTCGTGTTCTGTATAAAAGGATCTGACTCAATCTAGATTTCAGCGATTTACATAACACCGTTGTGAACTTTGTCCCACATACCTACTGCACTGTCATGGACTCATTTTGTTTAAAGTCAACTCCCCTCTTGTAGTTTATTTTGACGAGGAAGTTTGCATCGCTGTCATTGATGGGAAACTGGTATCATTTGCCGTAAGTAGAAGATGACTTTAATAATAAAGGTAGTGAACACAAACACAAAAGTCCCTGCCTCTGTATTCCTGAGATCGTCTTGTCGTGCCCCATTGCGTGTACCCCCAGCTCTGAGGCACGGAGCTGGACCATCTCTGAGTTCTGTTGTTTTCCAGAAAGACTGGGCTGAGATGGGGGTGGGCTGGGATGTGCACAGGGCTTCAGCGCACGGCACACATTTACACTGTTCCTAACACCATCTTTGGTCGCAGTGGCTGGGTAATAATATTGTGGATCGTTTGAAACCTTCACATGTCTATCCTTTTTTTTAAACAACCATTAATCAGTGATTCTCTAGTTGCCAGAATGAAATAGATAATGTCTATGTCCTCATTTTTTCCTGAGGAGTGAGCAAGTGGTAAGTGACTTGTGTAAGACCAGTGGAGTGACTTCTACACGTGGATGGAGTGTCAGAAGTAGAAATGATGTCAGACTTCAGAGTCATGTGAACGACCTATTTCTTCTTGTGATGAATGTGGAGACTGACTGAGCTGACCAATCTCACAATAAGGACAGTGACAAGGACCCAGTTCCGCTGGCTCCTGCCTCAGTGGTTGTTGGCTTCAAAAAAAGTAGGTCCAGTCACTCAGGAAATGTGGGTGTGGCTTGGAAAAAAACCCCAAACAACTTAGCCTAGACCTCAATTTATTTCTACCTTTTCCCAAAATGCTGTGAAGCATTGTTAGATAATGCTCAATAAAACGGTAAACGTACTAAGCACTGGCAAGATATTTGTTCACAGGAGAGAGGGTTTAGATTTTGGAAAGGACATATATCACATGAAGCCAACTGATCATTCATGTTTAACTCTCTGCTGACGATGAGACCAATGTCAGGGGAAGCAGGGCTCACGGGGAAGGGGTTCGCTGTTGCCTCTCAGGTGGAAACTCACTGGCTTCTCTCCCTTGTGTCCCCCCCCCCCCCAGGCTGGTACAACCGTCTGTACATTAACTTCACGCTGCGTCGCCACATCTTCTTCTTCTTGCTCCAAACTTACTTCCCTGCCACGCTGATGGTCATGCTGTCCTGGGTGTCCTTCTGGATCGACCGCAGGGCTGTGCCTGCCCGAGTCTCACTGGGTAAAAGCATTTGATAAGGTGTGGTAGGGTGGTGTTTTGTTTTGTTTTGTTTTTTTATACTGATCTCTGTGTAAAGAAAAAGTAACACCGTTATTCAGAGTTCTTAAGTGATGGGCTGTCAGAATCAGAAGGAGCAAATGTTGCCCCTGGTTCTTGTCTTCCCCACCGCACGCTACCCTGAGTTTCCTGGGCTACATTAAGACGATTGTTGGGGGCTAAAATGACATCAACTCTGCTTGAACCATCTTGCAACGATAGGGCCTATTTGGGGTATAGACCCCCACTCCCATCAGCGCTGGAGCTCAGGACTTTGATGTATGAGGCAATTTCGCAAACGCCAGAAACTTACTCTGTAAATATAAAAACTTGCTTGTGGGCCTTGTTTAGACGGACGGAGTTCGGAGGTAGGGCCCATGTTACCTGATTTCTGGAAGGAGAGGTCTGTACTTCCCAGTGACCTGTGGCTTTAGTCCTTCGCAGACACGGAATTCCGGAGTGAACGTTTACAACTACTTATTGTAAATTTGGACAGAACCGGGGCGGGGGCCCTGAGAAATGCAAGGCTTTGACCCGCAGGGCAGCGTGAAGGGAACTGACATGGTAGATGTCCAGGAGTTTCGACAGTCTTCGTGGACTTGGAAGTGCGGGTTAGATGAGGGAGAGTGTGCACCGTCCTCCAAGGGAGCCCTTTAGTCTCGTGCTAATCCCACACTTGAACAGACCCTTGCTGAACCCTGCTGCTCTTGCCAGCCACCGCACAGAAACCCGGTGTCCCAAGTGCCGACAGGGAAAGGGGGCAAGGCGCGGGCTGCCCGGGGGTGCAGCCTGGCTGCCTGTGGGGCAGACCCTTGCACCTCTACGAGGGGGGTTTCTCCTTTGATTTAAGCGATGGCGGATGTAACGTGGGGACTTAGCGAAATGGGGGGGGGGGGGGCAGTTGGGCACTCCGTCAGCGGCTGAACTAAAAGCTAGTTGTCGTAGGCATCAACACGGTGCTGACCATGTCCACCATCATCACGGGCGTGAACGCCTCCATGCCCCGCGTCTCCTACATCAAGGCCGTGGACGTCTACCTGTGGGTCAGCTTCGTGTTCGTGTTCCTCTCGGTGCTGGAGTACGCCGCCGTCAACTACCTGACCACCGTGCAGGAGCGGAAGGAGCGGAAGCTGCGGGAGAAGGCGAGAGAAGTTTCCTTCATCTCCTTGCCCGAGTCCAGGCCGCTAGGAGGATGAGGACGGGGTGAAGGGGGGCTGCGTGTAGAAAAGGGAGAGGTTTGTGCAAACAGAGGGTGATCCATTTCAGAGCAGGTTCTAACGTGTTCCGTACGGGGTCCCGTAAGGCAGAAAGTCTTTGGACAAAGACTAGGGACAGTCTGCCGTTTATGCTGGGCCTCAGCTTTCTCATCCGTAAAAATGTGTAAAAGAATCTTCACCCCACCTTCCTTCCTGGGTTATTGTAAGGGTCGCAGAAAATCAAGTACCGTATTTTTTGGACTATAAGACACCCCCCACCCCCCAAATTTGGGAGGAATAATGGTTGTTAATGCTCCTTTGACTTCTGTTTACATTTACATTGGTGAAATATTATGTTGTTTATGTTATGAAATATTTCACCACATTTTTTCGCTTCAATATTTTCCCCCTATTTTCCTCCTCTAAAACCTGGGTGCGTCTTATGGTCCAAAAAACAGTGTGTCAAAGTTGTTTTGAAACTGTAGGGCTCGAGACACACGTGAGTATTGCTATTATTATTGAACATGTCTAGAGAAAATGCCTTCATGTGCTATGGCCAGATAAGGCAAGAGCTCTAGAATAGAAAGCTCCTTTCTTTATCAGTGATTTGGCTCAGTAAAAACTCAGCCACATATGACCTTGGTCTTTAGGGTCACACTGTACCGTGATGTACTGAGCTACACCGTACTGTGAGATGGAATGCAAATGGCGAGTCGAAGGCAGTGTGTTTGGGCCTTGGCACAGGGAGGGTCAGTCCATTTCATTCATATCCAGATTCTGATTAATCGTAGTAAGAAATAAAATGCCAACTTGTTACCAAATCATTGCTCGTCGCTGGACTAATCAAATGGGTGTTCACCCGAGAGGTGTAGCGATCAGGGGCTATGCAATCCCGCATTTATGCCCACCCGGGGGGCTGGTAGCTCCTCAGCGTGGGGAATTTTAATGTTAAAATTTTCCACATTGTCTCCAAGTGTGCTAGATTGTTTAAAAATTTATATTTAAAATTCTATTCAGATCTTTCTTACTTCAGCATTTGAATATTTGTTTATATTAACATTAATCTGTACATTGATCATTATCAAATGACTTTGGGTTATATGTAAACACTTTTGAGTTATAATCTGTTAGACCTCCCTGTACAGAGCTGCTCAAAAAAATAACCAAGACTTCATCCGACGAATATGGGCGTACGAATTGTTGACTGCACATGTAACTTGTGCTTGGGCAGTTCATTAACCTGTTACCACGAGCTGGGGCCTGGTCTTTGCCAGTGATGATACGACACTGACTAAAGAGAAATGGGAAACCCACACGTGGGAAGGCAGTCGGGCCCCAAGCCCAGCTGACTGCCCGTGAGAACAGACACCCAGGAGGTGCGAGCCCTCTCCCCGCTGCTGGGGCAGGACCCCTTTGAAGGCGGAGAAGCTGCAGTTGCTGGTGGACAGACAGTGGTGGGAAAGGCACAAAGTCTCTCTCCTGCTGCCTCACAGAGAAACCGCAGCTATGCAAATGGCCCCCAGCCCAGTACAGGTTCCCCAAGTAGGAGCCAAGGAGCGCACCTGGCCTGGAGTCGGCTCCCACGTTTGCTAAGAATGAAGATTCTGGGGCCGCATCCCAGACCTACTGAGTCAGAGTCTCTGGGGGCGGCATCCTGGAATCTGCATTAGTAATAAGCTCTCAGGTGGTTCTGATGTTCCCTGAGGCCACGCTCTGCTCTGCAAGGGGCAGAGCTGACTGGAGCCTGCTAGGCTCACCCTGCTTCAAATGGGGGACCCACGCTGCTTCGGGCTGAATGCGGGGGGTGGGGTGGGGGCGTCTGCCTCCATTGCCCAAGCTTGAATGCTCAGGCCGATCATCCAGCCCTGTTCGACGTGCCAGGAGCTGCTCAATGTCTCTTAGAAACATAATCTTTGACATTTCCTGATTCTAACCTAAAATCTTTGGAGAAAATCTGCTTCCGTTTTAGCAGAATGAATTTCCATTTAGACAAAGGGAAAGAAGTGAAGGCATGTGCCTTTAACAATGACAGCAACAACATGTCACAATTTAACCAAAGTTTGGCTGTGAATATATCTAAATGCAAATAATTGAATAGACGACCTCTTATTGACCTTTTATCCCTAAGTCCATTAGTCTTTTCTAGGAATGTGTCAATGTGCTACCTAGTTATTGTGGCTGATGGGGTGACTATCATGCCTGATTAAAAAATTAGGCCCCGAACCACAAAAGATTTCTTCAAGTGTAAGATTTCTTCAAGTGCAAGAATACTTCAAGTAATTCTAATTTTTCCATAAAATCATCCACCCATTTTCACATTCTTTCACAATAGCCATTTGAGGTTTTCAAGATTCATAGCAATGGGGGCAGGTTGTGAAACGCCACTACCTCACTTTCCCAAGCGGAAAAGCAGAGGCCTCTGAGCGCTGGGAGCCAGGTCAGAAAGGTACAAACATCAGCAGTTTGGGAAGGCCATGCCCCCGGCCCGCGGGCTGTGCCGGGCAGGCCGCGTGCCCTTGGCCTGCGCTACGGTGCAGCGCCAGCCAGAAGCCCCGCTTTGCTCACCCAGATGGTGGGAGGAGTTAAGCGAAACCATTTCCTTCCCTCCGACTTACAATTCCATGAACATTTTCATGCTTGCAGAGACAGTTTAACAAAATAGGATAATGTACACCATGTGCCTGCACCGATGGCCCACGTTGTTGACATCTTGCCCTCTGTGTGTGAGCCATGGGAACGTCGCCCCCTCTGGTGCAGCGGGTCCATTTAAAAACACACCGCAGGCAACATGACCCTTTGCCCTTCCACGTAACTATCCAGAGGAAGAACAGTCTCCCAGCGCAAAGAGGGGAGCTTCACTGCTGGAGTAAGAATGTGTAGGTTTAAAGCCCTGGCTCTGAGACCAGCTGTGTGCTCTCGGGAGAATCGCACAGCCTCTCTGTGCCTCAGTTTTGGCCTCTGCCATGGTGGGCACTTGGACTGAGTCAGCGGTTCTAGACCTTGGCTCCGTGGTTAAATCACGGGGGCGGCCTCTCAGTCAGTCTAGAGGGGATCGTGGGTGTGGCCAGTTTAGAGCTTCCCAGGTGACTCTGATACGCAGCCAGGGTAGCGAATAACTGGGCTAAGGGATCTCCGGAGAGCCTTCTAGCTTCGCCTTCCTGGGGTTCTCGGTAGCCATGGGGCTTTGTTCCAGGCCCAGGCCACCCCCTCTGCCCCTCTCGCAAGGCCTGACCATGCCTGACCGCTTCCCCTGTGTTTGCCACTTGCAGTCCCCGTGCGTGTGCGGAGTGCTTCGCTCGAGAACCATGATGCTGGATGGAAGCTACAGTGAGTCCGAGGCCAACAGCTTGGCTGGCTACCCGAGAAGCCACGTTCCGACGGAAGAAGAAAGGCAGGACAAAATAGTGGTCCAGCTGGCCCTGAGCAATGAGTCTGATTCCTCCAGGAAGAAGAACCTTCTGAAGGGCCAGGTGGGCCTTCGCCTCTTCCGGAACACCCACGCCATTGACAAGTACTCCAGGGTGATATTCCCTGCCTCCTACATATTTTTCAACTTAATTTATTGGTCAGTGTTTTCCTAGGGCCTTCGAGGCTGTGCCTGGGAAAGGGTCTACTCATCTGGGGCCTACACCGGCACATGGACCTGCTGACCGCACCCCCCTCGGCAGGCAGGGCAGCAGCCCCTGGACTCCTGTGAGCGGCGTCCCCGAGCTCACGGGTTTGCCCCGCATTCGTGCTGTGCTCCACCCCCCTTCGTGTCTCTCTGGGACTGTCTTCTCCTGTCCTTGTGTGTGAACAGTGTACGGGAGCCACCTCCTGCAGGAAACGATTCCAATGCCTTCTGCGTGTTCTGAGACCCCTATGAGGCCTAGGACTGAGTTGTGAAGGAAAGGGAGGAATGAAGGGCAAGCTTAGGGGTAATCTGGGTAGGAGATGGGAAATTAGGGTAAAAATAGAGATAAAACATCTGTGAACACACACAGTTGGGTTCAGTGTCTATCCAGGAAGGAAAAAAGCTTAGATTCAGACAGGAAATCACTGGACTTGTGCGAGCCTGGCGATCGGCATGATCCTGCACCACTGGGGGACCTTCACGCAAACACTCCACCTCTTATTAACAGCAGAGCGCCAGGTGCTGTGGAAATGATTGGGCAAGATGCTCTCTTTTCACGGAGAACCCCTCTAGGCCTGTGCTCATTCCGCATCTGGCAGGAAGCTCTTCTGCTCTTCTCTTGCTCTCGACCCCCAGGCACCCCGCCCGCCCATCCTGTTTGCTGGGGCTTGTCCTGCTAGGTCTGTCCACAGAAGCACTTCCTGTCTCCTATGGGGCCCTCAAGAAGGCCGCTCACTGCCCTCCCTTGGAATCTCCATGTAGGAGAAGCCTAGCGTGGGGAGGGACAGGGAGGAGAGAGTTAGTGACAACGGAACGTGGTTGGGCGTGGACGGAGGCATGGGCCTGCCACGGAAGTTTATTTCAGATGTCCTCTTGCCTCCCTCTCTGTGCGTCCTCCCCAGCAGGTGTCCTCAGTGATCCCCGTGCCCTGGCCCTGCCTGCACCCCGGGACGCCCCCAGCTGTGCCAACCACAGCGCCCCACACCCTAGAGGAATTTCTCCCTTTACTGCCACGAGCTAGTGAGTCTTTCCTCCGAGGCAGCTCAGCTCAGATTAGGAAGGCAATCTGATTTATGGACTCTACAGTACGTTGCGAATGACTATTCCCCTTAACTCTGTTTTAGGTGTTCGCTAGTCAATGCAGTGGAACCTTTAATTAGTAGAGGATATGGTTTCGAGAGCAGGACATTTTCTTTAAATCCCAGCACTTGGGCTGTTCTGGGACAAACGGCCTTCGAAATCAGGAAGACTTCTTGCTCACTGAAGGAAGTTCTGCTCCTTTCCCCACTGGCCCTACCACCTGGCTGCTCGGAGTCTGAGTGTCTGGTGCTCTGGTCAAGAGCAGACAGATGGTGGCCCTGGCCGGGTGGCTCAGCTGGTTGGAGTGCTGTCCTGATGCGCTAAGGTTGCAGGTTTGATCCCCAGTCAGGGCACAGGCAAGAATCAACTAACAATTATATAAATAAGTGGAACAACAAACCACTGTTTCTCTCTCTCCCCCCCTTCCCCCTTTTTCTCTCTCTTTAAAATAAATTTTTTTAAAAAAGAGTAGATAAATGGTACGGCCAAAGAGAGCGTAAGCCTGCCTGAAATCAGGCACGCACTGGCCTGTGGAATCTGCTGCACAGCTCGTGCCTCCCAGGGGCAGGATTCTCAGTTTCTGGTATTCCCTGGAGCGCACGGGGACACCAGAGCCTCCAGAAGTTTCAACTCAGGGGCTGGAAGCTGCCTGATCGTCTCATGCCCTCAGCATGACTCTCTGCATCCCGGCTTCTCTCCTCCTTCCCCAGGGACAGGCCCTCCCCCGCTCCTCTGTTCCCATGTACGCTCCTCGTGTGACCCTGGTCCCAGACGCTTGCGTCACTACTCCACTGCTGATGTTGAAGACCCAGCTCATCATCTCTAGTCACCAGCCCTCATCCGAGCTATGGCCTCCAGCTCACTGGTCCAGCGGGTGTGTAATTCAAGAAGCTTAACTCTTCAGTGTGATGGACTCCGGGCAACAATGTGACTGAGATTTCCTTGGGCAACTACAAGTTCGGGAAGTCCCCAAGGCCACCCTCAGGTTTGATAATTCTCTAGGAGTTTAAGGATTTGGGGAAGAAGAAATGTACATGCTAGATGTACATGTAGAAAAGGGTACACTAGACCTATGCTGTCCAATACAGTAGCCACTGGCCATGTATCTACTTAAATTTAAAGGAAAGTTAAATAAAATAAAAAGTTTAGTCTCTTGGTTGCACTGGTGGCGTTTCAAGCGCTCCGCTCACTAGCCACAAACGGCTGGTGGCTGCTGTATTGTGTGCAGTGCAGATCAATAGAACATTCCCTCAACCTAGAAAGTACTATTCATGCCTCTTTAGATGGAGGAGTCAGCCTGAGAGGAGGCCTGGAAGAGGCAGGAAGGTTTGGGATGGCAGAGTACAGGGTTGGTGGAGCAGGTCACTGGCTTTGGCTGGATCCCAGGCTATGGGAAGAGGGAGAGACGAGAGACCCCCTCTTTCTAAGACACTAGGGGTCAAGGCAGGTGGCCCATGCCAGTGCCAGTGAGGACAGCTTCCCCTTCATGGAACTGCCCGGCCCAAAGCCACTGGATTTCCCAGCCTCGTGGACAAACGAAGAGTGAAACTGTGTAAACAAGGATAATTCGTTGGGACAGGCATCTGGATTTGCTGAGAAACCCTTGCTCTCTAGAGACTCAATACTAAGTCACAATACTGCTCAAAGAATGATAATTATATTGCAATTAAATATATCATTATTTATGATACATTTGTTGTCTTATTTAATTTTAACACTGCTCTGACTACGTTGGCTTCATAAATTGAGGCTCATATAACATGGTAGTCCGTTTACACTTTAAAAAAATAAGGCTGTATCTTTAACTAGCTCGTGTGTTTAATTGGAGTTAATTCTATAGCGGACACATAGGACCACCAGTGGCATTTGATGATGCGGGACCACGACGGAGCGACCCCATTGTATTCAGCACTGCCTTACTGCAGAGCAATGGTCTGGCTGTGAGAGAACAGTGGGAAAGAGGGAACAGCAGTGGGAGTAGAAAACAGGAACTGGGGAAATGTCGAGGACGTGAAAATTCTCCATCCCGAGGCAGGAAGACAGAGGAACAAATATCATTATTTTCAGGGATGCTTGAATGATGCTTTATTTCACTGAATCTGAGACACCATCGAATGTAAGTAAGATGCACCCGTACTTTATATACCACCCACTTTTCCTTTAAGAAAGAAACATTTCTAATTAAATTACAGCATGCCGATGATTATACGATGAACCCTGATCTCACCAGTATTGAGCTGTGAAAACTATGCATGTTAGAATAAAAGCAAGACATCTTACACAAAAGCTGCTGATCGGGCACCAAGGAGCCAACATTTATTAGGTACCTGTCCTCAAAGCTCTGTGCCTGAGTGTGGGGGGATGGGGGTTGTGGCAGATAAAGAAGTGAATGGAAAACGCCTGTCAGTCGTTCACAAGCTTACACTGTGGTGGGCGTGGTTCAAGGAGGGGGAGCTCGCAGAACTTGAGGAGTACTTGCCGACTGTGTTAGATCTTGAGCAGTGAATAGTTGGAACTTCAGCTAGTAGAAAAGGAGGGGGTGTGGTGACCGGGGGGGAGGAGAAGGGGTAGATGGAGGTGAAGAGCGAAGGCGGATGAATGGTGATGGAAAAAATTAAATAAATAAAAAAAAAATAAGCCCTGGCTGGTGTAGCTCAGTGGATTGAGCGTGGGCCTGTGAACCAAGGGATCGAGGTTCGATTCCCAGTCAGGGCACGTGCCTGGGTTGCGGGCCAGTTCCCGGCAGGGGATGCACGAGAGGCAACCACACATTGATGTTTCTCCTCCTCTCTCCCTCTCTCCTTCCCTTCCCCTCTAAAGATAAATAAATAAAATGTTTAAAGAGAATAACAGGAGGGGAAGGAATGATAACATGGCAGGAGGAAAGCTCAGGTGTGTTTGGGGGATAGTGAACAGACACCCTATTAAATGTACGAAAGTCTCGGGTTCTCACCCTTCTGGTTCCATGGCCTTGGCGTGAAGGGTTCTTCTAGGTTTGTTCCACTTAGAATAAACCTGGGGAAGGACTGGTCTGGTCTGGGCCATGCATGTCAAAGATAACCGGAGCTCTGTGCCGTGTGTACATTTAGAAAGTGTGGTCTTTACAAAAACGCTTTGATTTGGTTTGACCTTTTTGTAACCCCCTGGAGGAGGGAGAGTGTGAATTAGAAAAATGGAAAGCAGCTTCATTGGGGGGAACAAATGAGGCAAGAAAATCACGATGAGAGTCGCGGAGGAAGTTCGTGGTGTAGGTTCGGTGACGTGTAAGAGCCACAGCGTGCGCGCTGACATAAGGGCCTGAGAAGCCGGGGCAGCAGCTGCTGCCCGTGCAGGGTGAGGAGCTGGGGTCTGGCAAGCAAGAGGAGACGTCCAATGAAAAGTTGTAAATGATGTTCTAAAGTTATAAACGATATGTCTAAGTGTGGGAAGAGAAGGGCTGATCAGAGAGATAGGAGAACCCGGAGACGGTTGTGTCATGGAAACTGGGAGAAAGGAGACTCTTGTATGGAGAGGGTAGGTCTGGGGCAAACAATGGCCGTAAAAGCTGAGAAGGGTAGCACTGGCTGGGTGACTCAGGTGGCTGGGTGTCATCCTGCAAACCGGAAGGTTGAGGGTTCGATCCACAGTCAGGGGACATGCCTGAACTGCAGGTTCGGTCCCGCGTCCGGGCATGTTCGAGAGGCAACAGATCGCTGTTTCTCTCCCTCTCTTTCTTCCTCCCTTCCCTTCTCTCTGGAATTAATAAAAGAAATTTTTTTTTTTTTTTTTTTTTTAGAAATTGAGAAGGGTTTTAAGGACTGTTAACAGGTGTGGTAGGACGGAGACCAGAGGCCAGGGTTAGGGTTAAATGCACAGGCAGGCGGCTCTCCGTGGTGAAGGAGAGGAACCCTGCTCTCAAGCACAAGTGATGTAGTGAGGCACAAGGAAAGCTGTCCAGAGGGTTACCGCTATTTATCATGGACAGGCTCTTGCTTTCTTGGTGGATTTAAAATAACACTGTGGCATACGTGGCCTAAGTGAGGGTCGTGCTATCCATGGTTGGTTCCGTGAACTGTTACGCTGGAATTTAGGGGAGCAGTTCAAGAACAGCGATTGAACCTGGTCCCTGGCACTGTGGACAAGATTTTGAGAGGCAGCAGTCTCGAGGACTTGGGGCACCCCTGTTCCCACACACGGGGCCAGGGGCCCGTGCAGCCTCTGCCTCAGCCGTCGCAGGGGCCAGGAGAACCGATGGCAAAGCCACCGCACCGTGCGAAGGCTCAGGGACTGAGCGCGTTCTCGTGCGTGCACCGCGGCCAGAGTGGGGTGTGTGGATCCTAGCCCAGTTCCCACGTAAGCCCGCTGAGGCAGGAGGGCTCTTCCCTGCTCCATGCCCCCTGAATCGTGCCGCCTTCCCTAACTGCCCAACACACCAGCTAGGGGGACTTCACATGAAACACTTCCTTTCTCGTAGCAGTTTCAAGGAAGAGGTGGTCTATTCCCGTGGGTGGACAGAGAAGGGGTTGAAAAAGAGTAGGAAGAAAATCCAAACTGTCTGGGTTCTGCTGACACATGTTAACAGTTATTCCCACAGCCAGGCAGAAACCCGGGCTTGACCTAGGACGCAACCCCGGAGACTGGCCTGAGGGGCTGGCGGCTCCCCGAGTGGGCAGGACGCAGCACTGTGGGTGTCCGCCACCTCTGTGCGGTTGGAGGGGGGGCAGCCGGTTTCCTCCACCCTCCCAGGGTCCCTGGCCTGGTCGGAAAATTAAACCGAAAAGGACGGATTAACAGGAGGAGAGCATTCGAATTTTCTAAGGTAAGTTTCACCTGACACCGAAGCCTTCATGCAGAGATGAAGAGCCCTCCTCCCCGAACACTTAAACTTGAGAGCTTTTATGCTAGATTTGAAGAAGAGGGGACGTTACGGAAACATATCACGGGACAAAGGGTGTGAGCTGAATGTGGCAAACGGGGGCCGCTTAGGGAGGCCTGCGTGCTCAGGTGGGCGCCTCATTTCCCAGGTGTGAGGAGGGTGCTTCTCACCTGACGGTTACAACCTGCTTCAGGGGAAGGTCAGAAACTCCTTCTAGAACGTGCCGTTTCTCATATTCCTTCAGCCTGAAACATTCAGTAGGCCAACACGACCTGTTCTGGGTCTGTGTGTCCTGAACTCCGTCACTGTTTAAATGGTGTATTCATTTAATGACAGCAAAGCCACCCTCATAGACCCACCGCCGCCATTGGAGGGTTCTTCTGTTTTTCATTTCATTGCAAAGGCTGTGGCTGGGGGATTAACCCTGGATGGGAAGCAGCTTGTATCCCCCCCCCACCACCCCCACCAATCACTGGGAAATGCGACATGAATTGAAATGGTGCCCACAACCCGCTGGGTGTGGCTCAGTTGGTTGGGTGCTATCCCTCAAACCGAAAGGTCACCGGTTTGATTCTCAGTCAGGGCACACGCCTGGGTTGCAGGGCTGGACACAAAGCAACCAGTTACTGATATTTCTTCTCTACATTGATGTGTCTCTCCCTCTCTTTCTCCCACCAATGCCGGGAAGGTCCTAGGACCCAGCCTGTGCAACCCCCGGAGCCACCGGTGAGCACCTGCACCAGCCACGGACAAACAGTGTCCGTTAGCAGATTAGATAAAACGCTCAGCTCTTCTGCAATGACATTCAGGTCAGCCATTGAGAACATTAGTTTAAGGATGTATTTTATTTTATTCATTGATTTATTTACTTACTTATTTTTATTTAAACAAAATTGAAAAATAAACCTTGGTTGTAGTAAGCCATTCTTCAACCTGGCTGAGAAGTGCACAGAGAAGAGTGAATACCTCGCCCACTTCCCCGGGGCGCCTTAAATTTTAATGTGCATAGGGACAACCTACGCACATCCTGTTAAATGCGGATTCCGATGCGGGAGGCTTGGGAGGTGCCCAGGAAGATGCATGCCTTCCTAAGGAGCATCCAGAGATGTCCTGCTGCTGGTCTGCAGGCTGCGCTTCAAGGAGTGAGGCCCTTGAGACCCCTGCCCATCATCTGAAGTTGAGATCAAATGTCACCACCCCTCTGTGACGTCTCCTGACATCCTCTTCCTTCCCAAGGCAGGATTTATTGTTACCTCACACCTGTGTTCCCAAACATTTCATGCCTTTGTGCATCAAGGCGCTTTATGTTGTGATTAGTCTCCCTAACCAAAGCTCCCCGGTCCTGGCTGTTGTGTTAGTCACCCAGGCAGCTTTTGAAAAAAATCTCAGTGCCTGAGCTCCACCCGGAGTTTCTGATTTTATCACAGGCCCACTTTTTTTTTTTTTTTGTTTGTTTTTTGAAATAAGACTAGGGTTTTTTGTTTTGTTTTGTTTGTTTGAAGGCTAACACTAGTCTGAAATGAATTTCTCTGGGGAAGTATTATCTCAACTTGCTTTACATGGCTTGCAAACTGTGTTTTTGGGGACCCATGGGGTTCTCTGGGGGGTGCTTCGGGATCTACTTGGGGACGGGAGGTAGAATGAGCAGGAAGGAGCAGGGTGTCTGGGGACAAGGCAATGGACCTAGCCAGGGTGACCACAGTGAAGAAGGAAAACCAGCCACTCTTCCAATTTTCCCAACAATTTGTTCATCCTCATCTTGGGCAAACCAACCAGCCAAACAAGGAGTTCTTAGCTTACTATCACCAGGTACTTTTATAGGAAACCTGTCTTTGAATTCTTTCAAGAACCTGGTGAACCAGGGCTTACAGAGGAGATAAGAGGTAAAAGTAGCAAGTTACAGGGCCAGGACTGACACTGGGGTTTCTGGACCCCATTTCTTTTCACTTTTTATAGTTTCTCGCAAGAAAACCAAGGGGGAGAGACACAAAGTTCCAGGCTTCTCCTATGGACACTCCTCAGATCAATCCACGAGGCGCCTGGCTTCCTGGTGGCGTGGATGGAAGGGGGGTCGGAGGTGGGGGGACAGACTGGCACTGACCACCCACAGGGCGTCGGGTTTCTGAAGCTGAATTTCCCCAGACTTCCGGGAGGAAGTTTCAGCCCCAGGTCTTGGTCCTCCAGTTGCCAACCCTTTTCTGGCCTCAGTCTTCATCTATGTTTTCCTTTCCTCGTATTAAAGAACAAAATTCAACCAAGTAAATTCGAAGATCTCGTTGACTTTATTAAGTGATTCATGAATTGGGCAGCGTCCCATCTCGCAACTGGAAGGGCAGGCCGATGAGCTGTACGAAATGAAAGGTTTTGGTAGGCAGAAAGGGGGGGGGGGGACTGTGAAGTTAAGAGGTAGATTATTTCAGGCAAGGACATCGTCCCTTAGGGGAAGGCAGAGGGTTATACCAGGTAAGTTCACCTCACTAGTGTGGATCTGGAAATTCCGGACAGATTGGTCTAAAATTCTACTCCTGGGAGAGGCTGACACTCCAATCCGCCCAGGCATTAAGTTTTGGTTTGATGATGTGGCTTAGCAAAAGTGACTCCTCTGTGGCCTCTTGTTTCTCTTTTTAACACCCAGCACCTTTCCTTTGCCACAGGAGAGCATCACCGCTCTGCCTCTGGTGGGAAGCTGGCAGCTGCTTGAGCCATAGCTCCACCCTCCCCACCCCCCCCACCCCCGCCCCCCGTGCCTGCCCTGCTGGGGCATTTGAAGGGCTGCGGGAAGGGCCGCAGACCATTCCTCCCGAGAGCACACAGGGTGCAGGAGGGTAGAAGCTGCAGCACAGGGTGCAGCCACAGATGCAGTAAGCTCTAGAATGTAAGCTCTGTAGGGCAGGAATTTTGTCCACATTCTTAGTCGCTGTATCTCAGGGCATGCAACGGTGCTCGGCACAGGACAGAGGCTCAGTAAATACATACGGAAAGCATGGATGAACACTACTCTTTGTCAGAACATCTACGAGCTGGGTTCTGTGCTGGGTGCTTTACTTATGTCGTATCATTTCCTGTTTGCTGTTGCAATCTTGTTCATGTTCGGTGTGGAGGCAGGAGCCTGGGGATTAGGAGAACGCATGTCAGTTGTGACCTGGAGTAATTTACTTAATCTCTCAGAGCTGTAGTTGCTCGAAGGGAAGAAAGAAAGAAAAAGAAAGGAAGGAAGGAAGGAAGAAAGGAAGAAAGAAAGAAAGAAAGAAAGAAAAGAAGGAGGGAGGGAGGGAGGGAGGGAGGGAGGAAGGAAGGAAGGAAGGAAGGAAGGAAGGAAGGAAGGAAGAAAGAAAGAAAGAAAGAAAGAAAGAAAGAGAAAGAAAGAAAGAAAAGAAAAAAGGAAGGAAGGAAGGGAAAGAAGGAAGGAAGGAAGGAAGGAAGGAAGGAAGGAAGGAAGGAAGGAAGGAAGGAAACGATGGTAGTTCTGGTCTTTTAGGATGAATGTGAGGAGTGAGTTAATGGGTCTAAAGTACTCAGTCCAGTGCCTGGCCCAGAGAAAATGCAAAGTAGACGAAGGAGAGAAGAAGGAGAGGGGATGAGGAGGAAGGGGGTGGAGAAGGGAAGGGAGAGGGAGGAAGGGGAGAAAGGAGGGTTGCTAAATTTTAACTTTGCCGAATGAAAACATGTAAAGCCACTCCACAACCCAAAATACCACTTTCATCCATTATCACAATCATTTCTAAAACAACAGAAATTTTAACACTGAAAATGTAGGAAGAGATCATCTCAGAATATATGCAATCTTTCATAAGAAAACCCATTTCGCACTTTATCCTGACATTTTCTTCGGAGGACAGACAAAAACTTCATCCTGGACCAGATGGCACTGTTGGGACACCTTTCTAAGGGAGGACTTGTTCTTTATTTTGCAGATGAGAAAACCCCAGAGAGGTTGTATAACTTGCCTAAGTTTTAAAGAGAAAATGCTTACTTAGATACCCTCTTCTGCTAGTTTCAGAATTAAAATTACTTAATATGCAACAAATTACATAAAACGGTGACAGCATGTGACTTGGGTTGAGACTTTGTGCTTTGGCTAGAGATTCCATCCCCTTGGCCCTCTGACCCCCTGGGACACCTCTGAATACCGAGGCTTTGTTACTTCAAGTGTTCTCTCTGAAGTTGGACTGGTAGGTAAGGTGGCCCACCTTTCAGGGTTCTTCACTGAATCGTGCTTTTTATCAAGCTTCCTAGAATGTATTTCTGGCCTGAAGAAAACGCCTTTGAAAAAATGTGCTTGATGTTGGAGGGCAGGGTGGCTCAGAGAAGGTCACTCCAAAAATGTACTCTTTGTGGTACGCAGGTTATTTTGAGCTATCAAGGCCATTTTAGCTTTATCCTCAAGAGGAGCTTCTGCCATCCCCTTGACTGTCACCTAGAACCTGAAGCAGGGGCCTTGCCTATATAAGAAGAGATCATTAGCAATAATCCCTTTTTGACCCATCTGTACGGCAGGGCACGCTTCTATTTACTAAACATCTGCTCTTCTTGTCATCCTGCAGTGAGCCTTTGAAGACTGCCAGGCATCTCACCTCATCACCAGCATGGAATGTTCTGTACTCATGTTCCCATTCCATCTCTGAACCTTCTAGGCATGTGGGATCCCTGGCTCATTTATGCAGAATTCCCATACATATGTATGGGTTAAATTTGGTCATTTTCCTCCTGCTGAGCTTCCTCACATCTATGTGATTATTGAGACCAGTCAGAAGAACCTTGAGAGTAGAAGAACATTTAGTCCCCCAGCCCCCCACGACGTCACTGAATACCATCAGATTTACGCATTTGCTCCGAGTTACTTGCTGAATGTCACCTGCAGCAGTTTCAATTAGACTCAGGCACAAGCAGGAGAACACAAGCTTCAACGAAAGGAGTTTGAAAGTGGCAATCCAGGGCGGACTAACCGTTCTGCTCCATGTGGTCCCCAAGGGCTGAAAACTCAGGCTCTGTCCAGCTTACTGCTGGTTGCCTTAGAGCAAGGCCCTGGATCTCATGGCCCAAGATAGTGGCAAGAGCCCCAGCCATCATTTCTGCCATTAAGGAAGCAGGATGCTTACAGGGATGAAGGAGGGAAAAGGAAGAATGGCAACTGTCTTCCAAGGAAAGTTCCAGGAGGCTGCCATGGACTTCCCATCGGCTGGAACTTGGTACCCATGGCCCCATCTAGCTGCAAAGAATGCCGGGAGGTGTAATTTACTCTGAGTAGGCATACGTCTAACTGAAAACAAGGAATTCTAGAAGCAACAGAAAAACAGATAGTGCAGGAAAGAGCAGCTCCTGCCATAGTATCCGAGAACACACCCACCAGTGTGCATGAAGCACCAGGTGAGAACGGTTAGGCAGCTCATATCAAAGGACAAAATGTTTCCCCATTGCCTTCTCCCTCGCTCCCTCTCACCCAGATACCTTTTGGCTTCTATCTCAAGTGTGAAGCACACAGGTCAGCAATAAATGGGTCTTTCTCAGACATTGTGCTGATGCCAGGAGCTTCGGTTACCACTGAGCTCAGAGAGACTCAGAACGTTTTTATGCCCAGAAATAGGACGTGGGCACCAGGTCCCTGCCATTGTTTATTTTGAAAGGGGGCAGGATTTCTTCTTTTCCCCACTGAATCTGGGGGCAAGCCACTGGGGGCAGATCATCCAAAGAAATTCTTCTCAGGACAGGCTATGAAGGCCCAAAGCTCCTGACCCACTGACCACCCATCCATTGTGTGACCACCCCCTAAGCTGGTCTCTGCAGAGGCCCAGCTGGCTGCCTTGACTACTATATTCAAGAGGGCAAGATAAGGCGTCTGGTGATTCTTAGTCTTTTTCCCAGGAGTGGGGAAGTGTTTGCCCTGGGTCACCTCCATCCTCTTAGTCAACAGTAACTGCATTGTTTTGAGGTGTGCTGCTGGCTTAAAGGGTGTAAATGTGACCACAGAGGAGAGTTTTGAATATCTTTAAGAAGTTGAGTCAGTAAGCAAATACGATAATATGCGTGTTAAAAGAAGAATACTACCAGAGTGAGATAAATAGCTGGAGTTTATTGTTCTGGAGATTATTTCTTAATAAAAGAAACAAGACTACATTTAAAAATAATGTTGTGAATAATAATGTGTTACTGCAATGGGTTCCTAAATCTGGACCATTTGAGGGCCTGATATTCAAGTTACTGCTTACCTGAAGGTTGTAATGTCGAGAACAAAGGCAAGTTCTGTTTTCTACAATATTATTCTGCTCTTGTTATGTTACTCAATAGCATGTTAATAATAAAGATGGGGATCAAGATGACATGTCTAGTCATATCTGTATTCCCGGAAAAGCTACCTTTTAATAAAACATTATTAGATAAATGTATGGCTACCTATAGCTTACAATTGTTATTGAGGTATGATTTACATGTAGATCTAAGTGTACAGTTCAAGGAGTTTTAACAAATGTGTATACCCATTAACCCCTTTCCTATCATGAGATAGAACATTCTATATAAAATTTCATGCATATAAAATTTTCATGCTCTATTTCTTCTTTTTTTAGATTGTATTTATTTATTTTTTTAGAGAGAGGAAGGGAAGGGGAAAGAGAGGGAAAGAAATATAAATGTGTGGTTGCCTCTTGAGCGCCCCCTACTGGGGACCTGGCCCACAACCCAGGGATGTGCCCTGACTGGGAATCGATCCAGCAACTCTTTGGTTTGTGGAGTCTTTCTAATCAGTCCTTATGTTCACCTCCTCCTGGACCTCACAACTGCTGATAGGAATTCTATCACCATTAGATTTGTTTTGTTATTTCTAAAACTTCATATAAATGGAATCATAAAGTATGTGCCCTTTTGCATCTGGTTTTTCTAACTCAATGTAACATTTTTAAGATGAATTCATGTTGTTGCATGTATGTGAAGTTCATTCCTGGCTGCTGCTGAGTAGTGTCCCATTGTATAAATAAACTATAATTTCTTTACCCGTTCTCCTGTTGATAGACATTTGGATTGTTTCCAGTTTGGAGAAATAATGCTTCTTATAATGGTTACAATAAATAATAAATCTATAGCTTATGAATAATGAAACTGACAGGTGTATGCATGTGTGCGTACCTGACTCAACACAGAAACATGGTCATCCGAGATAGATGCTCAGCTGCAGCTCAGAGGCAGCAAACATTCAATTTGAACCTTGTTTTGGGTGGACACAGGAGTGAGAGAGGAATGTGTAGAAATTTGTAGGACAACACAAAAAATTACCAGTTCAGGCAGCCTAAATAAAAGCTGTTATCTACCAATTGCAACTAAATGAAAAAAAAAATAGGCTTGGTATGAAAATGTGTGTTTACAATGTAGAGATAAGTGACTTCCGATGCTTCATTTTTCAGAGGAGAAACATGTTGGACTCTTTGTCCCCTTGTGTGTAACAGGAAGGCACTAATTCCCACCTAGCTTGCCTCCCAAGGTTGTTGAAAACCACAGGAGAGAACACACGAAAAGCATCTGTCAGCATGAAGCTCTCTGCGTAAGTTCAAGGCGGGGGTCCTGCCTATGACAAGTTCAGTTTCCCCTTGAGAGATGACGGGACCATTTTACAGTTGTCCTGCACTTTTTGTTGTTATGAACTCACTTGCCTCCCTAAGGAGTAGGTGCGAGTACTGTTAGACCTATCATTCCCATTTTGCAGGTGGGGAACTTGAGACCGGAACAGGTTTACCTCCAGAGGCCACACAGGTGTAAACAGGATAGCTGGGCTTTGAACCTCAACGGAAGTGGCTTGAACCTGAGCTGTTACTATCATGTGATCTGCCTTTCTAACGAGATGTCATTATATCCCCTCCTGCTTTCCGGTAACTGTCTTTCTCCACAACTGACATATCCTTGTGGGAGTGTTGCTATATTCAAGTTCTTTGGCGTTTTATCTACTAGATGTAACAGAAGGAAGCTGAAAAGTTTGCCTAAAGTCTTAATGATTTCCCATTTTCGTTTTCCTGAAGGCTTGCAGTGGGACTGCTGGGTCAGCCGTATTCGTAGTGCAAACTCTGTACGTAGGAGAGCATCAGAACCACCCCCGCCCCCGACGGAGCAGATGCAGGGGGCTCCTACCCATGCCTGTCCCCCAGGACACCCAGCGAGCTGTCCAACTGAGAGGCGGGAAATGCCCTGGGGCATTGAGTGCTAAGCACGGGGCAACCTCAGATCCAAGGCCATTTGGTCATTTACTAGATGTCTCTGCCCTCACTGCCTGAGCAGGTTGGCCTCGCTTCTCGTAGACTTTCCCAGGCCTTCAACCTCCACCTCCTTCTGTGCGCGAGGCTGTGGAGAAACGAGTGGGAGAAGCACCTTGCCTGGCAGGAAGGGGGCGGGTGGGGATGGGCAGAGCGGAATTTCTTTTCCTTTTCCATTTTAAAAGGACCACTAATCAACACCTGTAAGTGGACCTGAAAGTAAAGTGTGGTTTTTAAGCGAAATAACCACGTTTGTCCAACTTTTAAGTCCCTAACACAGATGTTTCAGAGCATGAGCTGTGGAAATTTCTAAAGTTAGGTGCAACTTAACTCAGCAACTCCCGAAACTGCCAGCTGTCCGACTCAAAAACCAGCTGAGAACACCATCTGCGCTCTGCAGCACAGTTAGAAGCAGACTCATGGACTGAAGTCCACATCGCCAGGGACTGGATGGCTCTGTGCACAGCAGTGACTAAAACCGAAAATTGCCAGATGCACCCAAATGAAATCGATGCAAACGAGAACCTCCTGTGACTTCATGGCCACCTGAGGAAAGCAACCAAAACCAAAGAACATACCTGGACCTGTTTACTGTTGGTCGATGAGGTAGATTAACCCCGGGAAGCCCCGATACCTTCCCCAACTGGAATAGTCACAACTCCAAAACACCCCTCAGGTAAGCGTGGGCTTCCAATGATCAAGGACTGAGATCCCCCCAAACCTATGATTTATGTTTACATCTGAATCGTCCCAGATGGTCTCCCGCTGAGTACAATTCAGGGTGACTTCAGAGGCTTCTAGGGAAAGTCTAACCCTAACCCTCAGTGGGCAGAAGGTGAATTGAAATCTGCAAACGCAATCCATTTCACTGAGTCTTTAAAGGAACACCAGTGTTTCTTATCTCCTAAAGCAAAGAACCAAGTCATGTTGAAAAACATGGAGACAAGAGTACACTCTGAGGCTTGCCGTTTTGTCCTTAGTTTTTCAACAGATTCAGAGAGAGAATGGGATTTACGTTAACTTACTTTAAGGCACTGTATGTGACTACAGTTAGTCTGTGAGTTGAGACAGTCGCATGCTGGGAAAAGTCAGTCGGACATTAGATGGTCCTCCCTTTCTGCTGTGCATTTGCCCACAAGTCAATTTAAGCTTGTTGTGGAATTTATTATAAATTTAATGACATTCTTTCTTTTCTTCAGGAGTTGAAGAGTTCCATATGTGGCCCCATTCAAAGAATTCATTCTTCCCATTGCCAAAAAAACCCTGTATTTCATTCACCCGAATCAGTCCCTCTAATTAGCAGGGAATAATCTGGAACTAATTAATGAAAAGATCTGAGCTGTCATCAAAATGCCTTGGACAATGTGTTAAGTAAGGAGCCTGGGTGACAAATAAAATCATTTTACAGTCCAGCAACATCAGAAAAGGGACGGAGCACAGATTCAATGGGACAGCACAAGTCTGGGACCCAAAGCAGGAATTTTTCTATGTATTAACAGCTCGTCCTGGGGAACATAAGTCAGTCTGGGGGTGGGGGGGCCTCCGCTTCCCCACCAGTGAGGGGAAGGCCACCCGCTGTGCCCACTTCCAGGGCTGGTTCTGAGGCCAAAGGGAACTGAGGATGTGAAATTGTTTAGTCAATGCCAAAGGACCATTCAGTAGCAAACGACTACAATTATTCAGTAGCAGCTGGGTTGTCTGCAGGCAGCAACATTTTGTATTCGCTCCAAGTGGTGCTGCGCAGGGGACCGCCCCCTCGCGACCCGTCATCCTCGCCAGCAGGCCCTGGGAAGGGCTCCACACCGTCCGTGGGGCTTTAGGCCCAGACTGTCTCGCGGCATTTCCTCTTCTCCCCGCAATATCTGCCCCAGGGATTCCCCCGGATCGTGACAAGCAGCTCAAACTCCATCCCCAAGACACTCTTCTTGGGAAGTTACATGTGGACCCGGAAACCTACGTGTTCCCGTTAAAAACAAACAGGCTTGCAAGCGAATAGAAAGTTGCCTGAAGCAATTTTCCTGTAATTCCAGCAGAGGCGGACAGGGCTTCGCTGACTCTGCCGCCGCAAGAACCGCGGTTGAATTTGAAGGTTTACAACACGAGAAGCCTTTCTTCCTTCTTTGCTTTCTAATTAGATGATGGTTGTCATAATCCTAATATCTCTGGGTGGGAAAAATACCATTATGGGTTCACAAAGACCATTGCAAATTCAGCTGTACTCCAAAACAGACTTTCAGGGCGGGTTTGCACGGCTCGCCGGAGACCCTGGAGCCTTTGGAAACAGCAGCGGAAAGGGAGGCAATCAATCCCGCCTCCAGATGCTTCCCAGCTGCGGCGGCGCCAGCATTTGCCCTGTTTGCTGCGTCTCACCTGAATTAGAGCCCCGGTTCGTGCGAGCTCCTGCTCCGTCCCCGCTCCGGAGGGGGGTCCAAGTCAGTGATTTTCAACCCTTCTCATCTCGTGGCACGCATAGACAAATTGCTAAAATTCTTCAGCGCACCATAAAGTATGCATTTTTTGGGGTTGATTTGGCACCAAAAAAAAAAAGATAGTTTTGATCCATTCACACCATGTGGCTATGGGGTTGGCTGTTGTCATGTTTTACTTTGACACTCTAAGGGAAAAGAGGTCAGTGCCCCTGAGCGAACAGTCAGGCACTGCACGGTTTGAAACCCCCTGCAGCGCACCCGTCTGGTCTAAGCCAATGCAGCACGTTTCCTCTGGTCCAGGGGTGGGCTTACTGGCCTTCCTTGGCCCAGTCAGACTGAAGGGAAGGGCGTATGGTGCTCGCTCCGGGAAGATCTTCGCCCTCTCCTTCTCCCACTGCGTTTGAAAGACGAAGCTTGCTGCTGATGGCCACATTGGGACCATGAGTAGGACGGCCGGAGGAAAAAGGGCACGTGAAAAAGTGGCTTTTTAAGGACACCACTAAATCGAACAACGCTGTGGCCTGGAATTCTTGGCTTGTGAGGTGATACATTTTTGGTTAAGCCAGCGTAAGGCAAGCCTTTTTTTTTTTTGTAGATACGGTACCTATAGACATTGATGGACTCCCTTCGGTTTCCCAAGGCCCCCCCGGGGGTCTCCAGTCCTTTATGCAGACACAGGGGCTGAGAATCACTACTTTTGACTACTTTTCACTTATTTACTGGTTTTCCGTGGGTCGCTTATTGAGGATACTGTTGCGTATTATTTCTCTGATATTGTTTTTTCACTGACACAACACTTCACAAATATCATTTATTCCTACCCCTACATGATCTATAATTGAGAAGATTACCTCCAAATGAGAGATTGCAGTACAGCAAGTCAAAATGCATCCGGAGCACTACAATAAACAAGCAAAGTTCCAAGGCATCTGAGATGTCCATGACTTTGCTGAAAATGCCTTGCATTTCATAAGCACTCCTCTCGTTTCTAGTGCTAGCCTGGTAAAGGGAAAAATTCAAGTCATCTAAAATAGCAAGCCATGGTATTTTTTTTTTTTTTAATAGGGGAAAGTTTGTTTAGAAAGCCACAGAGGTAGACGTGAGGGGTAGGAAAAATGGGCTCAGGAAATACGTTGCAGAGGGAAAAGAAGGGGCCCTTGGAGCTGAGCAGAGAGAAGGGTAAAGGTAACGTCTTGGGGGCGGGGAGCAGGGGGTAGGAAAGGCACAGATGTGCTCCCCACAGGGAAGAGCCTCAAACCATGGTGTTTGCTTTTTAAAGTAAAAATCTTCAGTGTTGACTTCTTTCATCCACTTTCTTAAGGGTGGGGGATTATGTATTTATTTTTCTTACTGACTCTTTATTTCTAGTTCAGTGTTCCTGACCTCTAAGTAAGTTAAACTAAAAACCACATTTTATTTTATTTTTTAAATTCTCACCCAAGGATATGTTTTGTTTTGTTTTTGTTTTATCTGAGAGAGAAAGAGAGAGGGAGGGAGAGAGACATGGGTTGGTTTCCCCCTGTACATACTCCAGCTGGGGATCGAACCTGCAACCTTTTGGTGTACAGGACGAAGCTCCAACCAACTGAGCCACCTGGCCAGGGCAAAAACCACATTTTAAAAACCACGTGTGGCTCTTGGTGGAAAGAGCTTGCAAAGTGGATGTAAGGGTTGCCTCACAGGAAGGAGGAGACCAAGGTTCCCCACATCCCAAAGATTTTGGCCAAGTATTTGAGGCATCGTTCAAAAAATCAGCAGGTAATTGGTCTATGCATTCATTTGACCATCATTATGATTTGACCATAGTTATGAGCTGTGGGAATTAAAAGGGAATTTAACATTTCGACAGTGTACAAGTCTTGCAATGGGTGCTGTTATATCAAAAAGATGAATAAGATGCAGTAATGACATTTTGTTTTCCTTAGAGAAAAAAGACTAGTACAGTGTACGTGAAACAAGTAGCCACCCATGTGAGCAGCAGATAATTCCATGCGGAAGTTCTGTGGTGCAGAATTAGCTCTCTCAGCACAGTGGAGAAAGGCTGCTTAGGATGAGCTGTGAGCTACCGTGGTCAGGAGAGGTAGTTTGTGGAGGACATGAGCTACATGGTATGGTCAGAACTTGGATGAACTTTCAAAGTGAGAAAATTGGGGCCATTATGGTATCAGGTTCAAAACATTAATGCTTTTTAAACATGCTTTTTAGAAATATTTTTTGCTTTAAACATTGTTCGTAAGTTTTTTCCAAAATGTATTAATATATGAGCGTGTGAAATGGTTTCTTATATTTCATTCCAAAATATTAAATGTATTTATATATTTTTCCTTAGGAAATAAAAACATTGGGCATTTAATAGATTCATTTATTCATTCACTAAATATTTTTTAATGAGCACCTACTGTGAATCAGCTAAGGTTCCAAGTGATGAGCAAAACAGACATGACTCACTGATGATTAAAATCTTAGTTGGGGAGACCAATAACAAACAGGTATTAATAGTTAGAAATGCTTTAAAGGAAAAGAACGGATATAAAACCTGCTTAAATAGGATAGTCAGGGAGGGCTTCTTGGAAAAGGCAATGTTTAATTGAGACTTGAAAAATGAGAGAAGCCAGCTTTGGAAAGTGGGGAGCTCCTGGGCAGAGTTTGGGGTGCTCATGGGAATCAGCCAGGATTCTTCCAGAAGAGAACCAGTGGGATATGAGATCGATCTGTCTATCTATCTATCTAGTAATCTGTCTTCTACTTTATTTCAAGGAATTGGCTTACATGATTGTGAGAGCCAGCAAGTCCACAGTCTAGAGGCCTGCTCGGCCAGAGCTCTCAGATGGGAGCTGAGGATGTAGTGTTAAGGCAGAATTTTTTTTTGAAGATTTTATTTATTTATGTTTAGAGAGAGGGAAAGGGAAGGAGAAGCAGAATGAGAGAAATATCAATGTGCGGTTGCCTCTTACATGCGCCCTCCTAGACACCCAGCCTGCAACCCAGGCGTGTGCACTGACTAGGAATCGAACCAGTGACCCTTTGGTTCGCAATCCGCTGAGCTACACCAGCCAGGGCTTAAGGCAGAAATTTTTCTTCTAGGAAACCTGTTTGCTCTTAAAGCCTTTCAATTGATTGGATGAAGCCCACCCATATTATTGAAGGTAATGTCCTTTACACAAAGTCAGCGGATTGTAGACGTGAGCCACATCTACAAAATACCTTCCCAGCATGGCCTAAATGAGCGTTTGATTAAGTAATTGGGTAAAGTGGCCTTGCCAAGATGACACATAAAACCCACCATCATGGCGGGAAACCATAGCATCTAATGCAGTGTCTGGAGCATAGTGAGGTGGGAGAAGGAAACCAGATCAAGTGGAAGAGCTCGGCAGGGGTCTCAAGGCCAGGACAGAGGCCTTCGCTTCATTCGGATTCACTGGGGAACTCCAGAACTGTGTTAGCAGGAGTGGTATGTCTATCCACCTTATAGTCAAAAATCTGCATTTATTCTGCTTTTTCGTACCCACTGACAATCAGCAGGATCCAAATTTTGAAAGTAAATCACTCTGCCATGGCCAGATGGCTTGGTTGGTTGGAGCACTGTCGTGCATGTGTGCATGCGTGTGCACGTACACACACACACACCATTTCAGGTTCAATCCTCGGTCAGGGCACATACCTAGGTTGCATGTTCGATCCCTGATTGGGGCGTGTACAGGAGGCAGCTAATGGAACGTTCTCTCTGGTATTGATGTTTCTCTCTCTCTCTCACACACACTTTCTCTCCCTTCCTCTCTCTTAAAATCAATGAACATTAAACGAAAACAGAGTAAATCGCTCTGGCTGCTGTCTGGACTCTGGATAACAACATAGGGAGTGTATCAGTCAGGGTCCAGTTGAGAGGCAGAAACCGCACCAACAATATGAACAGTGAATATTTAATATGAGGGGTTTTTAACTAGGTACAAGGTGGTTAACTGTTTAAAAGACTAGAAGACACTAAGTCTAAGTTATGTACACCAGCAGCAGAGACCAGCCTCCAGGCTCAGGGAAAGGTGAGCAAGGGAGGAACTTAGAAACGCAGAGGAGGTCCTGCAAGGCCTGAGATTCAGACTCTGATGAGAAGCTGTTGCTGCTGCAGGCACCAGCTGCCTGCCATGGGGAGGAAGAAGAAACTTGCTGGGGGCTGCTCCCTGGAACCATGAGAACGTCATGTCTGGGGGACACTGCAAGGGACACACTGCACCCCTTGCTGCCACCTTAAAAAAAAAGAAGAAGAAAATGGTATTCTCCCTCCTCTAGCCTTGCAGACTGTCCAGCGCCCTATTTTGGTAAGCCTAGCATCATGTTGGTTGGCAAAGGAGAAATGTGGTTTGCAGAGTCCATCTGCAGTATCACAAAGCAGGGCAGAGAAAGGTGAACTTGAGGCTGAGAGGCAGCAAGCTGTTAACTGGCAGGCAGACAAGGGCAGACACAGGGGATGATGGGTTAGGAAGATATTGCAGTGGTCCAGGGGAGGTCAAGGGGGCCTGGATGAAGGTGGTGGCACGCAGCTGGAGAAGTGGACTCATTCGTTGAAATAGGTGCTTAAAAATAGTAGTTTGTCCCCTTAACCATTCATAGAAGAAGAGAATGCTAAACACAAGAAAATTCTATGGTATGATTTAAACCCTTGACATTCCAGAAATAATTCCCAACATAAAGTCTTACTGGTAGCACTTATTAATTTATTTAGTTACGTAGTGAAAGAAATCAAGAAGACATCATAAATGGAGAGGGAGTTCATGTTCATGGAGAGAAAGATTCAATATGTTAAGATGCTAGTTCTTCCCAACTTGATCTATAGATTCTATACGATCCCAATCAAAATCCGAGCAGGTTATTTTATGGATATCGACAAGCTGATTCTGAATTCTATGTGGCAGGGCGAAAGACCCAGAATAGCCACCACAACATTGAAGGGGAAGAACACATTTGGAGGGCTGGCTTTAAGAGCTAGTATAAAAGCTACAGCGATCAAGACAGTGTGGTACTACTGAAGGGGTAGGTAAAAGATCAGTGAAACAGAACTGAGAGCTAAGAAGTAGTCTCACGTAAATATAGTCCGTTTTCGACAACAGAACAAAGGCGAAGACAGGACGGTCTTCTTTCTTTTCGAGAAGTGCTGCTGAAGCAGTTGGACATTCACATGCAAAAAAATAATAATAATAATGTGGACTAGGGCACCTAATCATGTATTTATTGATTTCCACTACTCCGTAAGTACACCGAACCTTTGTTCTCCAAACCAGGCTTTTTGTACCCAACTAAATGAACATCGCTTTCAACAATGACACCCCAGGCAAGGCCGTACTTGCATGAACGATTCTCCCAACCGAAGGGCAGCAGAACATGCCACTTCGGCATGTTGACTATTCTGAATTAAAGTCACCTGAGGAACGGCCAGTACCGGGATGCTTTGACCTTCCTTTGCACCCCCGGAAGCAGGAGATAAAGATCCCTTCCGAACCGGGAGGGGAGAGGCACCTTCACCCCCAGTGATAGGGAGCTAGGGCCCAGAAGGCTGCCTAAACAAACCGGTCACTTCCTCTTAATTGACTGCCCCAAGCTCAAATCTCTTCCTCTTGTCAGTTCTTCACAGGTTTGTTTTTTTTTTTTTTTTTTTTTTGGTGGTGGGGGGCGGGGTGCCTAAAAGATATAAAAGCTTCCTAGTTTGGTAATTTCTTTGACTGTCCTCTTTTTCTGGGAATCCTGTATATACGGAACTAAATTTGTTTTTCTCCTGTTAATATGTCTAATGTCAATTTAACTATTAAACCACAAAGAACCTATAAGGGAAGGAAGAAGGAAATTTTCCCCTCCCCCACACAGGGGACTGTCAGACAGATCACCTAGCTAGAGATCAGGCAACTCCTGATCACCTGGTTTAAGATTCCATTTCTGGGGGAGCCAAAACCAATTGGGTCTTGGTTTGGTGACGTGGGCCTATGCGCCAGGAACTGCATTTTGGCCTTGTTGTCCTGTTTTTAACAATAGATAGCACAGACCTAATGCCTATTATCAACCTACGACTGGTATTTTTCAAATATAAAAATTCAGATTAATTTCATAATAGGAATAATACAACTGACAAGAAAATGTAGTTCTTTCTGGGCAAAACAAAGAGAAAAAAAGCCTCTTCCTCTTCAGCGCTCCCAGCACCAGATGTTTATAGACGGCCTGCTCAGGTACGTACGAGCCCGGAGGTTCCACAGGGTTAGCCACAGGAAAGAGTGGGGGAGGGGGGCGGGGAGCTGTCCAAATCCAGCCTCAGCTGAAGCAAATAAGAACGGCTGGAAGCTTGAAACGGATGCAGAGGGGAGCGCATTAACGTGGCGTCCGTCCGAGGCAGGTCAGCACCTCTGACACTTCCCGTTTTGGAAATCGTGTTGGTCTATTTCTACTTGCTTCTTGCTTCGATTTGTTAGACCAGAAAATGCAGAATTTTTCTAACATATTTATCACATCTGATGAGGAACTAATTTAGACCAGTCAAAATGGTTGGACAGGGACCCAGGACTTCCTCTTCAGTTCAGAAAATCCCTGGCATCTGACGTAGGAGGATTTACAGGGTTAGTGGAAATTGCTTTTCCCTGCTGTCCAGCTTACACACTGTGGGTTGTGGGTTTTTTCCCCCCTCATGAGTAAACATCCCTTTAATAATGAACAGACCAATAATGTCTTAAGAGAGAAAAAGACGGCCTTTTCCTTTCCGCTGTTTCTTGAGAGGACCGTTTGCATTTGGAAACCCGTGCTGGCTGTCCAGAATATGAACGCTGGACTCTTCCTTTTGTGGTGGGGCTGGGTCTTGGCCACTGAAAGCAGAGTGCACTGGCGAGGAAGAGAAATCCACGAGATGCCTAAGAAAGGCAGGTGAGTGGACGCGTGGGGGTAGAGGGTTTGGGGGGGAAGGCGTGCAAATCACACGTACGAGGTTGCTCCGGAACCCTTTCCAGCTTATGGTGCCTTGTGTGACACCTTTTTCCTGCTTTTCCCTTTGTTCTCCTGCTCCCTTCCTTTTAGGAAATTAGAATTACGCTTTAGTTTTAAGGGCTGCTAGATCAGGCATACGGCTATCCTTGCAGATTCTTAAATCTCTTACGAATTGTCCTAGGTGAAAGGTAGACTTGGGGGAAAAAGAATACAGTATAAGCACATTTTTTAAAAAATTAAAGGCAATTATTTGCTATCTGCATTCTAGGTTGGAATAAATCTGCAAATTCTCAAATAACCAATGGGATCTCTAATTAGTGAGAATGATTCTGCTAGTTCTCATTATTTCTGCTGGGTTTCTGGGTGCTTTAAAAATCACGTTAAAGAAAGCAAAGCAGGTATCTTCGAGCTATAATGACTAGAAGAATCGTTAGGTTGTTCTCCACGGATAAGTTGGGAGGTAGCAGGGATAGACCTGCCTGAAGACCAGCTTGCTTGCTTGTTGCCGACACGGTGCGTGCCACCCTGGCCGTGCCAGCTCGAGAGGAGGGAGCTCAGATAGAGACGGACTGACCCCCTCACACTCAGAGTCCCCTGGGCAGCTGGGATGGCAGCGCTGGTAATGTGAATGCACACCTGCACACCTGCCTGCCCGACACCTATCAATAAAGGGGACAGTGGGAGAAAACCTAATCCGCCGTCTCTCTCCTTACTGATGAGGGATTAGAGGCTGTAGGGCGTTCTTGACTCCGGTTCTTGGTCAGCCTTAGGTCCAATTTGCGCTTCAGCTTTCTTTAACTCTGGATGTGAATATGGGTAGAGGTCGGAAATGTAAATCAATATAAAAGGAAATCCAAATTTGTGGAGTTTGGGGCTAGGGGAGGGGGCCGGAATGTTTGCTTCTCAGAGCTCCCCTCCTGGATTTAAGAGGGCCCTGCACACTTGGACTCTTGAATAGCTGGCTGAGGCCCCTGGTGCCTGTTATAGGCTGTTCAGCAACGTCACGAAACTGGGAGCTGAAATATCCACCGGTCATGGTGAGCCCTGGGCACTGAGAGAGATTGCCGGGCACAAGCCACGAGCCCTGTTTCTGCCAGAGTCCAGACGTCGCTTGAGCACACAGTGGAATTTGTGGGGCGGTGCAGCCGTAGAGATTATTCAAAGCAAAGGTGCTCATGAGGTGTACAAGCAACAGCAGCAACAAACCCTACAGGTGATCCTCAAAAACTTCTCAGCCTCTCCCAAACCGGAGTCGGAGTGGCGACTCATTGGTAAACGCCAATGACACAGAGAAGTCCTGGAGAGCAAAAGAAAATTTCTTTCAAAAACTACTTAGAAGAACTTTCAATTTTCTGTAATTATGAAAGACGTATATGGCCATTACTGAAATTCTTTAAAAATGGAGGAAAGTTTTAAAAACACACAAAAATCACCCATTATCCCCAAACCCCAAAATAACTCAACATTGTCGTATATTTTTCCCAGTGCTTCCCCCCCAAGCACATCGGTTGTGTTAGAGAAGAACGAGAGCAGAGGCGTGGGAGCCTGCTGCCTCTGTGTGCGGTGGGCACGGGAGTGGAGAGGCCAGGGCACGTGGAGAGATTTTGAGGAGGAGGTTCAGCCCGGACTGATTGACGGGCTGGTGTGGGCAGGCCTGCCCCAGGCGGTCTGTTCAGGGTCTTTATCACTTTAAAAGGAAGCATCTCCATGAACAGATACACCAGCAAGCGGGGAGCTGGGATTGGACATGCCCACCTGTCCTCTGTGGCCCCAGATGAGGGTGTGAGAGAGAGGAGCAAAGGGCGACATCCACATGTGTTGTTTACTACACACAAGGATTTCTCTGCTGGGCTATTTACTGCACTTACAAAGGAAGCAAGATCATTTCACTAGCTAGTTCTTCCTTCCTCGTCGAATTAAGTTCTCTGTCTTCTCAGAGATGAAATAATCAGCAAAGCGAGGTGAACTCATCAGGTGCTCCGCCTTTGGCTGAATGATCCTTCCGGCAGACCCCTCGCCCATGGCAGCCCTATCCGCTCTATGTAATCCCTGACAGAGGTTTTCGGAAAACATCGTCCACACTCAGACTGGGAACTACACCACGGAACCATCAAGAAGAAGCACCGGAGGTTGGGACTCTACATTCTCCCCGAGAGGACAGAATGAAAATGGGTGTTCAAAAAATGTACACCCTCTGTTCAGTTTCAACAGAAAGTTGTCTCGGATGTCATCCTATATCATTGTAACTTGGGACCTGTCTGTACTTCCTTCCAAATTTTCCGGGAACACATTTAATAAGTGAACTCATTTAATAAGGTAGCAGTTTTGTGCAAGGTCCATGCTTATATGGGGAGAAAGACAAGCCTGGACCTTCCCCATCTAAACCCGAATTCCAAGGCAACGGGAGCCAAAGCTTCCAAGACCAACCTTGCTTCCAACCCTTGGGTCTGGATCCTTTGGGTTTGACTCCTGGCTCCACCACTTTTACATGTTTTCCAAACCCTCTGTGTCTTGGCGTTCTCATGGCAAGGTTTGCCTCATAGGGTTGTTCTGAGGACTAACCCAAGTTACCGCATGTAATGTGAGTTAGCATGCCAAGTGGCCAATAGTAAGCACTCAAGCGGTGTGAGTTAGTGCTATTATCATCTGCGTGTCAAACTTAAAGGTTAATAATCAACTCCCTAGCTGGTAAGAAGATGCTAATTACATGAAAAATATCTCACGGTACATTTTAACTCGAATTTAAAAGTAAGTTACAGTGTTCTCTCTCTCTCTCTCTCTCTCTCTGTCTCTCTCTCTCTGTGATAAGGGTTATACCTGAGTGGTTTTGTCCTCTCCTTTACACTTAAACCTATTTTACAAATTTTCGAAAGCATGGGCATGTAAGCAGAAAAAAGTTATTTTAAAACATTAGACAAGAATCTTAAAAAAGACTTGAAGGGTTCCATTGACGAGGGCTTTCTAGGCAAGGATCTGAGCTTCGGGAAGGCAAAGGCAGTGGGGTCCCAGATTCTGACACATGTCCTTGTAGTCGGAGCCCAGCTCTGATGTAGGCTGGCCCCACAACCAGAAGAAGACCTGGGCCGAGCTGGATTTCCATTCCACCCTCCTTCTTTCAGCCCCTCCTGACTTCATTTCCGGGCACCCAACTAAAGGGCTGATTCCTTCCTTTATTCAGCCTGTATGTGGTGAGGGTCCTCGGGGGCCCAGCACCGGGCAAGGTGCTAAGGGTAAAGAGGACTCTGCTCTCAGCGACTTGTGGCCTCCTCTGGCTACTGCTCACCATCCACCGCGGTGGCCCACAGCCCCAGGCGCAGCTCTCCCTCCAGACTCAGCTCTCTCCACTCCCGGGACGCCTGCCACAGCGCCCACCTTCGTCTCAGCTCCACTCTGCCACGGGTGACATAAGCCTTATGCATCAGTCCGATGTGTCCCTGTGCATCAGTCAAGCCCGGGCAGAAAGAGCCTTGCACTCAAAGGGCCTAACAAGTAACTGCACAAAGGGGCTACTTGCAGAGCCGTGGGCAGGGTTCGGGGAATCAACCCGGCATGCTGATGCCCTCAAGGACTAGGGACAGCAGGAAGCCATGACTACTCCGAGGCTTGAAGGGGAAATAGTATCACTGGAGCTTATTGAAGATACTGTGATTATTTGTAATCACAGAGCAACAGGGACACGGCATTTGAGCAGGGAGAGAAGGAGCAATGACACTGTGCTCCCTCTTGTCCTGCCAGCGCCCATTTGGCTGAATCTGTAAGGCAGAGGACAGGGGTGCCCAAGAGACACAGCTACCTGGCAACGTGCTTCCCTCTGTACTAACAGTTTCACAGGAGATTCCGGTTAGGGATGGCATCAGTTGCAAGCCTGGGGAAACGAGCGGGGGAGATGTTTTAGGTCATACCTCTTCAAATCAGGCCTTCTAAGTAATTAATCCTCCAATCCCTGCTCCTGGGGCTACTGGGGAAATGCCAATCGGAAGGTTAAATTAATGCACTGCAGTTTCATAGGGGTTTTTTTCTTTCGCATTGTTTTCTGGTTAGATTTAAAGCAAACCTGGTGGGTGAGGGGTACTTTATTGATTTGAGTACCTAGAGTGTCTCTAGCACGTTTTTATTCTTAATTTTCATTGTAATCCTCAAAGACAAAGACCGAAAGTACACAAAGATGCCCACAGCCAGGCAGGCATGGCCATGGCCTCATGTACACCATGCTGAAGTTGTTTTCTCCCCACACATCAGCTGCAGTGATTTTCGGCAGGGTCCCCACCCTGACTGAGGAGCAGGAAGCAGAGGATCGGGGACAAAAAGAGGGGGAGCCACAATGGAAAAGGTAGAAGGGAGCCCCTGACTCCAGCTGGGGGACAGAGGATGCAAAGGGCGGTGTGGACTGGCTTTCTTTCCTCATCTTGAAGCCCCCCTTCTTCCTCCCTGCTTTCCCGGGGCCACTTCCTTGCTGGGAGCACAGTAATTTCCTTACTTTAGAAGAAAGCTTCCTTGTCAGCTCCACAACAACAATGGCCCCTTCCACTTGTGTGCCACGTGAGCGTTTGAAAGCACTTCTAGACACACTGTCCCATGTACTCCTCACACCCTTGTCAGGTCCCAGAGCCTTATCTTCTGTCCGTTGAGGTAAGCGAGTCTGAGTCTCAGGGAGAACAAGTTTCCTGAAGGCACAGAGCAGGCAGCCCCTGAGTGAAGACAGAGCCCGCTTTTCGGTCTCCCAGTCGTATTTTTCTTCTACAACGACAGAGCGTTTCTTCATAAGAGAAGATGGCAAAGGACTTAAAGGCAGACTGAGCTGGTTAGAAAGGAGGAAGCTGTGTGCATTGGGGACAAATGCATCGGGTCAGTGGTTCTCCACGTGCTGTCTCCTGACTTGCAGCATCAGTGACATCTGGGAATGCTTTAGAGAGGCCAGTTCTTGGTCCTCAGCTCAGACCTACCTAAGGAGGGACCTCCAGGGAATGGGGCATTCGGGCAAGCCCTCCGGCTGATGCTGACGCAGGCCAGGGTTTGGGCACTGCTGCACCCGGGGAAAGGACGGGTGTGTGAGGGAGTACCCTGGAGAGAATACACGCTGGTGTTGGCATAAGGGGGGTCTGGGAAGGTGCCTAATTGTTCTTGTGGCTTCTACAGATGGTGCTGATGGGTGAATGAAGACCGTCAAAGCTGTTGTGACATTGTTTATAATAGCAAAAAAGACTGGAAGCAACTCAAATCTCCGCCAATAGAGGGCTGATCACATGCATTACGGTGCAATCATGTGATGGAACACTATAGCGTGTAAAAAGAGTAAGAGGCTTGGGATACTTAGACACAAAAAAATTTAAGGTATAATTAAATAAAGAAAAAAGAAAAAGTAGAAGAGTTTGTATGTTAACTATGCATAAAAATAAGAAACCAGGTGCAACAACATGGATGATAAATACTGTATGATCTCACTTATATGTAGAATCTAAAAAAATAAAAAACAAACTCAGGCACCGAGGACAGGCTGGTGGTTCCCAGGCGTGGGGATGGGATAGGGAGGGAGCGTGCGAAGAGAGTGGACAGGTACAGACTCCCTGCAATAAGACAGGTGGATGCCGGGAGCGTGATGTGCGGTGTGGTGACTACGGCTAACGACTCTGCGTTGTACGTCGGGGAGCTAAAACTAATACAACATTATGTGTCAATTATTTCTCAGTAAAAGTGGAAAAATAGAACTAAAAGTACATGTTTATATTTACTTGTATCTACAAGAAACTCTGGGCAGACAAACAAGAAACCAATAAGATGATGTGGACACCGGCCAGCAGTGTCCGCGTCATCATGGATGAATTAAAACATTCACATGGACTACGGAGTCCGGGGGAGGAAAAAGGACGACAGCATGGCTTTTCTCTCATGAGGAGCCAAAGCCGTGGCCTCCACCATGACAGGCCTTTATTCTAATTCTCTCCCCTCACATTCCAAGGTGGTCCTTCCTCACTATCCCACTTACAACAAAGGAGCCAATGCCCCTCGTTACATCACAGAAGAAGGACATTAGCAAATGAAAAGGCAAAAGTGGTTGAGCCGGTTACGCTGGTCCCTGCCAGGTTTAGCATTTGCAGGGTGAGGGGGTTTTAGCAAAAAGACTCAAAGCAGCCTAGGTATATTGCAAACCTGGTTCCCCACGAGGGAACCTGTCTGTGGGGTGGGTCCTGTGCATCTCCGGGTGGGAGCTGGGCCCATGCCACGCGGAAGGGTCTGCCACAATAAGAGAGGCATTTGTGGAGGGGGAATTGGGGTGGATGGAGCCAGAAGTGGGAGGCTAACTTCTTGCTGCATTTCCTTTTTAAAAAAAAATCATCAGACCTTGCAAATATATCACCTGTTTGGAAAAAAGTGAAAATATATTAAAATGGTCCTACGTACCATTCAGGAGCAGAAGCACAAGAAACTGCCTCTCAGAGAGCCAGGACGGTTGACATTTGACCCGAAGGCGAGTCCATCCTCCCTCCTCAGGATGGGCCAGCCAAGGTCAAGGGTGCCCGGCTTAGCCCACACCCACCGCCTCTCCCCTCCAGTTCAAACCCTCCCCAAATGACCCGGGAGCTTTGTGGTTGTTTGGACTTGTTAAGGAGACTGAGACTAAGAATTCTCACACTTGGTTACACAGCAAAATAATCTGGAAAGTTCTAAAAAACACCAATGTCATGCCTTAGCTGGTGTGGCTCAGTGGACTGAGTGCTGGCCTGCAAACCAAAATGTTGTGAGTTCGACTCCTGGTCAGGGCGTATGCCTGGATTGTGGGTCGGGTCCCCAGTTGGGGGCATGTGAGAGGCAACCTATCGATGTGTCTATCACACATCCATGTTTCTCTCCTCTCTCTCCCTTCTCTAAAAATAAGTGAATAAATAAATAAAACCCCCCAAACACCAATGTCCAGGCCTCACTCCCAGGCCACCCAGCTCAGAATCTCCGAGGCGGGGCCTGGACGGTGATGCCCTAGAGCCCCTCGGTCATGGTTCTAAGTCACTGCTTTGGACTTTCTGAGCCAGTTCGTTTATCCAGAAAGCTGGAGAGAGGAAAAGAGGATACCCGGCAGCTTCAGAGAGGAGGTAGCATCTCCCATCCAACCTGTCAAGATCAAGTCTGAATACAAACAGTTTTTTACCTGGCTCAGTTAGAATGTGTGATCAAACTGTTTCCCCCCTGGCAGCCCGATTCTGAAACGAAGCCCTGACATCACCAAGTCGCCGCTGACCAAGTCAGAGCAGCTTCTGCGGATAGATGACCACGATTTCAGCATGAGGCCTGGCTTCGGAGGTAGGGGACATGCACTCTTCGGGGGCATCTTCTTTCTGTGCGTTTGCCAGACTGTCTGCGGGCAAAAGTCAAGCTGAGGGACCACCCAGCTTTGCCCTCCCTGAATCAGAACTGCCTTGGTTGTGCTTGGTGGACAAGACCCTGAGCCCGCAGCATCTCTGGGCATCTGCCCAGCCCTGCCTGGGCTCTGCCGACAGCTCTCAGGAGGTGTCTGCTGGTTGGTGGCCGGGCTGAGCTGTCCTCAGGCCCCTGCTTCTGGCAAGGGTGGCTTGGGACTGGTGAAGCCAGCAGCTGGCTGTGGGAAGGGCAAGTGGGCGAGGACAGGACAGCTGCAGCCCAGAGCTGCCTCCTGAAAATGCTCTGAGTAGCGACCTTGGACTACATGTGGTCTCATCTGGGAGCTGGCAGGCGGAACCCTGGGTACATATCTGAGAGCGGAGTGTGGACTGCTGGGCTTCATTGCATGAAAACGAATAGCCTGAGAAAATAATCATTTAGTGCAGACAGATGCCGAAGCCCTTTGAAGCTCAGCCTGCCCTGCTGGATTTCAGTCCTCCTTGTGTCAAGTAGGGTCTTCGTCCTCATGGGCTGTATTTCCTGGCAAAAAAATATTTATTTTTGAAATCATTCTCATGCCTTTTGTTTTTTCCAGTTACTTTTCCCCAATGAATAAACAGGTATGGAGGTGAGTCTCTATCAGTCTGTAATCTGCTGCTGTTGGGGTCAAACCCACCTTTCCACGTGGAAGGCCCAGGTGTGCTCCATGCCTGCCCCACGCACCTGAAGGAGGGGGAAAGGGGCAGGTGTCCATTCCCTTTACAATGTTTTTTTTTTTTTTTAACTCTTTATGACTATTAAGTTTTCAGGGCCTAGAAAGGCCAAAAAAAGTTAAAAATCTAACGGTTTCAAGGCCGCCCTGGTGTCCAATGTTCTCCCCTCCCCTCCCTGGAAGCTACTCCATCACATGCCAAAGATGCAGACCTGAAGCCTTGACAAATCACCTGAACATGGCTTTGGTCCTGGGGGCCCCCTTATCCAGCAATGCCTTTCCTGTGGCCAGACAGAGGTGTTGGCTTCTGCGGTAAGGGGGTGCCAAATCAGGAGGGAAATAAGAAAAATAAAGTGGATGACCTCACACTAAGCCGTAAGTCCTTAAGGCAGTTCTGGGTCTGACCAGCTTTGACCTCCGTCTTCATAGTGCCTTCAATTAGCATTAGTCTCGCCCCGGATAAACCCCATTGGCTATGACACTCCACTGAGCAGAGCTTTATAGCGCCGTTAGATGGGCGTGTGCAGCCACCAGGAAGGCTATAGATTGACCTCAGTGTTTCAGCATCACCTGGGACCATGAAAAGTATGGATGTGTATTTTTTACCTTTGCTGGAATATTCCAGGGAGCCCGCCCATGATTCCACCCTTCTATCTGTGGCCCGACTTTCGTATGGCGTGTGGGAACCCCCGACCTTCAAATCTGACATGACATTGACGTTCCAGGGGAAATGCTCCCTATGCCTGTATTTTTCGGAGTAGAAGTTTAAGTTACGAGAATGAATGCTCCCGTCCTGCCCTGCCCGCAGGCCCAGCCATTCCTGTCGGCGTGGATGTGCAGGTGGAAAGCTTGGACAGCATCTCAGAGGTCGATATGGTAAGTGCTCCCCTTTCTGGCCAAGGGGAGCACACTGGGCCTGCGCTGGGCCGGAGTTCTGTACCCCGGATGCACTGGGTCCCCCAGCTGCCCAGGCAGTGGGCATTTTCACGCTCTTGTCACAGATGGCCCAGCGAGGTTGAGACACTTGCCAGAAGCCACCCCGTTGGTATGGAACAGAGGCAGACGACTCAGTCCGTGTCTTCTTCCTGCAGGGCCCAGGCTCCTGGCAGCAAAGGCTCTTCTTAAACACAAACAGCAGGGTCCAAGGTGGCAGCTGCCAGGTGGCCAGGCATATCCTCCGGCTGTGGAGTCTATCTGGCTGTGGAGATGCAGAAGAAGCAGAAATGTCCCTTTTTTTCCTCCTGTTTAAGGGGTTTAGCTTTAAACAAAAAATGGAACAGTCCGGAACTCCTTGGCTCGTGGGAGTTTTGAGGGTCTTATCTTAGTCTGAGTTCCCCAGGAAGCAGACTTGAGATAGCGTTTCAGCACAAGGAGCTTATTTGGGAGGTGATTCCAGGAAACAAGGGAAGAGAGTGGGAAGGTGAGACAGGGAAGGGAAGGGAGCGAAAACAAGCATTGCCATCAAATTGGTTACTACTGGGGTGTGAAATGCTGTCCCCTTGGGCTACTCGGGGTGTCAGCACAGAATACGCTTCGGGGTTACCCCAACCGAGGGGCCAGGGAGCTGGGGCCCCTCCCCGCTCTCTTCATCCCCCCAGCCCCACTCTCTGCCTGAGGGCTGCTTCCAGATGCACGAACTCTCTGGCTTGCCCTGTGTGTGGGCCTGGGAGCCCTTAGGCAGAGGGTCAGTTCAGTTTCCTTCCGAGCTGGCAGGTGTTTCGTTCCCAGCCCGGCGCCTGATGGCCCCACAGGGGTACAGAAGGCCGTGCTGACATGCATTTGCTCAGCGTGTGGGGTTCCCCCCTCTGCCCTTGAAACCCCAGGACTTCACCATGACCCTGTACCTGCGGCACTACTGGAAGGATGAGAGGCTGTCCTTCCCGAGCACCAACAACCTCAGCATGACCTTTGACGGCCGGCTGGTGAAGAAGATCTGGGTCCCCGACATGTTTTTCGTGCATTCCAAGCGCTCCTTCATCCACGACACCACCACGGACAACGTCATGCTGCGGGTCCAGCCCGACGGGAAAGTGCTCTACAGCCTCAGGTGAGGTCCTTCTCAGCCCTCGCGCTGGGCCTTTGAGCTGCAAGTCTTTTTTGTTTTTGTTTTTGTTTTTCTCACACCTGAAGCACGGGAAGAAAGGCAAATCATTTGTCATAACCATGACAATCATTGGTTCCACAACAGTTATTTTGCTTTTTGGCCTTGAACAGCTAGCTTCTAACTTTTCAGGAGCTGCCAACTTGTCAACACCAAGGAAAACTAACTTGTACACATGAGTAATGAATTACTCAGTCTTGAAAAAGATACTTGGAAAAACAAAACAAAGCACAACAAAAAAAGAAAATACACTTGGGGAAATTTCCCAAGCTGATAGTTTTGATTTATGTTCTATCCTGTATGTTACATTTCAATTGAAAAACTTTATGACAGTAAAAGTTTTATTTCTCTAGTAGGAGTCAGAGAAATAGGTAATGCATTCTTTTCAAAGACTTCTCTCCTTTAACTCTCTGATTCCTATTGGGTACATTTTAGAATATTTTTTACATGTAATGGTGATAGATATAACACACTTTTAGGTTTAACTTGCTTTCTTTATTTTTTTATATATATTTATTTATTTTTTTAACATTTTATTTATTTATCTTTAGAGGGGAAGGGAAGGAGAGAGGGAGAGAAATATCAATGTGTGGTTGTCTCTGTGCGTCCCTTGCCAGGAACTGGCCCACAACCCAGGCATGTGCCCAGACTGGGAATCGAACCACGATCCTTTGGTTCATAGGCCCGCGCTCAATCCACTGAGCTACACCAGCCAGGGCACCTTGCTTTCTTTAGACAATCCTTTCTTAAGTCTAGACAATCAACAAAACAACAAATCAAGCCCTGGGTTGTAGCATTTGCCCGTTTCTGGAGCGTAGACATCTCCCATCATGGCTGATTTCAAGCCACTAACCTGATGTCACTGAACGCAGAGTTGGGAAGAAATGGGGGCAAGCACACCTTTGGATGGTATTTGCACCATATACCATATTTTTTGGACTATAAGATGCACATTTCCCCCATCGAAATTTGGGAGGAATAATGGTTGTTAATGCTGCTGTTGAGTTCTGTTTACATTTACTTTGGTGAAATGTTATGTTACTAAATATTTTACCATGTTTTTAGCTTCAAAATTTTTTTCCCTATTTTCCTCGTCTAAAACCTTGGTGCATCTTATGGTCCAAAAATATGGTAAATATCGTAGATGTAGGTAACTTCAGAAGTATAGATACTAAAATGTAGTAAAATAGTTAGGAAGTGTAAGTCTTGCATATTTATTACTTTGCTTTTTAGTGTAGCTTATCTAATTTGAATAATGTTTAACAAAAATCCTGCAAACCTCCTGCAAATCTAGGCATCAGTCTCATGAGCTGGTAGATGTTTATTTAACCCGAGTACCTGGGATATGACCACAAGGGGCAGAAGAGAGGGAACAAGAGCTTGGAGAACCTGCGTGGTCGGACTCAAGGTTGTCAGCGAGCCTTCTTGCGCCTAAAAACAGATGACTTTGCTTTTTATTGCAAATGAAATCATGGGTTTGTTGGTTTCAAAAGTGGGGAGGAAGGCCTGAATTACTGAGGACTACCACTTGGAGATTTATTTTAGGAAAAACACAGGGTGCCCGGGTATTGTCAACTCTGTCAGCGACAAGTGAACTGCTAGAACACATACGAATATGCCGTCCTCCCACCTCACCCATTCGTTGATTAGTTAACAGAACAAATTTTTATGACAAGCATTGTGGGTGCCAGGTTGGTACCCAGAGTTATGGGACTCAGAGCTCTGCCAGGTCCTGTCTTAAGCCCTGGGGGCGTAAAATGAAGTGATATGTTCTTGCCTTTAGTGTGGTTTCAGGCAAGTGGAGGAGATAGACATGGAGCCAAATGGTTAGAGTGCAGGTAGATGTATGGAGCCAGGTGGCCGGTGGAGAGGCAGGGAAAGAGACAGGTAGCAGGATGGTGACTGAAGTCCCCTGGGCACCTAGATACAGTGATAGGTGAATTCACAAATGGGATGCTCCATCATGCTGGTAGATTTTATGAAGGAAATGTTAAAACACCAGTTCTATGGCTCTTGAACTCCCAGTTAACTTCAAGGTATAAAAAAGTCAAGGGTGCGGGAGGAAGAAAAGATTTGCGAGATTTTTCTTGGGAGAGAGCTGTGGGGAGCGCCATGAGTGGGTCTGTACTGGGACCACTCAGACGCCTGGGGGCATGTGTGCCCGCAGCTGGGACCCAGCCAGGCAGAGGATAAGAGAAGAGCTGTCTAACCAGCCCGGAGGGGAGCCAGGAGGAGTTTTTGCTGCGGTGGGATCGGCTTGCACTCCCGGCGCTGTTGGGAACAGTTACATGAATGTGGAATGGAGTGTGGGTGGGTGAACCAAGAGTGGGGTGGGGAGTGGCTGCTGGAGAATGAAGGTGCCCAGCAGCAGGAGGATAAGCCTGGGAAAGGCAGTGTCAGAGTCAACCACGGAGCAGGCCTAGAGATTGCAAAGCCTCCTAGCGGAAGAACAGTCTACCTCCTTCTCTCTCCTCATTCCGCTCACGCAGGAGGTGATCAGAGATGGGCAGAGACTGACCTCTCAGATGCCAACTTTGTGCTTCAGCTGGGGGAGCAGAAGTCTCAGTTCGAATGAAGTCTGACGTGGTGGTTAACGCCTTGGACCAAAATTCTTTTCAGTTCTCGATTGAGAGGTGTTTCATTACTTGTGAGGGTTTTGACAGTCTGTTACGTGAGAGTAAGCAGAAATAGCTATCACTGCCAGGTTTCCACCTGCCAGGTTTCCACTGAAGACAAGGGAAGATCCGCCAGAGAATCAATTTAAAGGGACTTGAGGAAGCAAAACGAGACTTGGGTTAGATTCCATCACAGGTCATGCTGCTTCAGTGTGTGGGTTAACAATGGAAAAGCCTCAAGTCAGGGTGCACAGAGTGAGCCTGATAACCTCCCACCACCAACACAACCCGTTCATCAGAATTTCCAGGGGAAATGGGACTATCCATCTGCCAATAAAACAAAGTCCCTCCCAGGACACAAACGTTCCATGCTAAATGGAATGGGAAAAACAAGACAAATAATTGGACAGTTCAGTTTCTTTCTTTTTTTCCATTGGTACCAGTGTTTATTTCAGGGAGAAGGGTTTGAAGGGTTACATCTGTCCTGTGGGGTCTTGGGGCCTCCAGCTTCTCACTTGGCCTTCGGGTTACGGAACTTGCGTCCGGCAAAGACAGCCTTGTCCCCGAGTGCCTCCTCAATCCTCATGAGCTGGTTGTATTTGGCCAGACGCTCTGAGCGGCATGGGGCACCAGTCTTGATCTGTCCCGTGCAGAGCCCCACCATGAGGTCGGCAGCGACTGTGTCCTCAGTCTCCCCAGAGCGGTGGCTCACCGTCACTCCCCAGCCGTTAGACTGAGCCAGTTTGCAGGCCTGGATGGATTCAGTCACGGAGCCAATCTGGTTGACCTTCAGCAGCAAGCAGTTGCAGGCTTTCTTCTCAACGGCCTGGGCGATCCTCTTAGGGTTGGGGACTGTGAGGTCACGTCCCACAATCCGCATGTTCACACCCAAGAGGAACGAGGTCCAAGTGGCCCAATCATCTTGGTCAAACGAGTCTTCGATGGAGACCACAGGGTAGTTCTTAATGAAGCTCTGTGCAGCTCCCTGAGCTTCTCCCCCATCATGTGCCGTGAGGGGTCATCGGGTGACTTGAAGTCAAGATCATACTTCCCATGGCGATAGAACTCCGACGCCGCCACATCCATACCAGTCTCCACTTTGTCTGGGTAGCCAGCTGCCTGGATGGCTGTCTTCAGCAGCTCCAGGGCCTCACTGTTCTCCAGGATGTTGGGTGTAAAGCCGCCCTCACTCATCACCCACATCGGTGGCGTCCTCACTCATCACCCACATCGGTGGCGTCCTTCCCATACTTGGCCTTGATGGCCCCCTTGAGGTGTGGCGGTAGACCTCGGCGCCAATGCACCAGGCTTCCTTGAAGGAGCTGCTCCCGCAGGCAGAATCATGAACTCCTGCATGGCCACCTTGTTTCCAGCATGGGAGCCCCCACTGGTCACACTGAAGGCAGGGACTGGGAGAACCGGGTCTGGGTTCCCAGCAAGATCTGCAATGTGTCGGTAGAGCGGGACCCCTTCTTAGCTGCTCCAGCCTTGCACGCAGCCAGGAACACTCCCAGGATGGCACTGGCCCCAAACCTGGATTTATTCTCAGTCCCATCCAGCCCGATCATAGATTTGTCAACTTTTCTTGATCCACAACACTTAGTCCCTTTTCCAGCAGAGCAGGACCTGGAGTCTTGTTGATGTGTTCCACAGCCTCAGGACACCTTTGCCCAGGTATCGAGAGTTGCCTCCATCTCTTAGTCCCAGAGCTTCATAGACACCTGTGGCAGCTCCACTGGGCACAGCTGCTCGGAATCGGCCCTTGGCTGTGTATGGGTCCCCTTGCACCGTGGGGTGCAAATCCTGGAGTCCAGGATTTTCCGGGCAAAGATTCTCTGCATGGCATGGCTGGATGTCTCGGCCGGGGGCTTTGGGTGAGCTCCGAGTCTAGGTGGCAGCTGGGACAGTGTCCTGGATAAATTCAGTTTCACGAAAGCTCTTTTCCTTGACATTTCCATTGCGATTAAAAGTGATTTTTTTTTCACGTTGGCCATCAATTATGTATATAATTCCCACAATTTCTACATAAGCCAATTTTCTGCAGTCTTAGAAAAAAACAGTACGTTCAACCCCAGGCATGTCAGTTACGCCTGGCCACAAGATTCCCCACTGGGTAGGAGAACTTTCCTCTGTGACTGATGATCCATAGTTGTTTATTCTTTGATTCAGAAGCTTATTTTCCCATGTAAATTCTGGAACAAAACCAGTAGATGCTTACATGTTGGTACAACAAAATCATCCAGTGTTTTTCCATTAGTATGATCTCCATGGAGTTATGCACTAAAAAACCTCTATGTCTACTAGTGGATATTATTATTATCAATATAAAATACAAAACATTGTAAAAAAAGTGCTGCATGTGGCAAGTGGCATTAGTTAATAATATTTCTGAAACATTGTACACAGATGTTGGTTATCAGTATAATCAATAAAAGAACAGAGGACCTTGAACTTACTATCTCAAGCAGGGGAACAATACAGGCGCACTGCAGGTTCAGTTCCAGATCGTCGCAGCAAAGTGAGTCATGCTCTGCTGGCCGGTGGAAGGTCTTGCCTTCCATGTGTAAGAACTCACACCTGCGAAGCACAGTCAAATGAAGCACGATGAAGTGAGGTACCCCTGTAAAGGTAGGGTCTTACGGTTTCTTTTAAGAAGCGATATCGCATGAGTTTTCATTTCACATTGCTATCCGGACTGAGACCACCGCTTCTTTAAAAGGCTCGAACAGGGTAAGAATTAGCAGAGGCATTCCCTTTGCCTCACACTGACCCTGGGGTTAAACTTGAAAGCTGAGGAGAGCTCCAAGGAGGGCGTATCACTCACAGACGACTCACCTAAATCCCGACACGTTGCGTATGGGTTATGAGAAGGAGGCGGTTATACGGGAAGGAAACAGAGGCCATTTCTGTTTGTTTCAGCATATTCTGCGCTTGGATCGTTGCATTCTCTGAAGCGCCGGTCCTTGTCTTCCTGTTTCTAGGGTCACGGTGACTGCAATGTGCAATATGGATTTCAGCCGATTTCCCCTGGACACACAGACGTGCTCACTGGAAATTGAAAGCTGTGAGTAGGCTTGGGCCCGACATCAGCCCCCGGCTCCCAAGTAATTCTGAGCATCTCGGACTTTCAGCAGCTGGAACAGTGTGCGATCCTCACTCATCACTGTGCTTTCAAAGGGACTTTTTAAACTGAAACCAAGTCCAGGGCAATTTTCTAAAATCAGAAACAGATACAGGACTAAAACCTTCTAGGCCCATATTCGACCCTTTTAATGCCTATGCCAATGGTTTAAAATCTTTTTTTCTGTGGAAACTAGAGGTTTGGGGGAGTCTCCCAGTGTCACCCCTTAGGGGGGATGGAGAGGGCTCAGCCAATTCGGGTCTCCAGCCAAGCTCCCAGCTCAGCGCTCCTACACGCGCTCCAGGCAGAGTTCTTTTCTGATCTGTTTTACTGCCGTTAGGAATAAGATTTTGTTGAAGAAAGGATTTCCTAGAAAAGCAAAACACCAGGCCCCAGAAAGATCAGGGCAGAGGCAGCAAGCAGCGAGGTCTAGCCGCGCACGCTCACCTCGCTAGTTCTCCACGTACCTGTTCGGCTCGCCAGTCCCTGCCCAGCTGCCTCCTCTGATGGGCGTGGCCTGGATTCCCTAACCCAGCGCGTTAGGTCTCCCGAATCAGCCACTGTCAACGTCCCAATGAGAAACCTCGTTGCCCCAGCGCCCCTTCCTAAGCCTGCCTGGGCTTGTGGCCTTGGATCAGGTGTCCCCTGGTTCCCGTCATCTAGCAAGGAACGCACGGGCCAAATGGACAGCTCTGCAGGGCCCTGAATGTGGGGAGATCAGACCCCAAATCAAGGGAGTGACTACCCACTGCACAGCGGCTGCACACCTGTCCTGTCATTTAAGCCTTGCGAGATCCCTGGGAGAAGATTAGCGTTCTCGCCATTGTACAGAGGAGGGATATGTCTTACTTGAGGCACGGTGCGAAGAAGGCCTAACTCCAGAAGGTTATTTTTCCCAGCACACCCACGCCTCTCCATCCGGAATGTAGCTTGCCCCAGGTTGTATCAGTCAGGTTCCACCAGAGCAGCAGAATTGCAAGACCCATGTGGTTAGAGATGTACCGCAAGGACTTGGTTTCCGGGCGCCTGGGGGCTGACGCGGCAGGTCTGACGTCCTGCCGGTAGGGAATGGGAAGCCTGCGCGCTCTCGCAGGTGGAGTTTCTTTTCCTTTGGGGAACCCAGGTCTGCTCTTAAGGCCTCTCAACTGATGGGAACAGGCCACCCAGATTATCCTGGATCATCTCCTTTACCTGAAGCGAACCGGTTGAGTAATGGGGTACTAGAGCCTAGCCCAAGGGGACGTAGGAAACAGACCATCACACAGGTTGAGGGTTAAAAATAGAAGAAAAGAGGAGAATAAAATACAGCCTCATGGGGTCCTGGACAGAACTGTTCACACATGAGCAGACTGGACTGGCATCTCCGTTTGGTTTTATTTCTGTTCTGCCCAGGCTGCAGGTAGGTGTGCTCAGCTGGAGCAAGCGGCGTGCTCACCTGCGGTGGGCAGGAGGTGGGGAACGGTGCTGTCGCGGGGAGTGATTTTCATGGGGGGACCTCTTCGACGCTACCCCGGGTGGGCGCGGCTGGAGGCCTACAGGGCAGGGACCTGCTCTGCTCCTGTCTCTTTATCGGTCCTCTCTTCCTAGATCGCAACCCTTATTACCTGAGCGTGCCAAAGTGATGTGCCATCGATGATGCAGCACAGGACTTTGAGAGGAAAGGGCTACATCACCCTGGTTTAGAAGGCTGAAAACGATACGCAACAATTTTGCCATTATTTAGCCATTTTTGATCTAAACCCAGCGATTTCATTTGCTTTCACTGAACAAATGGAAGGCAGCATTGCCGGGGGAGCCCTTTTGCAGGAATTATGAACATTTAGGTGTGAGAGCGTTGCTCTGATGACTTCTGAAAGACTGGGGAGAATTAAATTTGTCTTTTTGGATTTTGTCTTGCTTTATTTAGACTTTAGTTTGTCTACTCAGACAACGGTATTACAATCCGAACAGTTTGTGGGGGGGGGGATCGAGGAGGGAGGTGCAAGGTCCACACAGACATATCTCCCACCTTTTCAGATGCCTACACAGAAGACGACCTGATGCTGTACTGGAAAAAGGGCAACGACTCCTTAAAGACAGATGAGCGGATCTCGCTCTCCCAGTTCCTCATTCAGGAATTCCACACCACCACTAAACTGGCCTTCTACAGCAGCACAGGTGGGTGCGGGGTGGGCTGAGGGCTGGGCAAGCGGTGGCCTGCCTGGGATGGGTCAGCCTCTATTTTAGGAGAGGTGCGAACTGGTTGTCAAGTGAGCAGAGCCTGGGCCACCTGAGTTGGACGCCAAAGATGAGAATCCTAGGTCAGATCTAGAGGGTGGTGAGTGTGATTTTTGATGCCATCAAAGCATCAGAAGTGATAATCTGGGAATATTAGTAAGGACCGAAACATAAGCCAGGTGAGGAGGTTGGTCTGAGACAATCACTTGCCAGGTTAGCATTGGGCATATCCTCACTGATACGATTACCAGACCCCCTCTTCTGAGGCAAGAAACTGTCCAATTTCTGTCCTGCCATTTCCCATCCACATTCTCTCTGCTTCAGCCAGGCCCTCTGGGCCAGTCTTAAGCAATCCCTCTCTTACCAGACTGCTCGCACAGGTCTTCCTTATGACCTTCTTGTGAGCTGCAGTGCAAGAACAACTGGTCATTTTCCTGGGGGCAGTGTTTTCTGAACCAAGGTCCTGGACGCGCTCGCTACCTGCTGTTGCCTGAGGGTACGCTCTGTGGTCTTCCCTCTGGTACCTGAGGTTCACTCTCGCCAGCCCTTGCCTCTTTCTTGACTGATCACCTTTCAGGATGATTTTGCTCAAATCTTTATGCCATTCTCATTGCGAAAACGTTGCGCAATTGACTACGCAGGGAAGTGCAAGTCTTCTGATCTAAACGTAGGGCACCATCTTACTTCCAGCGCATCTTGTCTTCTGTATATATCGCCCATGAATCTTGGTTCTTCGGGGGACCCCATGCCTTTGGTTTTTAGCATTCTGACATTTCCCCTCGTCTTAGTTTATTTGGGCTGCTATAACAAATACCATAGACGGGGTAGCTCCTACACAACAGAAATTATTTCCCATGACTCTGGACCCTGGGGAGTCCCAGATCAAAGTGCTAGCACGTTCAGTGTCTGATAAGAGCCCACCTCCCTTCCTCGTTCACAGGCAGCCACCTTCTCGTTGTGCCCTCATGTGGCGGAAGGGGGGTCTTTTTATAAGGGCACCAGTCCCATTCAGGAAGGCTTCACCTTCATGACCTCACCACCCCTCAAAGGCCCCACCTCCCCATACGTCACATCAGGCTTAGGTTTCATCATATGGATTTTTTGGGCAGAGGGACACAAAACATTCAGTCTGTAGCACCACACAATCACTTTCAGGAACTGTTATAAACATTGCATTATAATTGCCCAGGATGCCAGGTTCTCAAATTAATGCTGCTAGGTCCCCGTTTGATTTTCAGCCCTTGTTATCTCAAGCTTACCCTGCCCTTCCCTTTTCCCTTCATTGTTCTCGCATTCCTCCCCATCCCTCCACCCCTGTGTTTCCCTGTAAAGAACACAGAGGCCAAATTGAAGCACTGCTGGCCTGTGATTGCTCACTCTGTTCCTAAATGCAATCTTGTGTTTAGCTTGGTATTTTAACTTAAAATACGTTTTCTCCCACAAAGAAACCCAAAGGGGTTGTTTCAATCTGTGCCTCTCAAACATTAATGTGGATGTGAATCACGTGGGGAGTATGGCTAGAAGGAGACCCTGGTTTAGTAGACTGGGGGCGGCCAAGAGCCCACGGCTCTGAGCTCCTAGGTGATGGTGGTGCTGTTTGGTCCTGTCCCATCGTGTGAGTAACAGGAGTCTTAAGTGGCCTTCTTGGTTACCTTTAGGCATAGAACAGGTGCCAGGACGTTTCTTGAGATGGATTCATCTGGGGGGTGTGGGTATCACACAGTCACTCTTCTCCACGGTTTTTCTCACCTCCACTCCGGAAAGGTGTGTTAAGGCTCCAGTGAAGCGTCTGAGGCATTTGCGATTCCCTGAATACAGTTTGTTTTATGGAGCTAAATAGCCACCGCGTGTGCTGCCTTCTCTCCCTTGTGTCCCCCCCCGCCCAGGCTGGTACAACCGTCTGTACATTAACTTCACGCTGCGTCGCCACATCTTCTTCTTCTTGCTCCAAACTTACTTCCCTGCCACGCTGATGGTCATGCTGTCCTGGGTGTCCTTCTGGATCGACCGCAGGGCTGTGCCTGCCCGAGTGCCCTTAGGTAAGGAGTATTTCAAGTGCACACTGCAGGCATCTGAAAATGCAACTAATCTCTTCCGGATAAACCCCTTCGTTTCAAATGGGCCCTAAACGCCTGTTGGCATTGTAACTGGAAACACTTCAAGTTCTTTATTCACAGGTGAAGTGCCATTATTAAAAATCTAGGTAGAAAAACTGTTTCCAGGTCTCCCCAGGTGCCCATGCAAACATCCCATCTTTCGTCTGTTTGAGGCTCACTTGGGGTGGGTGATCCTGCTCTGTGGGTGCTCTCTCTGCCCACCGCATGGGGAATTCACTGTACATAACAGGGTTTCTCAAAAGTCACACAAGGGCCCTGGCTGGTGTAGCTCAGTGGATTGAGCACGGGCTGTGAACCAAAGGGTCACGGTTCGATTCCCAGTCAGGGCATGTGCCTGGGTTGCGGGCCAGGTCCCCAGTGGGGGCCATGTGAGAGGCAACCACATACTGATGTTTCTCTCCCTTTCTTTCTCCTTCCCTTCCCTTCTCTCTAAAAATAAATAAAATATATATACATTAAAAAAAAAGAAAGAGCAACCCTTCAAATCACAAAAAAAATTTAAAAAATAAAAATGTCTACATTTAAAAAGAAAAAAAGTCACCCAAGGAATCTCTGTGACAGCGTTTCCAATGGACATTTTTAAAAAAGAAGAATCCTGCACATCATCTGCAGGTATAGGTTCGGAATCCTGAGAGAGGACCAGGAACTTGCATGTTTAACAAGCTCTCCCATTAATTCTTACGTGCACTCAAGTCTGAGAACCTACTTGAGGAGCATTCCATCAATAGCTGTTTGCCAGCAACTCTCTTTCCCATTTAAAATATTGCACCCACCCAATCACTTGCTACCATTGCTGAGACGGTTCAGGAAGAGAGTGACCCACCAGGTTTTAGTGAAAGTGGATTGGAGCTGGCCCTGAAGATGACCCCAATCCTCTGTGATTTGCTGTTTGCAAGCAAATGTTCTGAGCTTAATTTGAAATTCTGGGCAAATTTCCACTGACAGATGACCTGTCCGTTAACAGTTGTTCTGTAGCTTAAACAGTTACTATGCCAACGCACACACACACACACACACACACACTCTAATTTTAAACACCTGTCTCTGATCAATGAGGTCACCATCATCATCCTTGATAAAGTGGACATTGCTGAATAGGCAGGCAGGTCCAGCTCTGGGGGGGGGGGGTGTCGGGGGAGGGGGCTGCCCGAGTGGGGCTGACAGTTGATGATGCAGGTCTGTGACTGCAAGACTCGATGGCAGCAACAAGGACACGCATAAGAAAATAAACCGTGGGTACTTTTTCCCTTTTTTAGAGAAGTAGTTACAAGAAACATATATACCTGCTCGTATACGTACTCTTGGTTTTAACAACCGAATGGAAATAAATGTCTTGCCACCAAAGTGTCTGGGGCGCTCCGCAAAAGGAGAAGGTGATGCGTGTGCGATGATGAACACGCAGGTACACAAAGGGGGAGCGGCTGATCCCGAGGGGTGGAGGGACACGAGAGGCTTCAGAAAAGCTAACTCTCGAAAGAAGAATAGGTGTCTGCTGAACAGAGGGGCGAGGACCGAGGCGCGGCAGGCTGAAGCAGCAGTAGGGCCGAAGAGCAGAGGCGTGAGGCCTCTGGTGTGCTCGGGGAGAGACAGCAGGTGCTTATCCCCTCCCCCCCTCGTAGGCATCACCACGGTGCTGACCATGTCCACCATCATCACGGGCGTGAACGCCTCCATGCCCCGCGTCTCCTACATCAAGGCCGTGGACGTCTACCTGTGGGTCAGCTTCGTGTTCGTGTTCCTCTCGGTGCTGGAGTACGCCGCCGTCAACTACCTGACCACGGTGCAGGAGCGGAAGGAGCGGAAGCTGCGGGAGAAGGTGACCTTACCGTGACCTGAAGTGTCCGCTCAGGGATGTAGCCCGATCTAGCTTTGGGCCTCGGGCAGGTCAGCCGTCCTCTGTGAACTGGGGTAGCGACGCGCCTTCCTCCACCTACTTTATGGGGCAAAGAGCAAACAGAGCAATAAGCTGAGGCAGCGTGAAATTTACTCCGGGCCCCATCTCTCATTCACTCAAGCACTCACTCAGCACCTACCGTCCACCAGGAGTTGCTAAGCCAGGTTAACTAAGACATTGGTCCCTCCAGTGTTGGCGTTGTCCGTAGTGATAAACATAAATGGCAATTCCACATGGTGGAACAAATTACTTATGAACGCAGAAGTGTAAGGACAAAAGCAGCTTCCAGGGAAACACATACCACATTCTAGGAAATTTCCCTTCGTATGTGATCTCAAACATCTCCCATCATTGTCCAGATTATCTTCCCTTCCACCTGATTTGCTTTACTTCCTCCTGTCTGCAGAAAACTCGAACCATATGGTAGCAAGCTATTGCCACAGTACCATGCCTTTCAAATTCCTCCCCCCTCCACCCCCACTGTCTCCCAACATCTTATCTGCAAATATTTTTATCAGGGCTGCTACCAGTTAGGGGCCTTGTGTAGAACAGCGTGATGCTCCGATCAGGAACATTCTTCTTGGCCTCTGGTTTGACGTGAAGTTTCCTAAGAGTTGATCTGTAGACGTTAGTTCAGCAGAAAAACAAGAGCTGCTCTGCTAGAACGCTTACCGGGCCGCTACCACCATTTCCCCATCCCCGCCCCAACTGGGAATAAAAGAAACTAGGAAAAGGCCGCCCCCTCCACCATGCGGTGAGCGGAGGGCTCCTGAGACACAGCCCAGCCTGCATCCCAACATGCGTTTGCCCTGTCCGCAGTTCCCCTGCACCTGCGGGCTGCCTCAGCCACGCGCCGTCTTGGAGGGCAGCTACGGCGACGTGGAGGTGAATGACCTGGGCAGCTACATGCCGGAGAGTGGCGAGAAGCCGGACAGGATGATGCTGCAGCTCACGCTGGGCTCCGAGAGGAGCTCCCCCCAGGGGAAGGGTCGGAGGAGCAGCTACGTGAGCCTGAGGATCGACACCCACGCCATCGATAAGTACTCCAGGATCATTTTTCCGGCGGCGTACATTTTGTTCAATTTAATCTACTGGTCGATTTTCTCATAGATGCCTGTACGTCTGTGCATTTCAGAGGCTTGCGTGTGCGCCACGGAAATATCCGTGTGATAAAAAGTAAGGCTATGGAAAAAAAGTTCCCAGGATCCACCCTGGTCCAGCTTTCCAAAACTAGCTTGACAAGACACTTTCTGGTTTAATGGCCCTCACCAGTATCTACCGTGTGCACAGCGTGACACTGGGCGCTGCGGGAATGCGAGACCCAGAGCAATGGTAGCTGTTCCCGAATCTCCCGCAAAAGTGCCGCCAGCGCCGTGGGCGCGCTGTAGTTCGACCTCCCGTAGACCCTAGATGCTTATTCACATGGATGGTTTCCTTCATGTGAGCGTTATTATTCTTCGGACTAGGGGGAATTAGGTTGCACCTTAGTTCATTTGTCTGAAACACACGGGCACTTAAAAATCCCCACTTTTACCAGGATACATGCTTCAGTTTCTAGCCTGTTACCTATTTTGATTCATCGCCTTGGGTTTATTTCGATACAAGGCCAATGATAACATTCCCATTTACATTTACGTCTTGTGGTTCATGAGGTTTCGCCGCTTCACAAGAAAAGCTCTTTAGATTGGTGCAGTCGCTTCTGACTTTGGTAGGCATCCCCCCGGCAGGGGCGCTTTGAAGGAACGGAGGTATGTATGCATTTCGACAGTTCTGTCAGAGAGAGAAGCGGCCTAGAAAACTTGTGTTGAGGTGTTCCCTGGTTTACAATCAATCACTGCCTCATGTGTCCCCACCTCCGAGCGAGTCCCAGGGCACAGGGAAGTTCTTCCTCAGTAATGAGGTACCTTTACCGAGGAACCTGGGAGCAGGCTGTTCTTTTTTTTCTGCATAAACATGTCAAGAAAATGCATAATCTGGGACTACCCGTTAACTCATTAGGACGAGAAATACTCACATGGTTTCTGAAGAGACAAAGAACAACGAAAAGCAAAAGAAATGGGAAGACGTCACTGAACACCTGCATTTACAGTCAGCGAATGTCAGCATTTTCTATGAGCAGAAAACTATGGCCACCAATGTCAGGGCAGGGGAGAAGGGGCATGGGGCACCGTGTCATTTAAACAAATAGTTACTTACACTGCACACCTATGGGACCAGCCTCCACTGAACTCATCCACGCAGCATTTGTTTGAAACTCACTTGAATAAAGTGAGTGCTATACATAATAGTGCGATTTTCATTCCAAGGTAATTTGACTAATCATTTATACTAATAATATATCATGGCATTTTTTTCATACATAGGGAGGGCTCTATATACTTAATTCCCACGTGAAAAAAAAGTATTTGCACAAATCCTAATTGCAAGGTACTTTCCCATTTCCCTCAACAAAAGTTCATCAAAAAATAGTTTTTTGACATGCAGGTAAATAAAAGGATATAGAAGAAGTAGTTGTTAGCATTTAATATTAAAAATTATTTTTAAAACATTACTGTTTAACACTTATTTTATGAAGCAATTTCAATCAGACTCTTCACAGCCATCTTTGCCAGGGGCTTCTTCCTCCTGACCAGGGACACTGTGAATCACCCAGCAGGAACTTCGACCCACCCTGTTGGGGAAATTCCACAATTTGAACCAGCATATAAGATGCTGCGTTAGTCTGCTTGAGCTGCCATAGCAGAGCCCTGTAGACCGGGTGGCTTAGACAACAGAAATTCATTTTCTCACAGTGCTAGAGGCTGGAAGTCTAAAAGCAAGGGGCTGGCAGGTTTGGTCTTCCCTGAGGCTGCTCTCTGTGGCTCGTGGATGGCCACCTTCTTGCTGGGTCCTCCCATGGTCTTTTTCTCTGAGCGCCTGCACCCCTGTCATCTCTTTCTCTTCTTACTAGAACAGTAATCATGGTGGATGAGACCCTCACCCTTAGGATCTCATTTAACCTGAGTTAACCTTAACCTCTTTAAAGGGTCCACCTCCAAACACAGTCACATGGGGGTGAAGGCTTCAGCACGGGGATTGAGGTGGGACAGGGGGACACAATTCAGTCCATAACAGATGACTCTGGGAATTATTTATTTGCATAACAGTTCATGCATTGCACCTTACAGGTATTCACTCTTGATCTTTAGACAACATGATTACATTGGTATCTTTTTTTAAGGTGACCTTTAAAACTGATATCTACCTTGGTGAATGTGAAGAGTAAGTACTTGCCCTGACTGGTGTTGTGGGCCAGGTCCCCAGCTGGGGGCGGGCAAGAGGCAGCTGATTGATGTTTCTCTCCCTCTCTTTCTCCCTCCCTTCCCCTCTCTCTAAAAATAAATAAATAAAATCTTTTTTAAAAGAAGAACAGGTGATTACATTCATAGTCAATTTTTTTTGCTACCTTTGCTAGGGAATCTCTCAGGTGATCTCCACAACCAGTTAAAACTAACATCGAGTGAGATGATTTCCATGCTAATGTTTTCTCAAGGCAGTCTTTTGCTGTCAAAGCTATGTGATTAAGAGACAGAAAACCCACATATAAAGTACCTTCTTTTCTGATAGGTAATTTTGGAGAAAGCCTCACCATAGAAGCACTTAATAAACTTTTGTAGCCATGACTGGAAAGTAGGATTATTTGGTCAATAATATTGTCTGGTTAATAGGCAGGTACCATATGGCCATACTGAATAATTTAATTTACTTTATTTATTTTTAAAAGATTTTATTTATTTATTAACAGAGGGAAAAGGAGGGAGAAAGAGAGGGAGAGAAACATCAATGTGTGGTTGCCTCTCACACGCCCCCTACTGGGGACCTGGCCTGCATTTTGGCATGTGCTCTGACTGGGAATCGAACTGGCAACACTTTAGTTCTCAGGCCAGCATTCAGTCCATTGATCTACACCAGCCAGGGCAATTTAATTTACTGTGTAAGTTAAAATACTGTGACATACACTTGAAAATGATATCAAGCAATTTATTACCTGCTTGGTAGTTCAGAAGGCATTTCAAGACTTTGAGGATTTCTTCTCATTGTTGTGACAAATGTGGCCAAGATGAAGACGTACAGAGTGGTAGCCCGGAGAAAGCTGGGGTTAGTCAAGGCAGCTTTTACTTAATGGCAACATTCTCTTCCTATGTTATACATTCTTGGCCAATATTCTTTAGTTTTTCTATGATTCATATTCTATAGAGAAGAGACGTGATGCTAGATTTTAGAAGGAATAAAAAATGGTTGTAACAATGAAACTTCACATTTGTAAGACCCAACTTTATGAAAAAGTACTTTCGCATACGCTACTTCATTTGAACTTGAACGAGGAAATTTTAAAGGCTGAGAAAGCTGGTTGAGCCGTAACCCAATTCTCATTCACCTTATTACAGATAATGAATACTGAACAAGTAAACAGTCATTACAATATATGTACTTTAATATGAGGACTTCTTTTAACCAATCACGGGCATCTTTTCATTCATTCATTCATCCATTTGCTCATTCAAAAGTAATACTGTTCAAGACCTGCATTTCTCAAACCATCTGTGGTAAAGCACCCGTTTGTTTCATTATTTCAAATTCCCAGTCCGTAAACTTTTTGCGTGGTACATTTTTTTAAAGTGGAGAATCCCTCACAATGCTCAGGCCTGCGCCTGCACTCCACCCTCTGGGAGCACGGACTCGTTGGTGTGACCACGGAGCCCGGCGCTGCATGTAGATGAAACCACATGATCACATTGACATTGGATGTTGTGAAGAGCTGTGTTACAACTAAACTTCAGGTATTGTCGTATATGGGAAATGTCAGTACCTACGGTAATAAGACAGCACATTATCCAATGTGCATCAGCAATTTTAGAGTAACATTATTTGGCTCACTTTAGTACTATCGCAACCCTCAAAATAAATGGATGCTTTAGCTTTTCAGTTCCATGTTCTGAGTTTAATTTTCATCTATTATCATTTTAGTATTAGTACCTTTGTGTGCAAAGAGACACTCTTATTGTTCTTGAGACCAGAGTATTTTATAAATGCCCTCTGGTTTACCTCAAAAACAATTTGTATATTGGTGAGGTTGGTGGGTTTCTTCAAGTAGCTCATACACACTCAGTCCCCACTGTGAAAAATCACGTGCATGTGTTGGACACCTGGCTGGCCTTGACCATGAAAACTGAACAAAGGTAACTGGGTCTCCTTGGGAATAAAGTCCATGCCTTGCTAAGTGAGAGTACCTGGTGAAGCGCCCAACCATCACCTACAATGGGAAACGAAGGAAGCTTTTACCATGTTCATTTTTATCGATTTGCAAGTTTTAATACTTTGTTCAAAACAACATACAGTTGACCTTGGAACAACACTGGTCTGAACTGCCTGAGTCCAGTTACACACCGATTTTTTTCAATCCATATATTGTAAATTTTTTTTGAGATTTGTGACAACTAAAAAAAACTAGCAGATGAAACACAATTTTCTTAAAATACTTTCTCTAGCTTACTTGATTATAGGAATACAGTATATAATACATATAATTACGTTAATCAACTGTTTATATTATCGGTAAAGCTTCTGGTCAACAGAAGGCTATTAGTAGTTAAGTTTTGGGAGAGTCAAAAATTATACATGATTTTTTACTGAGTGGGGTGGGGCGAGGGAAGAAGGGAGTGTTGGTGCCCCTAACCCATGCATGTGCCGCTGAAGGGTCAACTATGATGGTGTTAAAGACTCCACGCTTCAAGTACAGAAGCCTTGCATTTCACGATCAATCACCAAAGAATTTCTGAGTGACATAGCCTAAGACGTCAATGAAGGAAAAGAACAAGATTAAATTTTTGATGAAATTTAATATCTAGTTAGCAGGAAAAAAAAAAAAACCAAATAGCATTTCAGGGTTCAGGCCAAATACAAGTTAAACACAACCCTAATGACTGCACGATGAAAGCCAGACAATCTCTTTTGGTTTTCTACAACATCTATACGACGTCCGACAGTTTGACTAGTCTGCTAGATTGAACAGTTGCTTTGGCATTCCATGGATTAAGCTCTCCTCTACCTACCTAAACTTTATGATTCTCCAATATATAAAAGCCATTTAAATCTTTTAGAGATCTAATTTATTCTGAAAACTAAAAATAAGAGAGGGAATAATGATGTAAAAACATGGCAAAAAGTGAATCATCCCAAATTCACTCCATTTCCTTAGGCTTAAAAATTTGACTGACATTTATTGCTAAGAGTAATATTAATACTGGGGAAAAAAATCACTAGAGCAAGAAAACAGGTTTGGGCACTAATTATGATCTTAAATTAAATCTTTTTTTGTTGCAATGTAGTGATAATATGGTGACTGTAATTCCAAAACAGTGTCCCTAAAATGATGAAGTCTAAGGAAACAGAAATTTGTGTAGGGTGAGACTTCAATGGAATTACTTGATAAGGATTAAATACAGAAGGTGCTTGAGGGAATTTTACTGGATACAATAGCGAGATTTCCTTTGTGCAAAGGTGAAGTGTTCAACCTCATTCAGGCATGTTTTAACAGGATTCCATTTGGAGTTTTCCAGTAGGTTTCTTAGACTTCTATTAGAAAGCGGTCAACTGTGGTACTTACTGCCCAATCTAATGATGTGCCCAGAAAAATTCAAGTATGATGTGAGGAAAAAAAAAAAAACCTAAAAATGTTCAACTTTCACTCAAAATTGACACCATTTTCTCATGTTGTGCATCTGCACATAACTATACTTATTTAAAAATCAATTTTAACGTTCTGGCTTCTCCCCCAAATGCCATGACTGCAACTTAATACAAACTGAGCTACAGAGTTACGGGCTTTGCCATGCCGAGTAGTTAAGTCTTTGAAAAACGGTTTTAAGTTATGGAATATAGCATGGTTATACCCAAATATATCTGGTAGCTTTACCTAAAAACTAAAGATTGAACGTACAACATTAAAATTATTTTCCTATTTTGTAGTACTGCTCCATAACATTATTTAGTTACCACAGTATTCCTCAAGTTAGATTTCCATTTGGGGGAAATCACCGCGCATACTTTTACTTGGATAAATACGATTTAGTCCTTGCAACTCGAAGTATCCCCAAAACAGCATTGTCATTGTCTAGGAAAGTGAAGAAAAGCAGACTCTCAGGCCCCACTTCAGACCTACTCAGTTAGGACCTATCTTTTAACAAGATCGCTAGGATATTCATACATCCTGTACGTTCAAATTAGCAAAGTACTGCACTAGGTTCATATCACCAGGTATCTTTGGCATTCATAAAAAGTGATGTGCTACCTTTATACCTTCAACAACTCAACGTAAATTGAGTGCTTACTGTATGTGCTGAGCAATGTATTAAGAGCTATTAGCTGGTTTGCTGATCTTGAAGATGTTGCTGAAGTTTACAGCCTTCAACCACCACACTCGGCTTAAAGGCCTGTCTTCAAAATAGGAGGAAATATTTGAAAAACATTCCTCCACCACAAAGCTCCACTGGGTTTTAAAAAATGTTTAATTCTAATGGAGTACGAATCTGATTTACCTGGGATTAAGTGCACATTTGGGAGGTGAATTTATTTTCTCCTTTTGTTTAGGAGGGGGTAATTTGTAAAGTTCTTCGAGTTACAAAAAGCAGAAAAAAATGTATTCACAATCCAATTAGCCAAAGGCAACTAGTACTATTTACCATATTTTTCTACATATTTTTATGTGGTTCCCATCATATTTTATATACAAATTGATTTTGTTTTTTTTTCCCCTAACATAGCATGACAATTTTCCTACTAAAAACTTCCTATACTTTGCAGCCATTGAAATGATTCCATTTTATGGATGTACAAGGCAATCTTTCCCCTAATGTTGGATAAAAAAAAATAATACTGTGATAAATATTTTTGGTACACTCTAGACAACATCCATACATTAACAATATAGAATGGAAGTTGACTTGAGATCAATATTCTTTATGATGTTACCATCATGTAATTCCAGGTTCCTGAATTACTTTAGGAACCTAGAATTCTGAGACTTCACCCATTACAAACGGGATTGAACTACAACTTAGTGACACTGGACAGCTTGGGACAGTAACGCACTCGAACTGGTTGGTCAAAGGAATAGAGTGAAAGAAACAGGAGAATACAGAGGAATCCCACGCATACAAAGAAAGTAGGATGAAGTGCAGCTCAGCCTCATGAGAGATTTCAAACATCTCTGTTAGGTGTATAGTACCTTTCTTTACTGCTTGCTGGGCAATTGCCTTATTCACTATCAAGACGCTCCTTCTCGCTCATACTTGACATTCACTCCCAGGTTTATTGATGTTAAAATTCCAGGGCGCATCCTCATCGAACCTGTCTGAATTCTGACTTCCCAGGAGTTAATCCAAGTGTCTCCTGACTCTTGTCAGAGTTTCATTTCAGATTGCATGGGTTTTCGAGGAAGCTAGAAGAGGGTAAACCAATCTTTAGAAGGCACAGAAGGAATTAGCAACCACAGCCAGGTTAAGATTTTCCTGGTCAGCCAAACTTGAATTCCATGATGGCTATCTGCTAATGAACTCAGTGCAAGAAGGATCCTTCGGACTATGAAACAAACCAACCAACCCCCAAACCCAAACTTTAGCAATGGGTTCAACATGAGGAACATGCTTTCGAATATGCAGAAAAACCATTGCTTTGGCAAAAGGAATGGATAGATTCGGCCATATGTTAATAGGTAATAAATACGGTTGTGACGTATTGAGGTAAGAACAGAAAAATTTTGTTAGTAAAATTGTTATTGTCATCTTAGAAGAAATTTGTGTTCTGTGAGTTAATTTCTAAGCTTTTATGTTTCCCTTTTGATTTCCTACCTTCTTTTTGTCTAACCTTGGATTGATGGAACAAATCATATGTAGGCCAGGAGAACTTAAGAGTTGGCAGATGGTAGGTGGGGTGAGAGCAACATGAGAAGCTGGGGAACGTGTATGAAAGTCTGACTGGAGATTCCTAGGGGTAAAAAAGAGCTCTGGTTGCAACCCCCACTTGGGATTTACCATTACAAGCTCCGAGTGTGTGTGTGTGTGTGTGTAGAAGAAAATTATATATATAATATAGTAATTACATTTCTTCCACATACATTATATATATATATATTTTTAACAAAGCATCTCTCTTTAAGAACGCATACCCCACCCAAGTGGGTTTTGCATGGGCAGAAGCAAAAAGCCTTCCAATGATTATGGACCGTATACCAAACAGTCGCTATGAAACTGTTCCATCTTTGAAGAAATGTTATGGCTGAACAGTAATTTAGTGCCCCTTACCAGTTCAGAGATTAATGGGGCTTGGGCCATAATTTAAAACTTTAGGTTTCCATCGCATCCAAGGCTCCTGCTGCAAAGAGCATCATACCCCTCTAACAAGCAGTAAGAAAACTTGAACTCTTTACTTACAGTCAACAGTTAGGCAGGTGCCTATCAGACACTTCGAAGTTCTCCTACCAGCACACATGATCTTCCTGGGAGGAAGGTGTCAGGTCAGGTGACAAGACATGAAGCAATTAATAACCTTGAATCCGTATGACCCACAGGCTTGGACTTAGCATGTTTGGTATCCCTTGAATAAACTAAGCTCATTTGGGAAAACGTGAAGTTTTGAACAGTTTTCCATTCTCTTGAGCTGAACACAATCCTAGGTCGGGTATTAGTGACAGCACAAATGTATCAGAATTCAAACTCTCAAATGCAATTTATTGTTCACCCTGTGGAGTGATGCTTCTTTTTTTAAAACCTAAACAAGATGCCGGTCTATTTTAGAGCCCTGACCTGATATTCTTTTCCATTTTACATTCTTGAGGTTTATTTTTTTAAGGAGATTGGATGCTTTAATCCACTTACCTAACCAACGATAATCTTACATTTTAATCACTGGAAAAAAATAATAGATTTGGACTCTATTTTGAAAGACAGTTTAAACAAAAAATGGATATTTGTAATTTTTCTCATATGAGGCACTTAATCTTTAGGCATTTTTAGAATCTAAAAAACTACTCTACTGCATTTGAGTTATTATATGAAATTACTTTGAAGTTGAAAAATATTTTAAAGAAAACTCAATACTATAGTTATATAGCTAACTCTTAACATGTATAATTTGCATTGGTATTTTTTCAGCTTCTGACACTAGTAAAACATTCATTTTTAAAGAAAAGGACTGAATGGTTCTTTAAAATTCTCATTATGTGAAAAGTATGACATTTATAGTTTAAAAACACACCATAATGGTGCTGATGAATGAAGCGTAAAACAGTGTGTTTGGGTGACTCTGTTTTATCTTCATATATTTTCATTATAGATATGATGTTAAAAAAACACGAGACAATTGCTAATAGACAAAATATTTTTATTAACATTCTACATTTTTATACATACTTTAATACATTTTAAAATACTTTTAAAACTGCTACAAACTGCCCTAGCTAGTGTGGCTCAGTGGATTGAGTGCAAGCCTGTACACCAAAGGGTCGCCGGTTTGATTCCCAGTCAGGGCACATGCCTGGGCTGCAGGCCAGGTCCCTGGTATGGGGTGTGTGAGAGGCAACCACACACTGATGTTTCTCTCCCTCTCTTTCTCCCTCCCTTCCCCTCTCTCTAAAATAAATAAATAAAATATTTTTAAAAACACTACAACCTGGTGGTAGTTGACAGTAATTGCTTACTTGAAAATATTAACTTCATACATATCAAAATGCACCACCCTCAACTACATAACTAAATTACAAAATACTTGCTAGAGAATGTAAAAAAATAAAATAAGTTTATCACACTTTACAGCCTTATAGAATTGCTAGCTAGCACAAAGATAACCAATTCCTTTTACAATAAAAATTTGCTTTGATAGCTTGAAGGGTAGTACTATGAAGAACATTTTTCAAAAGACTGAAGAGATGCTTCAGGTAAAAAAGTTAGAAATGTATAAAACACAAAAACTATCAGAAAGGCTTTTTCTAAAAGAGGATATTATAAAATAAGACAATCATTCTTTAAAAAAAAAAAAGGCTTTTTATATCCATTTATTTTCTGGCCAAGCAAATATTTTTAAATATCTTCTAAACACTTCCTCAAAATTTCCAGGACAGTAGCTTTCAAATGTCCCTTGAATCCCAGTGTTGTACAGATGAAGTAAATCTTATGAGAATGTGTCACTAACCACTAGCTTCTGGGGGCCTGGGCCAGGGCTTCCTCTTCCCTTTAGCCCCGAGTACTGAGAAGTATGCGCTCCTCAATAAATGTTCACTGAACTGCACTGTTAAAAGTAACAGTTAAACTACCAATACAGCATAATAATAACTAAATTGTCCTTGAACCAAAATACTCAGTTGATACGAGTATTCGTAAACACAGGAAAATGTTCCCGTTTATTCTAAATGTCCCAGCTCTTACAAGTGTTTTAGGGAAAAGCAATTAAAAGGGAAAAATTTCTTGAGTAGTTCATATAAGGACAGTTTGTTGAAACCGAAAAGCAGACTGAAAATTTTAAGAGGCATGCTAAATATTTGCTACACTCAATCTTATTTGATAAATAGCAACTTAGTTATTTATTAATAGTACCACGTGATTGTTTGAACAACCCCACATTCAATACTACTTTTAAAATTAAGTCATTAAAGAGAAAACATTTTCAGCCTGTAATTAAATTTATTTTTAATCTATTTTATTGATTATGCTATTACAGTTGTCCCACTTCTCTCCCCTTCATTCCCCTCCACCCTGCACACCCCCTCCCACCCACATTCCCCCCTTTAGTTCATGTCCATGGGTCATAAGTTCTTTAGCTTCTACACTTCCCACACTATTCTTGCCCTCCGCCTGTCTATTTTCTACCCACCATCTATGCTACTTATTCTATGTACCTTTTCCCCCTCTCTCCTCCTCCCACTCCCCTGTTGCTAACCCTCCATGTGATCTCCATTTCTGTGTTTCTGCTCCTGTTCTAGCTGTTGGCTTAGTTGGCTTTTGTTTTAGGTGTGGTTGTTAATATCTGTGAGTTTGCTGTCTTTTTACTGTCACATTTTTTATCTTCTTTTTCTTAGATAAGCCCCTTTAACATTTCATGTAATAAGGGCTTGGTGATGATGAACTCCTTGAGCTTGACCTTATCTGAGAAACACTTTATCTTCCCTTCCATTCTAAATGACAGCTTTGCTGGATAGAGCAATCTTGGATGGAGGTCCTTGACTTTCATGACTTGAAATACTTCTTTCCAGCCCCTTCTTGCCTGGAAGGTCTCTTTTGAGAAATCCGCTGACAGTCTGATGGGAACTCCTTTGTAGGTGACTGTGCCCTCATCCCTTGCTGCTTCTAGAATTCTCCCCTTCATTTGAATCTTGGCTAATGTAATTACAATGTGCCTTGGTGTGTTCCTCCTTGGGTCCACCTTCTTTGGGACTCTGTTTTCCTGGACTTCCTGGAAGTCTATTTCCTTTGCCAGATTGGGGAAGTTCTCCTTTATTATTTGTTCAAATAAGTTTTCCACTTGTTGCTCTTCCTCTTCCCCTCTAGTACCCCTACAATTCAGATGTTGGGACGTTTAAAGATGTCCTGGAGGTTCCTAAGCCTCTCCTCATTTTTTTGAATTCTTGTTTCTTTATTCTTTTCTGTTTGTTTCTTTCTTCCTTCTGGTCCACTCCATTGATTTGAGTCCCAGTTTTCCTCCCATCACTATTGGTTCCCTGTGCATTTTCCTTCATTTCACTTATTGTAGCCTTCATTTGTTCCTCTAATTTGCGAGGAAAATCAACCAATTCTGTGAGCATCCTGATCACCAGGGCTTTAAACTGTGAATCTGATAGGTTGGCTATCTCTTGGTCGCTTAGATGAATTGGCTCTGGGGCTTTGATCTGTTCTCCCGTTTGAGCCATTTTTTTTTTTTTGGTCTGGTTGCGGGTGTTATGTAGTGAGGGGCGGAGCCTTAGGTGTTCCCCAGGGCGGGGCCGCCCAGTCTCTGGGTTGTGATGCTGTATGTGGGGGCGGGGTCTGAAAGGGAACAGTGGCGCTTGCTCCTCTCTCTCGGATTCCAGTCCCCTTCACTGCTTTCCCAAAGCAAATTGGGTCCCTCTGGCGCTGATTCTCGTGTGGGTGGGCCTGTGTACGCTCCAGGAGCCCGAGGTTCTCTGTAATGAACTCTCCTGTAAGGCTGGGAGTCTCTCCTGGCACCTCAACCCCCACAAGTGTTTTCAATCGGTGTTTTTAGGTTTTATTTCCTGGCGCTGGGGCCCTGGGTTGCGAGGTCTGTTTCGCTCCCCGTTTTCACCTGGTTTATCTGCGCGTGAATGTGTGACCGCGGTCAGCCAGCTTGTGCGCCTCGCTGGGTCTGCTCATTGCCTCCCTGTGCTCGGTAACTGCCGCCTGTGCACCTGGGGTGTGCCAACCGCCACCTGCACGTCCGGGACCACTAGCCACTGCTTTTTCCTGCCACAATCCCTCTCTGCTGGCTGCCGACTCCACCCCTCTTACCGGTCTGTGTGAATCGTTGTTGGACTTGGGTACAATTCAATTTTCTATCTGTTCTGGTTGTTTTTTTTTTGGTTTTAAGTTTTTGTTGTCCTTAATTTTGGTTGTGAGAGGAGGAACAGTGTGTCCCCCTATGCCTGCATCTTGGCCAGAAGTCTAATTAAATTTAAATCATTAATTTGGGTTATACCTTTTAACATCAAGAGCCAAAACTTGATATTTGAGAAAAAGGCTTTGCAAAAGGTATGTAATAAAAGCATTTTTCCATAAAATAAAGACCTCAAGCATATCCACCAATACCTCTAGTTTAGGTCAGAAACTAATTCAATATTTTAAGAATCATAAAATTTTAAACTTTGCACTAAGTCATCTTGGCCCTTGTCTAACTGAGTCAGGTTTTGGTGTACCTGAAACAAATTAAGCAAATTAAAAGAACTCTGGCTTCAAAAATATATAATCCAATGAAAGAATAATGTTAACACATATATTCACTGAATCTAACTAATTCTGGGAGAAAAACTTAGTTGACTCCTTCCTCAAGAACAAGATACAAAATCATAAAATTTTAGTAGTCCTATTCATTTGTCAACCTTCTAAAAATAAGCACTCATCTCTTAAGTATAAAGAGCTAAATATAAGCCTTCTAAAAGTGACACTGTTGACCTATAATCTAATGCTTCGCTCTTTATATTTCAAAAATCTTTGGAAGTTTAATAAAAAATGTAACAACAGACCAACCACACTTATGATTTAAGCCAAGAATAAACATATAAGAAAATTTAGCACAATTATTTGGAAAGCATGCCACTGGAGTATGAGGGTAAAGCAAGAACTCCGTTCCAACAGGAAAACTGTCACTGCGAAAGGAAGCACCCTCCTGATTTCAAACGGCCTAACGGAGACTTGCTGTACACGGTTGCTCTGAGTGTGAGAATTTGACTCCAGCACTTATTTATGTAATTATGTACACTTTATAGTGTAAGAGAGTTCAATTAACTCTCTGCTATACAAAAAGTAAATAGCTATTTTTAAATCAGCATTGCATTAAAAAGTTGTTAAGTAAAATGATGGAAAACATCAAGATCTGAAAAAAACTATACCTCTAGATAGACTCTAGACCATCAGTTCTCAACCTCTTTTCCAACATGATAATTCCATGGCATATTCCAATGAGTAAACCCGTATTTGGACCAGAATTTTTCAAAAATTGAAAAAAAGTATTACAGAAACTCAAAAGTGACCCACATCTTAGTGGTACATCAATATTAGCTGCTCACCACAGGCTGTGGCAGACGGCACTGGATGCTAGCCGCAGTGCCCCAACCTGCTCTCTCACACGAGGGTAATTATCAGATGCAAAGGAAGCAAAAGAATGCTAATCTTTTAAAAAATATATCTTATTGATTATGCCATTGCAATTGTCCCAATTTTCCTCCTATGCCCCCATCCACCCAGTATACCCATTCTTTCTGGAAAACTCCCGTTAATTCATGTTCATGGGTTGTGCATATAAGTTCTTTGGCTATTCCATTTCCTATCCTGTTCTTAACATCCCCCTATTCTGGACCTACCTATTTGTGCTTCTTAATCCCTGAACTTCCCACCCCCCCAGTTCTCCTCCTTCCCTCTCCTAACTGATATCCCTCCAAATGATCCCCATATCTATGATTCTGTTTCAGTTCTGCTTGTTTGCTTAGTTTCTTTAATACATTCAGCTGTTGATAGTTGTGAATTTATTGCCATTTTAATGTTCATAGTTTTGATCGACTTTTTCTTAAATGAGCCCCTTTAACATTTCATATAATAATGGCTTGCTGAAGATGAACTCCTTTAGCTTTACTTTGTCTGGGAAGCACTTTATCCGTCCTTCAATTCTGGATGCTAGCTTTGCCGGAGAGAGTAATGTAGGTTGTAGGTCATTGCCTTTCACCACTTTGAATACTTCTCGCCAGTCCCTTGTAGCCTGCAAAGTTTCTTTTGAGAAATCAGCTGACAGTCTTATGGGAACTCCTTTGTAGGTAACTCTCTGCTTTTCTCTCACTGCTTTTAAGATTCTTTGTCTTTAACCTTTGGCATCTTAATTATCATGTGTCTTGCTGTGGTCCTCTCTGTGTCCACCTTGTTTGGGACTCTCTGTGCTTCCTGGACTTGTATGTCTATTTCCTTCACCAAATTAGGGAAGTTTTCCATCATTATATTTTCAGATAAGTTTTCGATTTCTTGCTCTTTCTCTTCTTCTTCCACACCCCTATGATTCGAATGTTGGTACATCTGATGTTGTCCCAGAGGCTCCTTAGCCTATCCTCGTTTTTTTTGGATTCTTTTTTCCTCTTGCTGTTCTGATGGGATGTTTTTTTTCTTCCTTTATGTTTCAAATCATGGAGTTGATTCTTGGCTTCATCCACTCCACTGTTGATTGCCTGTAAATTTTTCTTTATTTCACTAAAATGAAACCTTCATTTCTGCCTGGGTCTTTTTTATGCTATTGAAGTGCCCAGTGAGTTCCTTGAGCATCCTAATAACCCGCGTTTTGAACTCTGCCTCTGATAGATTGCTTATCTCCATTTTGTTTAGTTGTTTTCCTGGAGTTTTGTTCTATTCTTTCATTTGGGCCATATTTCTGTCTCCTCATTTTGGCAGCCTCCCTGCATTTGTTTTTATGTATCAGGTAGAGCGGCTATGACTCCCTGTCTTAGGAGCATGGCCTATTGTAGAAAAAGCACACCTGTAAGCTGGAGGGGGCAGAGCCTCAGGTAATCACCAGGGCAGGGCAACCTGTGTGAACCAGGCTGATGGAATCTCCGATACAGTGCGGCACTCCGTGGCTCTGTGCGGGGGAGGGCTCAGAAAGGGGACAACGTGGCTGCCTGGCCTCCGGAGTTTTGTCCAGGAGAAGCTGTCCCCTGGCATTCGCCCTGATGCCAGACACTTCAGTTTCTCCCGTTTGCCACTGGTGCCCTTCAAGCTATTGTCCTGGTGCTGGGGCCCAGAGGGAGTGAGTGTGTGGGCCCTAAGTCCTAAGTCCATTGTGGCCCCTTTTAGAGGAGATGCCTGAGAACCCTGCAGTTTCTTCTGCTACCCCAAACCCCACTGGTTTTTATAGCCAGAAGTTATGGGGACTTACTTTTGTGGCACTGGAACCCTAGGCTGGGTGGTCTGGTGGGGGGCTGGGATCCCTCACTCTTGAGGTGTCCCTCCGTATTTTTACCTACCACACGTGGGTATGGGACCACCCAGTTTGTGTCTCCATCCCTCCTACCTGTCTGGATGAATGTGACGTCTTTAATTCCTTAGTTGTTGGACTTCCACACAGCTTGATTTTCTGACGACTCTAGATGATAGTTGTTTTGTAGCCTAGTTGTAAATTTTGCTGTGGTTGTGTGAGGAGGCGATCGTGTTTACCTATGCCACCATCTGAAGTCTCTAGACTGAAGTCTCTTGACCGAAGTCTCTTGACCTGAAAGTCTCTAGAATGGTAATCTTGAAATTTTTCTAATTCATTTTAAAAAGTAATTTAATCGCAAGAAAAATATGAATACTTTGTATGAGTAACAATTAACTTGTGATACTTCACAAAAGATGGGAGGGTATTAGTGTGTTAGGATACCAGTTAATAGTCACTGTTCTACAATGTTATCAAGGCTTTAGAAAATAAAACCACATTCCTGAGTGGAAGAATTTAAAACTTACAGTTGAGAAATTTGTAAAATTGGCCATTAGGAAACCAGAGGTCTCGGACATTCTTTTTTTTTTTTTTTTTTAAGAATTTAACATTTTATTTATTTATTTTTAGAGGGGAAGGGAAGGAGAGAGGGAGAGAAATCTCAATGTGTGGTTGCCTCTTGTGCATCCCCTGCTGGGAACTGGCCTGCAACCCAGGCATGTGCCCTGACTGGGAATCGAACTGCAATCCTTTAGTTCACAGGCCCGCGCTCAATCTACTGAGCTATAGCAGCCAGGGCTTGGACATTCTAATTGTCAGCCTGAGGCCTTTGTTGATCCCTCCCCTGTATATAAAATATGTACTAACCATGACTTTTCGAGATTGTAAATGATCAGACAAAGGGTGGCACGCAGGATCAATTTCCAAAAGTTGAGATGAAGAGTTAGAAGACTGACTTACTAGGGCAAAGTCTTAAGGCAGCAGGGCATCCCAGGAGTAAGTGTGAAAGGAAAGCAAGCCTCAGAAGACGCCCAGGAGGACGAACTGCTGCCCTGTAGTGGTCAAGTCAGGGCTCGGCCATCTACAGTTCCTCCCCCAGTATTTTCAGTTCAGAGGCCTGAAGTTTTATCCTAGGAGGACACCTGATTATATGAGGAAAATCAAAGAGAAACAGCTTTTGTTTTACTGTTATACAGCACAGGAGCTGGCAAATACATATATTTTTTGTAATGGACCAGACTGGAAGTATTTTTAGGTTTTGAGGTCACCTCATCTGGTCTCTGTTCCTTCCCTACTCCCCACCCCCCCACCAAACCACATAAAAATGTAAAAATCATTTTCAGCACGCTTGCTGTATAAAATCAGGCTGCTTGTGAAACTAGATTGTAGTTTACAGAGCCGTGACATAGACGATAAGCAATTTCCAAGAAGCAACCCTCCCCCAAACTGTCAAGAATTAGAGTTGCAAAAGACGGTAAGTGGAAGTGATTTCCTTTAACTTCCCCAGCGAGCTGAGGGCGCAGAGGGGCCCGAGTGACTTGCTTACAGCGCGGGCCAAACGATCACTTTCTCTCCTTTGCCTTCCACTTTGGAGTATTTTCCCTCAAATTTGAGGACTCCCTTTAAAATAAAGTACTCTGAAGCTTTACTCTATTCACAACTTAAAATATTTGCTTTAGCAGATACTTTTTTTCCACATTCTTTTATCATGTTCAAGAAATTCACACTGAAATAAGAACCAGAAAAAACTTATAATACTTTAAAATTAAGACTGGGCCAGCACAGGGCTTAAGGAAGCTTAGAATTCTCTCCGTCAAGCTCAGTGAACTACAATATCGTCCAGCCAGGCCGGACAGGCTGGCTTTTGAATAGAAGTCTGAGTGGTGATATGTCATTAACTTTCAGGATAAGTAAACATTGTTCCTCTCCCATTAAGTCCTTTTAGAACACGCTAGGCTGCCAAGCAAACACCTTAGAAGAAGAGTCCAGTCTTATGCATCTATAATTTTTCCTATTGCAGTTAATATGGAATTAGGAATACCATTTTAATGCCACTTCTCGGGGTTAATTATACCAAAAAAAAAAAAAAGAACATTTTATTCTCCCTGCGAGTGGTAAAACTAAAGCTTATTCTTTATACCTGTGTCTCTGGTTGTTTCCCACAACATTTCTGATTAAAATCCTACTTTTATCATCAACAAAAAGATTCTTTAAATCAAAACAAATGCAGACATCGAAATCAACTTCCCCTAAATTCAGACCTTGAACTTTCAAACTTTATAAAACAATTTTACCATCCTATACCAGAAAAAAAATCCTGCGTCAATTCTGAATAGAAGGTTTGAAATCTCTAGGATCTTCTGGAATATAGTTGCACAACATACAAATTCATAAGCTTTTATCACCGATATACCATGTCTTATCCAGCTTGTTTGAGAAATGGCACCATATACCAGCTCCTGAAAGATCACAGTTCCATCAAATATAGATTTTTGAACATTTTAGTTATAAGTTAATGCATTTTTTCCACACTATGGCCTCACTTTTAGAGAAATTTGTCTGTTTTAAGACTGAGAAATAAGCATGCCCTCTGCATTCATCAAAAAAGATTACAGGAAAAAAAAAATCAATACCGCTTCTTAATGATCCGTACGTGGCTCCTAAATCTTCCTTTTATTCTACTCTGTTTAAAAACTCTTCTTCTTGACGTTTCAATTTAAAGTCCTCTCTGATTCTTTCTAGCAACTCCGGTTTAAAAACAACGTCCAACGCAGTCATTGCCAGAGCTTTGGCCGTACGCAAAGTGTAGAACTGAGCTTCCTGAGATCCTAAAAGGTACGGTAAATAAGTTAAAATACTTCCATATTTATTATAAAGTAATTTATTAGCTTTAAAGTTAGCTCTCAGAATTTAAATCGCCTCTCCGCTGCCCACAATATAGTGCTTTCCGAGGTGACGTTAGGTAACGTGATGATAATGGGCTAAAGTAAACAACCAGAAAGGCATCTGCTTCTACAGAAAGAGAGCCCGAACCAAAACACTGACTCCTAGTAACACTCACCTGCAGCCTCAGTGTATTGTTCTGTATGATTCAAGGCATCAGATCCAATGTAAAAATATGGGTGAATCCCAGGAACCACAAAACTAACATTTCCAAAATCAGTAGACCCTTGGGAAGGTAAGACAATCCATGAATTTCCAATTGCTGGTCGGACGGACACTAGATCTTATCTTTCTCAATCTCCTTCTCTTCAGCACCTGCCACGAAGGAGCCATGAGGGCTCCTTCCCTTCTAGAAATTCTGCACTGCTCTGGCTTCCAGGACCGCCCTCTCTCCTGATGGCCGGGCTTGCCGTGACGGCTCTGTCTCCTCTAGATCTCTTCTTTTGCGTGTCTCCTAAGTGTTAGTGATTGATACCTAGGGTTTCTTTGGCAACCTCACCAACTATTTTCAATTACCTTTCAGATATTGACAGCTCCTAAATCCTCAACCTAAACATCTTCGGAGAGTTCCAGATTCCATAGGCTCCCCTTAGAAATCCTGTAAGCATCTCAAATGTAACATTCTAATCGTTTATACCAGCCTACCACACCCCAACTTGCTCATTCTCTTGAGCTCCTTCTCTTAATAAATGACAGTAGCACCCCATTTTTGTCACCAAGTCTTTCTTAGTCTACTTCATCAACATTTATTATTATATTTGAAGAGCTAAATCTCTAAGATGCAAATGTATTAGTAATGTTTTTAAAAGAAAAATCTAAAATAACCCCTAATACACTTATAATTATTTAAAAAAAAAATTTTAAGGGGTTGAGCCGATAATCCAGGGTCATGTTTTCCTTTTTTTTTTAAAGATTTTATTTATTTATTTTTTAGAGAGGGGGGAAAGGAAGGAGAAAGAGAGAGAGAGAAACATTAATGTGTGGTTGCCTCTCACATGCCTCCAAATGGGGACCTGGCCTGCAACCGAGGCATGTGCCCTGACTGGGAGTCGAACCAGTGACCTTTTGGTTCACAGGCCCATGCTGAATCTACTAAGCTACACCAGCCAGGGCTGGTTATTTAAATTTTAATAGTTGCTTGTTACTTCTCAGAAATGGAAAATGACCCCATATAACTAAGTACTTCGTAGACTGCATATTGATGAGTAAGAATGAATTAAAATTCTATTTTCCCTTTCAGTAGCTTAAAGCTGTTTTTATAATGGGTGATCATTTATTAAGTTATATAATAGCCAATCACTGGGTTACACACCTGAAACTAATATAATATTGTACATCAACTGTAACTGAAAAATGAAAATTAGAACTGAGCACATTTAAATACTAAAAGTGTTTAGAATATAAAGCAAAAAGTATGTTAGCTATTTCTAAAAACAAATCTGCTCATTTGATATTCTACATTCACTAAAGTGTTTATTAGTTTCCTTCCCCTAGCCATTAAATTTGTGAAAAATATTGTTAAAAACATCAGCAATACCTCCCTACCTTCAAAGATGTTAAATAAAACCATTCAACAAAAGATATTTCCCTTCCTCAAATAGCACAATAAAGAACTTAATTACCTGAAGAGCTACTCAAAACTGCATCATCTTCTGAAATGAATTCTATTCCCAGCTTTTCTCCATTTTCAATATAAGCTTTCCTTAGGGTTTTATTGGGAAGGACATTGTAATAGTCATGTGCTCCACCTTTAATTTCTACCTAATAAAAAAATTAGAAACATACGTTAAAATAGAAAACTCAAATTCACTATCTAAATTTCAAACTGGCAATCTTTTTTTTTAAATTGAAAGGGGTTAAGAGGGTCTGCTTTCCCTCTGAAAGGAAACTCTCTCAAATCTCTTATCTTATGAAAACATGCATTTTCTGTAACAAGAGCTCCCAGGACCTTATCTCCTTTGTTATGTATGCACCAAACCACACGATGTCCTCTAGCTCTGCTAACCGAAGTAGGCTGTGGGTAGTCAGGAATCTCCAATTCAACCAGCACTCCCAGGTAACGCTGATGCAGGGGATCCAAAAACCACACTCTGGCGAACAGTGCTTTAGGCAGTAGCCTCCACAAGAAAGACATTAAGCTTTGCCAATATTCAACACATAAACTGATATTGACACCACTGCCTGGTCTGAAAGGAGTAGAAGTACTCTGAGAGCAAGAAGACTCACAATTTACAAATTCAGTCTTGATTAGATAAAAATGGACACTATTCCCTCAAACTAAAGATAATACCTAGTATACTAGCAAAAGCCACTTATCAAATGGCAGAGATGGCATTTCTTCTAACATCTACAAGGTTTGTCTGGAAAAAGTCCAGTCATTGTTAATGAGAACGGTTTGTGTGACATCGATGTAACCTGACAGCCAAGGAGAGCGGACTGGAATGCGCATGTGTGAACAATGACAACTTCACTGTACTGGTCAGTAACGGAATGGAATCCATTGAGTGAGCGTGTGTACTGTGTGGCTGTAGCATTCAAAATGCCTGAGCAAGTAGAGCCACAAATCTGCATCCAATTTTGCATTGAGCTTAACATCCCTCTGCAGAAACTACTTGGATAATTCAGAAGGCTGCAGCATGGGCAACTGGTGATTGGCAGCTTCATCACAACAACATGCCAGCTCATGCATCATGTCTAGTGCAGAGTTTTTTTGAGAATCATCAAATCACCCAGGTGACCCAGCTCCCCTACAGCCCTGATCTGGAATCCTGGGATGTCTCGCTTTTCCCCAAACTAAAATCACTTTTGAAAGGGAAGAAATTTCAGATCATCGATGAGATTCAGGAAAATACGATGGGGCAGCTGATGGTGACTGGGAGAACCGTGTGAGGCCTCAAGGTGCCTATTTCAAAGGGGACTGAGGTGTCATTGTCCTATGTACAATGTTTCTTGTATCTTCTTCAATACGTTTTTTATGAAAGATTTTATTTATTTATTTTTAGAGAAAGGGGAAGGGAGGGAGAAAGAGAGGGAGAGAAACATCAATGTGTGGTTGCCTCTCATATGCCCCCTACCAGGGACCTGTCCTGCAACCCAGGTGTGTGCCCTGACTGGGAATCGAACCCATGACCCTTTGGTTCACAGGCTGGTGCTCAATCCACTGAGCCACACCAGCCAGGGCAAATGTTTTTATTTTTCATATTACTTGGCTGGATACCTCCTAAGTTAGAAACTATGATAACCTAATCAGATATTACAAGTCAGCTAAAATATAAAAAGTTACTCAAAGACTATTTAAAATATAAATTTAAATCCAATAACAATGAATCTTAAGGGAATATTATACTTTGAGATACCACCTAACAATACCAGTTCATATGTTTATTTTATAAATAAATATTTAGATATTTATCATTATAAGTAAACAAGGGGTAAAGGCTTAATCTTTTACTCTGTGGACACCGAAAATACCCTGTCTGAGAGTCACCGTTACTGTCCGAGACACTGCTGCTTCTCTGAATACATCGCACATCCCCAGCCCAACCAGGGCAGAGAAAAACGAGGCACCGCTACGTATGAGGGTTGGACCCTAACTCTTCAGAAACGTTACCTTATTTAATTCTCCGAAGAACCCTAAACTAGATGCTATTATCTCCATTTTTCACGGAGGAAACGGAGGCCAAGAGAGATTAAACAACATTTCCGAAAGCTACAGAATCAGGCAGGCTGAGAGGCACGCACCCAAATCTGATTTCTCCAATTAGACTGCTGGGCCGGCAGCGCAAACCTTACGTCATCCTGTAACGTCATACCGTGCGCGGCGTATGATTGGTGCACAAGCGTCCTGACTTCATGCTGCAGATGAGCCCCGCCTCCTGGCTAACTTGTGTGTCCGTTTTAACTCTCGTTCCAGCAATCCCTAAATATTTGCATCTCCACTCCTCATATCTAGAGCTTCGCCAAAAACAGCTTTTGCCGATTTTGCCGCAAAATTTCCTCCATAGAAACTACGTGGAGCAATTCTAAAAGCGTAACTACCACGAAGGAAGGGTATACCTTGCAAAAGGGCAGGACTTCCGCTCAGCAGTATCGGTTACTCCAGTTACTGTGTGATAGATAAGGCGGCCCCAGTCCGCCCTGCGCACACAGAGTAAAGTGAGCAAGCACTTTCACATCGACATTCAGACGGCTGGTGCCACACACTCAAGACATCATCGGGTGAAAAAGCGGCCGCTAAGGGGCTAATCTAACGTCATATAAACAATCCCAGCCCACATATACGCCTTTAATTATCCTACGGAATAACTCCGAAAGGTTCTTACTGTGCACCCCGTAGCCAAAGCGGCGGCTCTGAAGCAATCTTCTGCCTTTTTGGTCAAAACTGCAAGTTCTTTCATTGAGGGCGCACGGAAGTAATAGATTAATTCAGAATAGCAGGGAATGATATTGGGTTTCACGCCACCATTTTTTATTATACCTATAAAAAGAACCAAATTACTGGAGTTGAGCCTGGAGCTTGGAGACCATTTCTTTAAGCTTACATGCACCCACAACATTTTTTTGGCCAATATGTGCATAAAAAATAATTTAAACTTATTTGCTTCACACATATACCAAACAAAAATTTCACTGTGCAACAGAAGTTTCTATATACCATAGGGTGACACTTTCCAGCTAATAGGAAAAGAAGCGATTGTCTGTATGTACTTTATTCTAAGGAATTTATAAGAAATTGTCATTCCTGACTACAAAAAAGTGTTAGAAATTTTGTAACTATATTAAGTCTTCTGGAAAATACTTTTATTTCAGTAGCTTATATGAAAATAGTACATCTTCATGAACTCTGACATGAGAAAAAACCCCGATGGTGTAAAGTTCTATAATTACTCTTGTACTTCAAGAATCCCGTGAGTATTTTAAAAGGCATTTGGCTCTGGGAAAATAATTTTCATGCCAAGAAGAAAACAATGTGTCAAAGATCACTGAGTACTATTAACTATTAAAACAAATGCATTTATTTGGACCTACACAGAGAAGGAAGATTTATCCATTCAAAATTATAACTAAAATAGATATGCAAAATCTAATTTTATATGAACTGTTTTAAAAAGTATTTTTTTATATATTCCTGCTTATTCCTTTTAAAGAAACGTAGGAGATTGGTAAAAGTGTGGTTATAAACTAATTTACACCTATAGCAAAACCAGGTAAAAAATAGGTATTAAAGAATTGAGATATAATAATTTCCCAAATCATAAGAAAATAAACTAAAAATAGATTTGTATGGACCTTCAAGACAGTACTTTGTTACTGCATATATATTAAGGTGTTACACACAATTTTTAAAAGATGCTACTTAGGATTAACAGCATTTGAGTAAATAAAACCAGTAACCATAACTTTTTTAAATTGAGAAAATGACAAAATTTTCTTATCACTAAGAGACAGGATAACTGGAAAATCAAGTTCCAACTTTGAAACAACCACAGAAAGAACATAGGTCTTTACATAAAACTACTGACTTCTAATACTCAAGATGACCATTCCATTTGTTTTTTAGGATTTATTTATTTTTAGAGAGAGGGGAGGGAGGGAGGAAGCGAGGGACAGCAACATTGATGTGCAAGAGAAACATTGATTGGCTGCCTCTTACACGCCCCCAACCAGGGACCTGGCAGGCAACTCAGTCATGTGCCCTGACTGGGAATCAAACTGGTGACCTTTCAATGTGCAGGATGATGCCCAATCCACTGAACCGCCCCAGTCAGGGCTCCATTTCTGTTTAATAATAATCTCACTTGTCTTCTTACCCAGAGACAGACAAACTTCCTAGTGTCCTGTTATGCAATTTCTGACAATGTTTACGTATTCTGGAATATTTGTATTAAGTACATAAAATGTTTTCAATAAAAAAATCACATTAAGTAATTACATTGTACTAAAGTGTACGGAGCACATTCATACCATGAGCCCTCCAGGTGGGCTTCATTTGCTGTCTCAGCACCGACAGATTGTTGTACGCAAGAACGGCGGCGTCCACCGCGTTCACCCCCTCCCAGGGGTAAGCAGCGGCATGAGATGCTTTTCCATGGTACTGCACGGCCACGCTAGGAAATAAAACAGCATCCGGAATCACTTTTATCAGAATCCCTAAAGTAAGAAAATCCAAGTAGTAAGACTTACCCAGCTAGCATTCAAATTAACTCATGCTGCCTAAGAATTTTTAGCTGCGAATCATTTGTAGCAATAACAGCAACGCACGTGCCTTGGTTGTAGCGTTTTATGACATAATACAGTCTCTGGCACAAAGAAGGCATCCCAAAAAAAAAGAGAGAAAAAGAGAAACTGGGACCAATTGATTGCCTATACAAATTGAATTTGCACACAACTCAATTCAAATGAATATACGATATTGTATTAGGCGCTAGAATTACAAAAAAGACGACTCCTGTCTTCTTACTGCACTGTGATGGTTCGATACCAAAGGTCGGCAAAAACTCAGGTAATTCTGTCTCGAGGGTGGGGGAAGGTCAGGAAAGGAGAAAGGTGACCTTTGAAAGGATTAGGACAAACTCTGGAAATCAGATTACACTAACATGATAAGATACTGCAGTATTAAGTCGGTTGTTACTGACCAACATTTTATTAATGTCCCAAAATACGTTCCCAAATCAACGGCACCTTCAAGTAGTTCTCGTACCAGTCTAACTACTCAGATACAACAGAAAAAAGGTTTAGTGAGAGGATTGCATATTAGTTATTTACAAAGAAAACTGGCTTAGAAAATATTTTAAAGCCCAACTGATTCGTAATACCCTCATTTAAATGATAGAAAGCCACTCCTGACTCTATTTTTTAAAAAAATAGCTAGACTCGGGAGTCCGTACAATGCGCACGTGCTCATGACTGATTCCAAACATTCCGTCAGGAAGACAAAAACACGTAAGAGGAGCCAAATATATTTTTAAGATTTTACAACGCTTGCTAATTCCATCTCATCACCATCACCCTGAAACTGGAATTTTAACAGAACAATGACAAATTTACAGAGTGCAAAAGGATGTCCTATTTACGAAAATGACTCTGGCACATTTCTTCCACAGTTTGGAATTAAAGCACAATAAACTCCAAGAAAATAAATGTAAATGCTTTGTATCAGTGCTGGTATTTTCAGCTTTAAAAGCATATATTCAAACAAAATGGTATGGAATGATTTTCAAGACATATTGCTTAATTAAAAAAAAAAACAATAACCAGACTAACAACTTGTTTAGCAGAATACTGCAGGGTGTAAACCCTCCTCTAAAATTTAATTTACACATGTACCTGCTAATGTCCATAAATACACCCAAAAGCCCTGGAAGGGTACCTACCTCTAGAAAAGGGACTAGATGTGGGAAAGGTGGTCAACAGGGGCATCTTATTTGTTGTTTGAGATTTTTAGGATGAACAGGTAAGTAATTTTTTGAATTTTGATTTTTGTTCTTACTCTCTTTTCCATCGGAAAAGATGGCCCATAAAAAAATCTAGGAAGCCAGACACTGAGAAAAGGCCTGAGGCCAACTGGACTGAGGTCAGGATCCAGGCCAAGGAGCCTCACCCTGAGTCCTAGAAAGCTAATGAGCTGGGAAGCCTGCCCGCCCCTGCAGGCCCCTTCTAGCCAAAGGCACCAGCGGAGAGTTCAGATCCCTGAGGCTTTCCAGAGGTGTGATGAGTGTGCTCTACTCCTGAAACCAGGGTTGAAAGAGTCTTCCTACAGTTACAGCACCAGTTCCCAGGGATAACAACAAAGATACCAGAACAGGTGCGACAGGCACCCTCCGAAAACAAGCCCTAGTGGGTGAAAGTTCTGGTCCTCAAAATTCAAGCCACTTCAATAACGCACGCTCCTAGGTACCGAAAAAAGGGAGCTTCTCTACAGAGCAAACAATCTAAAACAGGATTTAGCACCAGACACGTTAGAAAAGGATAGATTGTCAAATTCCACTAAAATCCGTGGCTAGTCAGTTTTGGCATTATTGCTCAGGAATTTATCTTCTTTGCAAAAAATTCAAAATAAGTGACCTTAGAGAAGTGTGTTTTCTTCCCACGTCTAATAAAGCTGTCTCTTACAAATCATATCAAAGGCTATTTTCCAGAAACCAGATTACCCCCAGTTCAAAGTAGAACATAAGCATCGATATATCGTTTGCTATTCTTATGCTTTTCAGGCAGTATTTTAACAACCCAATTATGAATATCATATGAAATCTCATTTGGAAGAGGCCTACCAGATGATTCAACGAAAATGAAGACACAGTATCATTATCTCTCCATTCACTTCATTTATGTATTTACTTTTTATTTATTTAAACTCTCACTTAGAGGATCTTTTTCTTTTTACTTGATTTTAGAGAGGAAGGGAGAGAGAGAGAAACATCTGTGTGAGAGAGAAACATTGACTGGTTGCCTCCGGTACATGCTTGGAGCAGGGATTGAACCCGCAACCTAGGTATGTGCCCTGACTGGGGATGGAACCTGCAACCTTCTGATGTATGGGATGACGCTCCAAACAACTGAGTCACCTGGCCAGGGCTCAATTTACTTTTTAAATCTATAAATATGGAGCTTAAGTCTCCAGTTAAGACATGAAAATATTCTAGGGACGTAGAGGAAAGACGGAGTGAGGAGACAGAGAGGAGGCCATGTGAAGACAGGAGCAGAGATTAAAATTATGCTGACATAGGCCAAGTTATGTCTGGGGCCATCAGAAGCCGGAAGAGGTAGGAAGGATCTTCCCCTACAGGTCCCAGGTGGACCTCGGCCCTGTCACCTGATTTCACACTTCACGTCTCCAAACTACGAGCCGATAAGTTACTGTTCTTCTAAAAGAAAAAAAAAGACATTAAAGTATTCTCATAGTCTGCTTTCCACTAAGAAGTTTATTGCAATTTGATTACTTACTCATGTTCAGCCACATCAGGCAGATAGGCAGCATTCTCCTGGGATGGATGGGCCATAAAAACAACATCAAGATTTTTAAAAGCCCCTGCTTCAATTAAATCAATTTTGCCACCACCATCTTCTTCCGCAGGGGTTCCGAGGACAGTTACCTAGAAGGAAATACCTGTGTCAGAACGGAACAACAAAATAATCCTAGTAGGCAAATATCAAACAAGTTCCCTTGCATCTCTTGCACATGTATTCACAGTCTACGTTGTTACAGTGCTTAACCTATGGAGAGGTGTGTCGTTCTCCGACACTTAAATAACACCTGGGCATACATCGATGGTGCTAAAGTAATCACAAGTTTTAATTTACATTACTACACAACTTGGCACGAAGTATGTACCAAAGCTATTACAGGAAGCTTTTCCTGATTTTACAACTCAATTTTATATGACTACTGACAAAAATGAAAAAGATAAATACTAGGTACTAAGTTCCTCAACATTCTTTGACTCATTCCTTAAAGCTTTTTCTTGATCAAGTCTTTTAGTATATGTACATAATTATTCATGAGCACTTTATTTGTAAGGAAGTTTCCAGTTACTTATCAGTTTTCCTGGCAACAACCGGGTGAGATAGGCAACCAACCTGTATCATTATTTTAGGGAGGGTGATTCTGAGGCACAGAGTGAAGTGCCTACTCTTGCTCTTGGTCACAGAGCAGGTTTCCAGGGAGAGCTGGGACTAGGTGGTCACACCTGTTCCTCACTGAACTACCTCATTAAAAGAACTTAAGTCATTAATCCTTTATGCAGAGCATTAAATAAATCTTAAGACCACAGTTAGAAAGAGCTACCTATTACACAACATTACTAATTCGATTCCAACAAGTCAACCAGGCAGATTCACTGGTCACCAAACACCTAATTAAACAACAGAAAACTCTGCAGAATAAACATTTTACTTTGACACTTACTTTTAACTCCTTCAAACAAATTTTAAAGCAAAGAAATATGATCTATAAACAACTAGTGTACTTTCAAGATCATGTATCTGATGATTTCCAAGTTAGATCTTGCTGACTTCTCTGAATTTATCACAAACCCGGTTAAAGCTACGTCTCCCCAGGGTGTCATGCTATGGCGAAGGATGCCCCATCCCAAACAAACAAAAAAAAAAACCTAGCCAGATTAAAAAAACAAACCCCCAGGGGCAGAAAAGAGAGGGCACCTAAACAGAAAAAGTCACAAAAGATAGAAACGTTAGGATAAAAGGGAAAGGTTACTGGTATTGGAAAAAATTGGCTAAAGAATAAAATAAAACCTTCATCTTTCCCTTAACCTGCACGGTGATGACGGCATCTTAGCTCACAGAATGGAGACTTTACCACCTGGGCAAACAGGAACGCAAGATTAAACTTGCCTATGACAAACATAAATGACATTTCCCTATTTAAAGAACTGAGATATTCATTAAAACCATTTAATAAACATTAACAGAAAGATCAATTAATTATGCAGTAAATGTTCACTCACTTCCCTGTTTTGGGTATATTTCTAGAGGTTTGGTAGTTTTCATGACTGATAATATCCTACCACTGCCACAGACAAAAGATTTTTGGGGAGCCTAATGTGAAGAGGGGCTGTATATTTCCCTACAATAGGCACTCACACTAGAAATTGCACAACCTAGTCAGCAAATTAAGTGTCAGCCTCTGTTACCAAAAATAAGCCCTAAGGAAAACCAGGCTGGGCCAGTCAAGGCGGAGGCCTAAGTGAACTCGGCTTGCCTCTTCACACAGCCACAGCAAAAACTACAACCAAACTACAGAACAGCTATCACCTTGCGCTGGCTGGTGTGGCTCAGTGGATTGAACACCGGCCTGTGAACCAAAGGGTTGCTGGTTCGATTCTCAGTCAGGGCACAAGCCTGGGTTGCAGGCCAGGTCCCCAGTTGGGGGTGCACAAGAGGTAACCACACATTGACATTTCTCTCCCTCTCTTTCTCCCTCCCTACCCCTCTCTCTAAAAATAAATAAATAAAATTTTTAAAAAGCAAACAACTATCACCCAGAAAATCAAGCTGTTTGGAAGTTTGACAACCACATTTATCCAGAAAATGGGCACCCACCTGTGGTGGATAAAAATAGGGAGGGATACCTCCGAGGATAGAGGGATCCCAGCCCCACACCAGACCACCCAACCTAAGGTTCCAGTGCTAAGAAGTTAAATCCCCATAACTTCTGGTTGTAAAAACCAGTGGGGTTTGGGCAGCAGAAGAAACTTCGGAATTTTTCAGGCATCTTCTCTAAAAGGGGCCACAATGGACTTAGGACTTAGGGCCCACACACTCACTCCCTCTGGGCCCCAGCACCAGGACAATAGCTTGAAGGGCACCAGCGGCAAACGGGAGAAACTGAAGTGTCTGGCATCAGGGCGAATGCCAGGGGACAGCTTCTCCTGGACAAAACTCCGGAGGCCAGGCAGCCACGTTGTCCCCTTTCTGAGCCCTCCCCCGCACAGAGCCACAGCGCGGAGGGAGACACCGCACTGGAGGCTCCCTGGACCTGGTTCGCACAGGCTTCCCTGCCCTGGTGGTTACCTGAGGCTCTGCCCCATCAAACTTACAGGTGCCTTTTCTGCAATAAGCCATGCTCCTCAGACAGGGAGTCAAAGCAGCTCTACCAACACAGGGAGGCTGTCAAACATGGAGGATGCCAAAATGACAAGGCAAAGAAATACGGCCCAAATGAAAAAACAGAACAAAACTCCAGGAAAACAACTAAACAAAATGGAGATAAGCAATCTATCAGAGGCAGAGTTCAAAACGCTGGTTATTAGGATGCTCAAGGAACTCACTGGGTACTTCAATAGCATAAAAAAGACCCAGGCAGAAATGAAGGTTTCATTTTAGTGAAATAAAGAAAAATTTACAGGCAATCAACAGTGGAGTGGATGAAGCCAAGAATCAACTCCATGATTTGAAACATAAAGGAAGAAAAAAAACATCCCATCAGAACAGCAAGAGGAAAAAAGAATCCAAAAAAAAACGAGGATAGGCTAAGGAGCCTCTGGGACAACATCAGATGTACCAACATTCGAATCATAGGGGTGTGGAAGAAGAAGAGAAAGAGCAAGAAATCGAAAACTTATCTGAAAATATAATGACGGAAAACTTCCCTAATTTGGTGAAGGAAATAGACATACAAGTCCAGGAAGCACAGAGAGTCCCAAACAAGGTGGACAGAGAGGACCACAGCAAGATACATGATAATTAAGATGCCAAAGGTTAAAGACAAAGAGAGAATCTTAAAAGCAGTGAGAGAAAAGCAGACAGTCACCTACAAAGGAGTTCCCATAAGACTATCAGCTGATTCCTCAAAAGAAACTTTGCAGGCAGAAGGGACTGGCAAGAAGTATCCAAAGTGATGAAAAGCAATGACCTATAACCTACATTACTCTCTCCAGCAAAGCTATCATTTAGTATTGAAGGGCAGATAAAGTGCTTCCTGGACAAGGTAAAGCTAAAGGAGTTCATTATCACCAAGCCACTATTATATGAAATGTTAAAGGGCTTAAAAAATCAAAACTATGAACATTAAAATGACAATAAATTCACAACTATCAACAATTGAACTGAAAAAAACAACCTAAGCAAACAAGCAGAACAGAAACAGAACCATAGATATGGAGATCATCTGGAGGGTTAACAGCTGGGAGGGGGAAGGGGGAGAATGGGGAAAAAGTTTCAGGGATTAAGAAGTACAAATTGGTAGGTACAGAATAGACAGGGGGATGTTAAGAACAGGATAGGAAATGGAGTAGCCAAAGAACTTACATGCATGACCTACGGACATGAACTAAGGGTGGGCATGAATTGCATGAGGGAATGGGGTATCAGGTAGAGGGGGAAATGGGACAACTGTAATAGCATAATCAATTTTATATAAATATATTTAAAGACTGGGTTCTAAGTTCTTTCATAAAGGAGAACCCACATAATTCTTTACAACGACATAAGAGGAAACCCCCAAATCTGCAGTATCGCCAGATCCGAAAGTCCTTAAGTTTTATCCAAGGGTTCTGCCTTCGGGCACAGGCGAGGCTAGGTCGCCTAGTGCTGTCCCTTACACCAGTCCTGGAGCGGGAGGACACAGGTGTGCAGGGCCAGGTCCTTCCACTCCTGTATAGATACCCGCTGGGGCAGGTGATGGGAGTTCCACGCGCGGGGGGGAAAGGGAGGCTCACCTTTACTGGCGGAGGCGGCCCGGGGAGATCCTCCAGAGCCCCTTTCAAGCCCAGCGCCGCCGCCACCCCGACCTCGGCGATTAGGTTGTGGCCGCACGCGTGCCCGATGCCCGGCAGCGCGTCGTACTCGCACAGAAAGCCCAGGTGCAGAGGGCTCCGTGACCCCCGGACCCCCGGTGTCTCCCACTCCGCGCGGAAGGCCGTGGCCAGGTGGTAGTGCGGCTGCACCTTCCAGGAGGCGGCCGGTGGCTCGCACTGGAAGAAGCGCGTTAGCGCGCCGTGGGCGCGGTGCTCCGCGTAGGCCAGCTCCGGCTCGCTCCAGATGGCGTGGCTCAGGGCCCCGAGGCGGCCGGCCGCCTGGTCGATGCGCTCCGCGGCGCGCAGCTTCAGCAGCTCCAGCAGCTCCAACCCAGAGGCGCCGCAGGCGCCCCCGTCCACGGGTAGCTCTTCTCCAGGTCCCATCGTGCCCAGAGCCGGTGACCCGTCAGCACCCCGCTCCAATGCCACCTGGATCGCTCCTTTCCAGCGCAGCTCGCGCCTGCGCACGCTCCCAGAGGCCGCGAGAACTCGTGCGTGCGGTGCGCGCACTGCTCGCCGGAGACAGGTCCCCCGTCCCCGGGACCCCGCCTCCAGCCGCTGGGGACGCTTGATCCGCCCCTTCTGCAGCCCTCAGGAGCCCGGGAGCGCTGGGAAGACCTGGGGGATGAGGGACTCTTCTCCCTGCTCCTTCGCTGTTCAGGCAACCGAATGAGGCTGTAAAGTTATTACTTTTCCGTTACTGTTTATTTCCCACAGCAGCGGAATGAGACCGGTTTTATTGGTTAATAGACATCAGAGACAGACCAAGTGGAACACAGTCCCTTGAAAAACACCAGTGGCCTTTCTAAAACAGTAATAAAAAAATTCTACAGGGTTTTTAGTTCATAAAACTACTAAGAACACTGGTCTATAGATTCTATATACTGACGTTTTTGGTTAGTGACCCCACTTTCTTCTTCTTGAGGTTGCTGTATTATTTAAAAGCTGCAAGCATAGTTTTTTCATTAGATAAAAACTTACTAATATAGCAAGTGTGTAGTATAGCATCTGGAATATAGTAAGCACACATGCATTAGCTAGTATAGTCTGAGGAGTAAAACTAAGAATTTTAAATGAGTTTTTTAAACTGGTTTGTTTGTTTTTTGGTAAAGATTTTAGTCTCATCAGGCCTCCCACGCCACCTTTCCCTCTTCCTCCGTCCGCGCTGTCTACGGAGGTGGCAACCATCTCTTACTTAACACCATGGCTGCCCTCAGACCCCTGGTGAAACCCAGGATTGTCAGAGGACAAGGAAGTTCGTTCCTCCAGCACTACTCAGATTGATATGTCAAAATTAAACAGAACTGGCGGAAACCCAGAGGTATCGACAATAGGGTGCGCAGAAGATTTAAAGGCCAGATCTTGATGCCCGACCTTGGTGATGGGAGCAACAAGAAAACAAAGCGCACGCTGCGCAGTGGCTTTCGAGAGTTCCTGGTCCACAGCGTCAGGGAGCTTGATGTGCAACAAATCTTCCTGTGCTGAGCTTGCTCATGTCTCCTCAAAGATCGGCAATGCCATTGTGGAAAGAGCGGCCCAGCTGGCCACCACATCACCTATCCCAACACCAGGCTGTGCAGCGAAGAAAATGAACAGACAGATTGTATACACATTGAATTTGTGTTGATAAAACCGTAAAATTCTGCCATCTGGCAAAAAAAAAAAAAAGATTTCATTGATTTGTTTTTGGAGAGGGGGAAGGGAGGGAGACAGAGAGGGAGAGAAACAGATCTGCTGCCTCCTGCAGGCCCCCAACCCCAGCCGGACCCAGGCACGTGTCCTCATCTGTTCTATTTGTGAGCCACACCAGTCAGGGCTAAATGAGGTTTTTAAAAGCCCAAACCAGAGAGTTAGTAAAAAGATTTGTGGTCGTACTTATTCGTACTACTTCGTTTTATTTGGATGTGTGTTTTGAGTAGCCGTAGCTTGGAAGCAACATGTGACTGGTTTCATTTATAACTTTGATGCTGAACTCGAGTAACGTGATATGTGCAGCTGGTGTTCGCATAACTGCGTTCTAAGTTGCCCAGTGAAGAAATTCAAGAGGCCAAATTCCTTCCCCAGAGTGAAGCACAAAGTCTGAGAAACTGTCCAGGAGGCCATGCCTATTAATAGCACTGAAGAACTTCATATTCTCCCGTGTTCCACATTGTGGAGGAGGGACGACGATTCCATGCCATCACCTCAGTGTGATGCGTGAGCTAGCCCCTGGGGCCAGAAAGGGGACTCTTACCACAACCCCCCTCAGACACTGACTGATTGTAGTCCGTGTTCATGCTGACTTACCGGACGGAACCCCTTCCCCTGCCTCCTGCCACGCCCTGGTTCCTGGAGCAGGCCGTTGTCCTGACCTGGTCAGGCAGGTGAAGTAATTTTCACACCTGATAGCACCCATGCACTGGTACCTGTGACTGTCTCACCTTGTGCCACGTAGTGCTACGGCCCATGCCCAGCGGGGTGGGGATCCGCTTTGTCTTGAAGCCGCCCAAGACCCACCTCGATGTAAGTTTCCCTTCATAAGCTCTCCCAATTATCTCACGGCAAGGGGCCGCCTCTTTCCCCACTGCTGAAGGAGACAGATTCTCAGGCCTGGGACTTCCCCCAGGGTCTTCCGGTGCTAACACGCATATTAAAAGCTTCCACGGGCTTTCCCTGGTCTACGATCTTATTCCTTAGTTTGTCACAAGTAGGTTAAATGGGATGCAGTGTATTCAGACAATAAGACCAATGTATTTTCTGAAAATAAGTCTAAAGGAAGCTGCTATACAGGAGGACTACCTACCTACCACAACTTTTCACTACTAACAATATCAGAGTGAGTGTCACACTCTAAATCTGAAAATAGTGCCATTCAGTAAACACTCTAACTGAAATTCATCCTTAAAGGCAACAAATGAGGTGGTAAGTTTCCAGGCCCCCTGATTAAATCTCACCCTAAGCATACTTCTGACAGAAGTACCCCCTACTCAGAAAATAATACTGAGATTCAAGACTGTCGAGTTTAACAAGTTGGCCGAGAGGAAGGACCACATGAACAAAACCAACGGGCACGTGACCTCTGTCGAGCACTTACCCTGTGGCAGGCACTTCACGTGTGCTAGGTGCTTTACGTGCATTAACCCATTGAACCCTTATGACAACGTATGTGGCTGCTAGTGTGGCTGTCCATCTTGGCTTTACAGATGCGGCGTCCAGGATGGCAGATTAGTAAGTAGCAGACTGAATGCAGAAGCCAATCGGTGCTAGTGGCCACATATCTGAACACACACGGTCACTCATTTTGAGTAAATTTTCTTCAACAGCCAACTCTCTCTGCTGACATCAGTGGAATCCATGTTTGCTTGCTCTTTTCAGCCGCTATGAACCATGATAGAGAAAGGGCACAGGTAAATTCCAGTTAGAAGCTGTTGTTTGTATTGCTTGTTATGAACTAGCAAAGCTGTCCCTCGAGGTGTAGATTCATTTCAAGCTCTGTTCCATGTGTGTGCACATGCATGTATGCACGTGCTGGGTTTCCGTGGTTGGCCACTATATTTCTTTGCATCCTTGAATTAATTTATTTAATGAGTTGTGGCAACTTGTTGAATATATGTCTTGAACTTTCTGGTCTTTAAACCTGTTTGTTTGCCCCTGCATTCCTCAGCACCTAACATGTAGGGTGGTGATACAGTCCTCCCTCCTTGTCAGCGAAGATTGGTTGGCTGATTCTTCTTCTTGAATTTCAGCAGCTGATTTGGGTAATAATAGCAGTTCACCACTCAACTATGCTCATTACCTGTAGACACTTTCGTCCTATCGACAATTTTATGCTTCTCCTTAGACTTCTCAGTGCTTTACCTGTGGGAGTTGAGGGAGGGGCAGAAACACTGGCTTCTGGAAGCTGTTGGGATCAGACATATGACCTTCTTAAATCTGGGCAGCTCAGTATTTCTTCCTATTACCTTCATTTCTACTCCTTATATTAATAAAAACTATCTAACTATGTGCTGCTGTGAAAAAAGTCTGTAACGTTTTTTAGTAGAAACAAAAAAATTAGAACGTGTCCCTTCCTTTAGCTGCTGCTATATCTGAAAAAAATAACACAGTAGCTGGAACTGAGTATTAAGAAGTTAATTTTGACCTCTGCTTCAGAGTGGACCTGGCAGTGGGTAGAGACAGTTCTCATTAGAGGACAGGTTTTAGGGTGTAAAGATACCTCTTTGCTGCTCAAATAACCAGCTACCATCACAACTGACTCAACAACTTTCAGAGTAGGAAACTTAGGACAAATGAGTGCTTTGGTGGGAAGGGTACCTCAAAGATTTTCTCTACCCTGGGAAAGCAACATGATTTGTGACTGATATACTGGCCAAATTTATGAGATGACACTGGATATCAGTTTGGACATCAGGTATAGAAGTCCTTTTGGCAAGACAACAGACAGATATGATTTATATTCTTTTATTTATTTATTTATTTTGGTTTGAGATTTCCTTTATTGGAGAACTGTTTGCATGATCAGTATTTCTTTTCTTTTTAAATCATTTTAATGGTTTATATTCTTTTAATTCGGATAAATTAATATAATAAAATAAAATCCCCAACACAGACTTTCAAAGAATGACCTAAATGAGAAGCAAAAAATATTTGGACAACACAGAAAAAGAAATGAAGTGAAAAGTAAAATGAAGACAATTAGGGGGGAGCAAAGGCAAACAGAAGGTGCTGAGGTGGGGAAAGAATAAAAAGTGTTAAGATTATTTCATCCAGATGGATAAAGGAGATATTTCACCAGAAAATAAAAGAAAACCCTTACGATAAAGCTTTCAAAAATATAGAGTAAAGGAAACATTTCCCAAAGTACACATAAGTCCTTCCTATTATCTTTCCATTTTAAAAATCTTTGCAACCTGAACAATTTTCCCCAGAACCACTCCCTGGCACTGCATGATTTGGGGGCCGCCACCGTCAACATACAGAGCAAGGCAAACACAGTGTCGCTTTAGGGGACTTACTAAGTCCTTCACAACATCCCCCGAGTCTGTCCCCCCAACCCCCAGATATTCAACCCCCAGACATACACCTCTCTAACTGATACCATCTGCTAGACAGCACATTTAAGAAATCTCTTCTGGGTTAATGTCTTGAAAAACAAACAAACAAACTGGCTGTCATTTGTCAGAAAGCAGCAAACTAAGAGTGTAGGTTAGCCAAAAAGTGAATTTTGATTGGGGTGAAGGGACATAGGGAAATCGTGTACACATTATCAAGGAATTAAACTTTATCTAGACAATGGGTAATCATTGGACGTTATATCCGCCAAACAGAGGCAAAACCAGGTTTTTCTTCTGGAAGAAGAATTAATGACCACAAGGAGGATGAGTTGGAAACAGAGATTTCGGTCTGAGACGTGGTAGAAGTTCCCTGCGAAGTCCCAAGATTCCAGAAACATTCCACAGGCAGCAGTAGCAGACTTGATGCTTGAAGAATGTGTTTGGAGGAGGGGGACGTGATGGAGAAAAGGAGGAAAGATAACCGAGGTTTGTAGTGTCAACAGCTGGGTAGATGGTAAAGTCATGAAACAAAATAGGGGCAGTGCGACAGTTGGGGTAAGTTGACGGATGTGCGATGGTTGGGTCAAGGGGAGGTGACACCTGCCATTTGAGAGGCTAGAGGTGGTGGTAAAGAAGGTGGAGGAGATAAGGAAAGTGTATTTCTACTTTATCTGTTATGCACAATGATTATACCCGGAGGAGAATTAAACCACCTCAGGGAGTGACTAGGGAGGAAAAATTAAAATGAGGAAGAAACTCTGGAAAACAAAAAACAAAGGGATTGGCTTCATTCTTCTTTTTTTTTTTTTTTGTGGCTGAGTAATATCCCTTTGCACGTGTGGTTGCACTGTATCTTCTTTATTCATTCATCTGTCTACGGACACTTAGTCTGCTTCCTTATGTTGGCTTCTGTAAATAAGTCAGACAGAGAGAGACAAATACCATATGATTTTAAAATGAACAAGACGGGAACAAATTCACAGCTATGGAGAGCAAACTGACGGCTAACAGACTGGAGGGGAGTTGGGTCATGGGTCAAGAAGTTGAAAGGGTTTCAGAAGCACAAATTGCCAGTTATAAAAATAGTCACAGCGATGTAAAGTACAGCACAGGAAAAATAGTCAATAATCTTGTAAACACTGTGTATGGTGTCGGCTAGGTAGTAGGCTTACCAGGGGAAAAACTTCATAAGCTATGTGAATATCCCAATCGCTATTTGTACACTGGAAACTAATATAAAAGGTGTTAAAAAGCAAAAATAAAAGCAAAGGATTGAGCGAAAATGTCTGGCAAAAACTTGTTTCTTTTGGGTTAGGTTTTATTGCACTCATTTTTAACTCTGGTATAGATACCACTTTAAATGGGCAACGAGGTGAAAGCAGCTGTTTTAAAGCCTGGGACGTTCTGGTACTCAGTTCCTTGAGGCTTCCTTTGGCTTCCCTCCCTCTTGGCAGTGACATCAGCTGCTCTGCTGACCACAGCTGTGCCTGAAAGTGAAGACAGTAAGGTTCTTGCAGAGGAGAAGCCTCACCTTTGCCCTGATTCCCTAGGGCTTGCACGTTACAAGTCAGTGAGGGGGTAGCCGGGCTTGTGCTGGGTGAGGACATTTCTCTCCCAAGGTTACAGTTCAGGAAAATGAAGAGACCTTTTATTGCTTCCCCACCCTCAATGAGAAAACATTTTGATCTTGGAATCGAACCTGTGTTTGAGGGTCTTTAAAGAGACTCCTCTCTCAATGTGTACACCTTGACCATTGCACACCCTTATTAACCATGATTAATAACCACCTTCACTATGGATTCGTTTCTCAAACGTCTCGGTCACTTTTTTTTTAGTATCTCATTGAAGATTTTTAAATATATTTTATTGATTATGCTATTACAGTTGTCCCATTTCCCCCCCTTTATTCCCCTCCACCCTGTGTCCCCCTCCTACCCACATCCCCCTCCCCTCCTCATCCCCCTCCCCACCTCAGTTCATGTCCATGGGTTGTACATATAAGTTTTTCAGCTTCTCCACTTCTTATACTATTCTAAACCTCTCCCCGTCTATTTTGTACCTACTATTTATGCTTTTTAATCCCTGTACGTTTTCCCCACTCCCCTCATCCACTAAACTGCTGATAACCCCCCATGTGATCTCCATTTCTGTGATTCTGTTCCTGTTCTACCTGTTTCTATTTTTGTTTGTTCGGTTGTTGACAGTTGTGAGTTTGTTGCCATTTAACTGTTCATATCAATCTTCTTCTTTTTCTTAGATAAGGCTCTTTAACATTTCATATAATAAGGGACTTAGATAAGTCCCTTTAACATTTCATATAATAAGGGCTTAGTGATGATGAGCTCCTTTAACTTGACCTTATCTGAGAAGCACTTTATCTTCCCTTCCATTTTGAATGACAGCTTTGCTGGATAGAGCAATCTTGGATGTAGGTCCTTGACTTTTATGACATTGAATACTTCTTTCCAGCCCTATCTTGCCTGCAAGGTTTCTTTTGAGAAATCAGTTTATAGTCTAATGGGAACCCCTTTGTATGTAACTGTCTCCTTTTGTCTTGCTGCCTTTAAGATTCTCTCCTTATCTTTAATCTTGTGTATTGTAATTATGATGTGCCTTGGTGTGTTCCTCCTTGGGTCCACCTTCTTTGGGACTGTCTGAGCTTCCTGGACTTCCTGGAAGTCTATTTCCTTTGCCAGATTGGAGAAGTTCTCCTTCATTATTTTTCAAGTAAATTTTCAATTTCTTGCTCTTCCTCTTCTCCTTCTGACATCCCTATGATTCAGATGTTGGAATATTTAAGTTGTCCCAGAGGAATAGCATTATTTCCTTGTTTCAACCAACTTTGTTTTGTTATAATGTTAATGAGATGCCCTAGGAATTTAAGTCTTGTATATGTCAATTAGCCTACGGTAAAACTGGTTTTGTTGTGCGTTGTTTCGCTTAAAGTCACAGAACCTATGGGTGTTAAGTGAGGACTTACTGTATAAAATAAGAATTTGATATATATATATCAAATATATATAATGCAAAATGATTACAATAGATAACATCTATCAACACAGATAGTTACAAATTTTTGTTTTCTTGTTATGAGAACTTCTAAGATTTACTCTCATAGCAACTTTAAATTATACAAAACAGTATTGTTAACTATAGTCACCATACTGTACATTATATTCCCAGGATTTATTTTCTTATAACTAGAAGTTTGTACCTTTTAATCAGCTTCATTCATTTTGCCCACCCACCCCCACATCTGGCAACCACCAATCTATTCTCTGTATCTATAAGCTTTGATTTTTTTGTAAGATTCCAGATATAAGTGAGATTATTCAATATTTGTCTTTCTCAAGAAACATTTTAGAGAGAATACATCACTTGAAAGAACCTTTTAATTGATCTGCTTGTACCAGTCCCTGCTTGTATCTTCCTCCAACACATCCTCAACTTCCTGTCAGGATCATCCTCATGAAACATGGATCTGATCATAATCCCCTTCTTAAAAACCTCTGATGGAGCCCCATTGCCAAAAGAACTAAGCCCAAGCTCCTTGGTGCGGTATACATACAGGAGCCTCTTAAAACTTAGCTCCTCACCTCCATTCCAACCTTGTTAGCCTTCATCCTTCTTTCCCCTGGACGTCGGTGCACCACACTGGTCCCGGCACACTGTGCCTTTGATGGGCATCACAGATTCTTCAACTGGACCTCGTTCACTTTCACCGAAACACCTTGCTTCTTTTTTTTCATTCCTTGATATTTACATTCATCCATCAATAAATAGCGCAAATGTCAGTTGTCTCTCAAGTAACTTTCCCATAGAGAACTCATGCGTGTCCATCACGTCCTACATGGTGCCCTGAAACGTCTTTAGGTAGCACGGATGAAACCGTGTAATGTGGCTTGTTTACATGCATGTCTCTCCAGCTGGACTGTCTCCCAAAGTGTAGGGCACCTACTGCTGATGGTGGTGCTATCCATGGTTTCACATGTTACCCCGGCGCAGTATTAAATATCCAATTTTATAGTATAAGCATATTCATCTTTTACATTAGGAAGAAAGTTCTTGTTTGGTGTTAGTATGGCTTTAACAGCTTCTTGCTGTGTAATTAATTTCCCTTTTAAAAGAGAGAGCAGTTCTCAGGCTTTGAAACTTTTTAGATCAAAGAAGTTGGCTGGAATTTATATTTTACAGGGTTTTTTTTCCATGATTTTTCTAATGACTACATGTCTATGAGACTTTGAAAATTAATACTGGTGATAAAGTTTTCTTTTAAAATAGAAGTGAGCTAAATTTAAAGGAAAATATTATGCATATTATGGCAAAGTAGTACATCATTATGGCAAGAACCTTGTAGGATATATGGAAATGACTTTGAGTCTGGGAAATAGGTCCTTCAGAATTAGGAGGCATAACTTCTTCTTCTTCTTCTTTTTAAAATTTTATTTATTTATCTTTAGAGGGGAAGGGAAGGAGAGAAGGAGAGAAATACCAATGTGTGTTTGCCTCTCGTGCGTACCCTGCCGGGAACTGGCCTGCAACCCAGGCATGTGCCCTGACTGGGAATTGAACCGCGATCCTTTGGTTCGCAGGCCCGCGCTCAATCCACTGAGCTACACCAACCAGGGTATAACTTCTTTCTTTTCTTTGCCAGTTCCTAGTGCTATGCTTAACATACAGTACATCATCACTAAACAGTTGTCAAACTAAGTTAGCAGAAACCTCCACCTCCAAATCTTTAGGAGCCAGTGCCATTTTTTTAGTGACAGCCTGTCTCTAAGCTGGCTTTTCTGAAAAAGTTAAATACGACACTAGTAATAATGGTAATAAATATCCATTATTACCACATAAATGACCTTTTAAATTATTTCCTATAGTTACAGTGGGAGAAATCAAATTCACAAGAGGATAAGATCACAGATTCTCCAACCGGATTGCGTGAAATGATGTCCAATACGCCGAAGTTCAGGGCAACGGAGGAATGCTTACAATGCACCCTCTACAAAGCCCATCACTCTTTACCTTCAGGGTCATGGCGCACTCTAAGAAAGGGTGGACCCGGTGCATCTCTTACTGGAGGAGAGCTAGCACCATCTGTTGGGGAGTTCACAGCACAAGATGATATTCACTATCAGGTGGCTTCCTGAGTCCTGATTTGTATCCTCAGAGCACTTTTCGTCAGACAAATTTTAAGACACTCATACATACCCAAACACAATTTAATTTCCAATTGGTTCTAGTTTTGCAATAGGACAGTCAAAAACAAAACTAGTTAATTGGATTAAAATATACTAGTCTTTCATGATTTGACTCCTTAATTACAGACTTGAGAATCAGCCTACTTTGACCCACTTAAGAAAAGGAAGAAAATATACTGCAGAATTGCTTTAGAATAACAAGGATGTGTGCCCGTCTTACAAACCAGCCTTGGCATCTCTTGATTATCTGTGGTAATTGGCATTAGCTAATGGTGGTCTATTACTCACCAGGAACTGTTAAATTTTAAACTTTACTAATAACCCAGAAACACTCATTTTCTTCTTTCAAACTCTTTTCTCCAAAATCTATTGATAAAAATTTAAAACTTCATCACCAATATTAAGTTTTAAAGTCTCTTAGACATGTGATCATTAGGAAAATCATGAAAAAAACCATGTAAAATGTAAATTCTAGCCAATTTCTTTGTGTTTCTTCTCTCTGCCACGTGGAATAGATGCTCCAGAGTGTCAAGAGGGTAGAAGAGGAAGCTGGCTTAAGGTGGGCAACAGAGAATGAGGCGGCAGGGCCTAAGTGCTCAGGTGCTAAATGACAAGTTAGCTATCAGCAGCTTCCGAAGAGACAGGACTCGGGAGGAAACGTTCAAACGTGAGAAACACATGCATATGTGCCTCTATTTTCAACATAACTTACAGACTAGTGATTTCAAAGTATTTGTCCACCAAGACCAGTTTTAACAAGTTGAGGAAGAGTCTGATTTTCTTTTACTATATTCTTTATGGAACTGTAACTTCGACGAAAAGTTTAAAATCTATTTACTCTTAAAAAGTGAGGTGAAGTGTGAATGGTCTCTAATGAGAACCTTACCCACTTTCCTGAAATATTTTCCAGCTGGAGTTTATCTCTTCAGGGAAAAAGTAAGAAGCACTAGATAGTACTTTTGCTTTATTTATTGAGCAAAACAAATAAACTTTATTTATTTATTTATAACTGACATAACATGGTGTATGGTTAAGATGTGCGACTGTTGATTTGATATTTATACATTGCCACATGATTACCACTGTAGTATTTGCTAACACCTCCATCATTACACATAATTATTAAAGTGATGATAAGCTGTAATTTTTTTAAATAAGTACTAAATGGAAAGGAAGTAGAAGTTATTGCAAAGAACAGTACATTAACCTCTGATGTGAGAAAGGGGATATAGATGTTAAACAACTGTCAGATTTTGCCAGTGGTATACTCTCTGGGAATTCTCTGGAATTTAGAGAGAACATCAGCTCTCCGAAGCCTGTGGGTAGCCTTTAGTGCCTTCAAACAATGATTCATTAAAGTGATAGTTTTACTAAATGGCACCTCCCTAAATTCTAGGACTTAGGATAAATAAGAATGTTTGTGAATAGGGAGACTTCCGGCCAAGATGGAGGCGTAGGTGGACACACTGTGCCTCCTTGCACGGCCAGGGTTGAGGACAACAAAGATTTAGAAACAGGAAGGTGGCCAGAACTGATAGAAAATTGAACTGCACCCAAGTCTGACAACCGTTCTTCCAGGCCGGACCTGGGAGCGCAGGCAGTGGCTGGCAGACCCTGGGAACTGGGTGGCAACGGTGCAGACCCAGTGAGGCTGCCCAAGGCAGCCAGCTGACCAGGTAGTCCCACATGCACACACAGATAATCCAGGTGAAAACGGGGAGCGAGATAGACCTCCCAACCCAGGGCCCCAGTGCCAGGAAATGAAGCTTAAAAACACCGATTGAAGATACTTATGGGGGTTGAAGTGACGGGAGAGACCCCCAGCCTCACGGGAGAGTTCGTTAGAGAGACCCATGGGGTCCTGGAGCGTACACAGGCCCACCCACATGGAAATCAGCACCAGAAGGGCCCAATTTGCTTGGGGAGAGCGGCGGAGGGGACTGGAATCCCAGGGAGAATGGAGAGGGCACCATCGTTCCCTCTCAGACCTCATCCCTACATACAGCATCACAACCCAGTGACTGGGCTGCCCTGCCCTAGTGAACGCCTAAGGCTCTGCCCCTCACTACATAACAGCTGCAACAAGACCAAAAACAAACAACAAAAAAAAAAACCCCTAAAAATGGTTCTAACTGGAGAACAGATCAAAGCCCCAGAGCCAATTCATCTAAGGGACAAGAGATAGCCAACCTATCAGATGCACAGTTCAAAGCCCTGGTGATCAGGATGCTCACAGAATTGGTTGATTTTGCTCGCAAATTAGATGAACAAATGAAAGCTACAATAAGTGAAATGAAGGAAAACGCACAGGGAACCAATAGTGATGGGAGGAAAACTGGGACTCAAATCAATGGAGTGGACCAGAGAAGGAAGAAAGAAACAAACAGAAAAGAATGAAGAAACAAGAATTCAAAAAAATGAGGAGAGGCTTAGGAACCTCCCGGACATCTTTAAACGTCCCAACATCCGAATTATAGGGGTACCAGAAGGGGAAGAGGAAGAGCAACAAGTGGAAAACTTATCTGAACAAATAATAAAGGAGAACTTCCCCAATCTAGCAAAGGAAATAGACTTCCAGGAAGTCCAGGAAGCTCAGAGAGTCCCAAAGAAGGTGGACCCAAGGAGGAACACACCAAGGCACATCATAACTACATTAGCCCAGATTAAAATGAAGGAGAGAATTCTAGAAGCAGCAAGGGATAAGGGGACAGTCACCTACAAAGGAGTTCCCATCAGACTGTCAGCTGATTTCTCAAAAGAGACCTTACAGGCAAGAAGGGGCTGGAAAGAAGTATTCCAAGTCATGAGAGAAAAGGACCTACATCCAAGATTGCTCTATCCAGCAAAGATGTCATTTAGAATGGAAGGGCAGATAAAGTGCTTCTCAGATAAGGTCAAGTTAAAGGACTTCATCATCACCAAGTCCTTATTATATGAAAAGTTAAAGGGACTTACCTAAGGAAAAGAAGATAAAAAATAGGACAGTAAAAAGACAGCAAACTCATGTGTATTAACAAGCACACCTCAAACAAAAGCCAACTAAGCCAACAGCTAGAACAAGAGCAGAAACACAGAAATGGAGCTCACATGGAGGGTTAGCAACAGGTGAATGGGAGGAGGAGAGAGGAGGAAAAGGTACAGAGAATAAGTAGTGTAGACGGTGGGTAGAAAATAGGGGGAGGGCAAGAATAGTGTGGGAAATGTAGAAGCTAAAGAACTTATGACACATGGACATGAACTAAAGGGGGGAATGTGGGTGGGAGGGGGTGTGCAGGGTGGAGGGGAATGAGGGGGGGAGAAATGGGACAACTGTAATAGCACAATCAATAAAATACATTTTTAAAAAAAGAATGTGTGTGGATAGGGTAAATGGGATTATGTCCCCTGACAAACAGGGTATTCTGTCTCCACCTCAGTCTATTCCTTACTTCTTTTCTTTTGTTCGCTTTAAGTTTTTAATGAAAGTTACATATAAAATTACTTTATTCCTGCATCTTCTCAAGTGTTTCTCCCTTGCGTTTGCCCTTTTCCTTTCCTACTTGGTGAGGTCCGGCCCTACGATCAAGGACCTTTTTGTGGTCTTTGTGCAGCCTTAGTCTAGTGACGGCCACCTCGCTGGGGTGCATGCCCACATGGACGGTCATACTGTCAGCCTTTGCCTGTTGCACTCATTCAGAGTAGATGCCACATTTCTCCCTGTAAGCCTGACTACTCTGCCAACTTGCTGCCCTTTGTAGTGCCCTTGCACAACCTCAATGCCATCATCCTTTTGGTCGGGTACCCATCGAACATTGTACTTAGGCTCAGCTCTTTAGAAAGAGAAGACACACTGTAATCTCCCTGCGAAGGTGGGAAGGTGCATTGAAATGCTTTCTACAGCTCTTGCACCAGTCACAAGTCACAAAGGGATTGAACTTCATTTTGACCACGGGTGCCTCTGGGATGGCTGCAAAAGGGAAGAGTTCCCTGCTTTTTCACATGCCAAGGGAAGCCTAAAAAACAGCTTCCTTAGTTACGCATCTCAGTTGGTTCAAGGACCTGGTAAAGAAACTGGTCAGGCCTAGTATCGCATAACATTGTTTTGCTGCCTAGGCCTGACAATGTCCCTCCTCAGCTCTTCCGGCCAGAAAGCAGCTTACTCACACTTTTTTGCACTTGGCTGCCTCAAATCAGATTTGGAAATAGAGCGTACCCTTTTATGTAACATAAATAATTTGGCTCCACAACATATTTTACCTGTTATTTTAAATAAAAATTGTAGACGTTTAAGGTGTAAAACATGATGATTTGATATACAGTGAAATTACTACAGTCAAGCTAATGAATACAACCATTTCTTCACATAGTTACTATTTCCACAACTTATTTTAAATCAATTCCAGCTACCTTTAAAGTTATCAATGGAGCATCCCTCCAGTGTAATACCCTTGCCTAAGATACTTTCATTAATAGGAACAGAAAAAAACGCCCTGTCAATCCACAGTCAGTCTTTTCACATACTCTTACAAAAGCTTTTTTTTTTTTTTCAAATTGTAAAGAGCTTTGCAGGGTTTTTCCAATTATAAAAAGCATTTTAAAAATAACCTGCCAGTACCAAAGGTATGAAGAAGGAAAATATCAGAGTGTAATGCTTCTACTGAAAAAAATCTATTTATATATGAACATGCATATATATGTATATACGTATATATATATAAAAAACTTAATACGTCAGGGAATAGGAGTATTAATAACCGCCACCTCCTATCAAGTCAAATCTTTTCTCAAGATTGGTGTAGTGGATTGAATGATGTGGTCCCAGAAAAGATATGTCCAAGTCCTAACTTCTCCTTATTTGACCTTGTTTGGGAAAAAGGGTCTTTGCCGATACAATTACAGATCTTGAGATGAGATCCTGGATTACCTGGGTGGGCCCTAGATCCTACGACATGTGTCCTTACAAGACACAGAGAGTTCATGTCAGATGGAGGCAGAGATTACAGGTGCAAAACCATAAGCCAAAGAGTGTCTAGAGGCAGCAGAGACTGAAGTCTCCCTGAGTGACTTCCGTGGGAGTACGGCCCTGCCAACACCTGGATTTCAGATTTCTGGCCTCCAGAACTGTGGGAGAACTTGTCATTTTCAACCACTGGTTTCGTGGTAGTCTGTTACACCAGCCCTAGGAAACCAAGGCAGGCAGTGTTCTATGCTTTGCCTACTATAGACCCAGCCTGCCCTCCAGGCTCATCTTCCTGTTCTCCAGCTTTACGCTCCTGTTTGCCTCCCCTGATCTCCTGTACTGCCTTTGCACACGCTGTCCCAGCGCATGGACTGCCCGTCGGCATTCTTCAAATCTCCAAATCCTCTTCAGGGAGAAGTTCAGTGACCCTCCCAAGCCGTGCTTGCCAAGCCACGTAAGGTCCCCTCTTGGCATCGTATAGCTCTTTGCAAAGCCCTTGTCGTTGTTTATGTCTTTATCAGTATGAGTGTTAGAGTCTGCCTCCTTACCAAATGGTAAGTTCCATGAGAATAGGAACTGCCCCCCTGCCCCCACCCCCGCCCCATCATCATATCCCCAGTCTAGCCCTGTGCCTGCTGTGCATAGCAATTCTTTTTTGAATTGAATGTGGTCAGTCTTACAGAAGTGTTGGCAAACCTTGGGACGCTAGTTTTTGAATCCACTGCGGGCTTAGCAGGGTGACCGCATTATTTTTCCTCCAAAACTGACCACGTCTGAGAATGAAAGCGGGTGCCATTAACGATTACAAGTTAGCTGATTACAGTCCTGGGTAACAGGCTACGCCAACCACTGGAGCCGAAGGTAACTAGAAAGGGTGGGGCTACAACGTTTTGGAGCAAGACAGAGAGGGTAATTTAAATTTGCTTACTTGCCACTGCATGTTCATTGCTTTCTTCTACACCATGTATTCATTTGTTTATTCCTTTACTGTCCACCCTTCTTTGAGGGCTGGGGCTTGGCCTGTTTTGTTTGTTGCTACATCCCACATCTAGAACAGTGCCTGGTATATAGTAGATGCTCAATAAACATCTGAATCAATGGTACTAACAGCTGAATAGCATCCCCTAAAGGAATACAGTAGTCCCCCTCATTCACAGTTTTGTTTTCCACGATTTCAATGACCAGGTCAACTATGGCTCTAAAATATTAAATTTCCCGTCATCCACATCATCTACTCCTGACAGCCAATCATGACATCCTGATAACCTGCTGGTCCAGAATCACCAGCAGCAAGTGATCCTCCTTCTGACACACGGTTGGAATGTCACTAGCAGCTGTACGCTACCTCATTCACCACATCACTTACGTAGGCATTTTATCACCTCACATCATAAGAGTGAGTACCATACAATAAGCTATTTTGAGAAACTGAATCCACACTTCTTTTACTACAGTATATTATACTCTTTTATTATTAGCTATTGTTAACTTCTCACTGTGCCTGATTTATAAATTAAACTTTATCATAGGTATACATACATTAGGAAAAAAGCAGTATATATAAGGCTTGGTGCTATTCTAGGTTCCAGGCATCCACTGGGGGTCTTGGAAGTATCCTCCCCACAAAAGGGAGGAGTCCTACAACGAATGAAGATTCAAAACACTGAAAAAAAAAATCCCTATAGTTTGGAATCCTAATAAAGCTCAAGATTAAAGGGGCAGGAAGCTGGGCTCAGGATGCAGGAGGAAGGCCCCAGAACTCCGGCTGTTGTGCCGTTGACCACCTCCTTCGCATTTACCCACCCCCACCCGGGACACTCTCTAACGCCCGGCCCACCGATCTCAGCACCTAGGGCCCCTCTGGTCTTCAGCCTCCCGGCACACTCTGCCACCACCATCCGCACCCCAGACTCCCCAAGACTAGGCCTCCGGCGCTGCCTCCTCCCGGGAGATGCGCCCCACCCACTCCCCGGAGGCTGTCGGACCCCCGGACACCAGGACAGCCCACTCACTGACTAGGGCCGCTCCTACCCGCGCCCCCTAAGCCGCCCCCCTCTCAGATGCCCCCGAGTTCCCGGCGCCGCAGGGACCCCTTCCCCTCCTCCAGACCCGCGCCTCCAGCACCGCCCCCTCCTGCCTCCCCACGGACCACGGACTTCCGCTCCGCCCCCTTCTCGGATCCCCTCGGACCCAGGACCCCGTGCTTCCCACGCCTCATCCCCCCGGGGCCAGGGCCTGCAGAGCCGCGGTACCCCCGCCCCGCGTTCCCTGGGCCTCGGGCCCCACCCCCGCCCGCCCCGCTCGGACCGACTCGCCGTTCCGCACCCCCCGCCCCCCACACCAGCCTCTGCGGCTGCGCGCTGGCGGGGCTGAGGCCGAGGGGAGGGGGTCGCGCTAGGGGCCCGCGGAGCTGCGGCGGAGGCGGCGAGAGACGGGGTGCGCCCGGCGGCCGCGGGCAGGCTCGCAGGGAACGAGGGAGCGGACATGTCTCGCTACACGAGGCCCCCCAACACGTCCCTGTTCGTCAGGAACGTGGCGGACGCCACCAGGTAAGCGGCGGCGGCCGCAGGTCGGGCGCGGGGGAGGGGCGGGGTAACGGCCGCATCCCGGGCCCGGCCGCGGCCCGCCGGGCCCCCCGCGCGCTTCCGCCGGCCCGGCCCGCGCTGCCCGCCGAGGCCCTGCTCCCGGGGCCGCTGTGAGCCTCGCGGCTGCTCGGGGCCTGGGCGGGACTCGCGCCTCCGCCTCCGGGCGGGCGTTCCGCCCGGCGCCCCGGTCGCCGCCCGGGTGGGTGCGGGTCCCCCCTCCCGGGGCCCCGGTGGAGCGCAGGATGCCCGGGCCCCGGTGGCCCAGGGCCCTGCCGCCTCCGGCCGCGTGTGCTTTCGCTCGGGCGGGTGCCTGCGTCTCAGCCCTTTTGTCGCCGCGTTCCGATGAAGCCGCGGGTCTTACCTCCGAGATGAAGAGGGATTGGGGTGGATGGAACCTACTACAAAATAATGCAAACCTGGGGCCTTCCTGTGCCTCAGTCCGGTCTACTTACAGGTGGTGCTGGTTAAATTTTATTCATTACTCAGTTCTTTACATAAAGGACAGCTTCAGTAATGAGATTTATATGGTTTTCTTTAAAGTTCTGAATACTTTATAGTGGGAGTATAAACTGCCATCATAACGGTTTGCATAGACTTCCCTGGGCGATTTTTGATGTTATCAGTATAAACCTGTCCCCCGCCCCCATTGAGTTTTTTGTCCACATAACGCCTAAACATAGATCATAAGAAAAAACTCCATACGGCACTTTCTCCCTTAATAGGAGCCAGAGGGAATGACTAGGGGGCGGGAGCATTAATGGGCATTTTCGTTCCACTGGGCTTTATACTTAATTTACAGCCCCCCGCCCCAGCCTTCAAAGTGTGCAATATTATCTTCCTGTACATCAGGGAAAGGTAAAAGCCCAAGTTTCAGTGACTCTCCCCGGGGCTTTACAGCTGCAAACGTATTGCAGACCTTCACTCCAGAGCCATCTGTTCTAACTCTGATTTGCTTTTGAGGCGTTACTGTTCAGTATTTTTTTATTTGATCCCTTCTTTTACGTATGTCACAACTGTAGACTGTGGAGTTAATATACCTTCATTAACATCTAAAAATGTGTGTGTTCACATTTCTTCTCTAAACTTGTTTATCAATTCATTACATAGAAAGAACAACCAATTTGGGTAAGGTAAAAAAAAAAAAAAAATCCCACAGTTAAAGAGACCACTTGAATACTGACTGAATAACCATCATGTCTCTCCAGAGGTGTGTGTGTACAAAAAATGAGACGTTTCCAGTTCTAATGGTCACAGGGGCCAGCCTTCACAGGGCAACGTGAAGGAGTGAAGTTCTCAGGCTCTGAAGCACAATAGGAAGGTATGGGCTGTGACAAATGGAAGAGAATATGGGCCAATGGGGTCAGCAGCTGCTACTGAGCTCTGGCTGTTAACTACTGTGGAGACATTTGGACTTGTTGCTGTAGCTCCCTAATTTTCAAAGGAAGTAAAACTTTGTGTGTGTAAATGCGCCGTTTCAAAATGTCAGCCTCTATTAAGTTGAATCATACGAAATTCACAGATTTGAAAGCTCTAAAATACTGCATTTGAGACCTTGCCTCCTGGCAGTTGCCTCTTCAGTTTGGTAGAAATAAACTCTCATAAAAATTCAAAGAATAAGAGGTGTAAAATACTGGCAGTCTCAGTACTTTTAAAAAATGTTAAAATATTGTGCAGGCCAAATAAAGCCATTGATGCAGGTGACACATGACCTCTAACCTAGATTATCCGCCTCTGAGTGATCAAGATTGATAATTGAAACTTATCGATTTCCTTCTCCATTTTTCACCACTTCTTAACTCTGCTCCTAGGGGCAATCAGAATCTCAGAGGATCGCATCGATGAAATAATAATAGTTGTTAACATTTTTTGAGTACTCGGTGTGTGCCACGTGCTACCCTAAAAACTACACATAGTACAGTAACTTACTAAATTTTTGCAGTTATCCTGTATACGTATGTTCTTTCATAATCCCATGTTACAGATAATAAACTCAGGCTCAGAGAGATTCCATATCTTGCCTGATATTGCGCAGCTGCTGAGTAGTGGCGTGAAAGTAGAATCACGCATGTAACCTATATTAATATGTAGTGTATGTCACTACAAGGTGACATACAGCGTAAGTTAACCAGCAATATGATACCTAGACATTAAAATTAGCTTTAACCTTTAGGATGCTTATAAAGAAAATCATTGGGGTAAATCTGAAAACAAAGCAAAGAGGATACAAAGTGATATACAGTATGATTTCAATGACATAAAATGAAGAAAGGAAAAACTGTATGTAAAAAACGAATCTGGAAAGAAATCCATTTAAGTGGTTTTTCTCTTTCCTGTTTTTAATTTTTTTTTAGTAAAAATGTTTATATAAAGTCAAATTTTATTTAAAATATTTCTTTGAAGTGACCATTTTAATATGTATGATAAAGGACAAGACATTAAGAGACATTATTGGTTAGCATGAAATTTGTTAGGAATGCAGTTGAGCCCAACAACTAAAGAAAGACTTAAAAATGCATTTTACAATTTGATAATCTGTTACGTTTCTCTTCACTAGTAAAACAAGAGGTGGGTCAGGAAGAATATTAATATTGATATATTTGCTTTTTCACTGTGTAGGAGACTAATTTAAAAAAATTCTCAGATACAGTTTTCTAGTCCTAAACATAACAATCCCTTTTTGATAAATTATATCATGTTATTGATCTATCATTGGGAGCCGTGAGCAAGTATTTCTCTTGAACATACTTAGTATTCTTTGGTTATGGTATATACGAGGCTACATTGATGTTAGGGTTTGTAATGATGTAAAAACGTTAAACAGAACTTAGCGAGAATGCTAAAAATTCTCAGCAAACTAGGACTAGAAGGGGACTCTCTTAGCCTATGAAAAAGTTACAGCTAACATCGTACTTAATGGTACAAAATGCTTTCTCCCTAAGATCAGCACAGGACAAGGATTCCTGTGCTCACAACCACCATTCAGCGTTTTATCGCAGGCCCTAGCCAGTGCAACATGGCAAGAAAAATAAAAGACAAAAATTTTAAAGGTAGAAGTAAAATCTGTCCCTATTCTTAGGTGACATATTTGTGTTCATAACACTACAGTAATTAGTGGTGAGTTTTAGTAACTTATTAAGATGTAAGGTAAGCTTCTGAAATTCTCTTTCTAGATATCAAAAGCAAGCAATTGAAAATAAAAAATTCTTTTAAAAACTCCATTTTTCTTAGTGTCGAAAAATTCCATTTTTCTTAGTGTCAATTCTCTCCCAAATTGATTATATCATAGTTTAAAACATTCTTGATCAAAGGATTTTTAAAAAAATAGAAACTGACAAGTTCATTTTAAAAATGTAAAGGATCTAGAATAGCCAAAGGGGTCTTGAGAAAGGTCACCAAAGCTGGGAAGACTTACGCAACCTGTCTCGAAGACTTGCCGAAAAGATACAGCGATGGAGACAGTGTGATGCTAGCCTAAGGGTAGACAAGTAGATCAGTAGAGCAGAGTCGAGTCCGTAAATAGTCCACCTATGGAGTCATTAGTTTTGACAAAGGCACCAAGCAGTTTAGTGGAGAACATAAAGTATTTTCAGCAAAGGATGCTGTAACAAGTGGATCTCTGTAGAGGAAGCAATTTAACTGTAACCTCTAGCTCACATCATAATTTGAGCTGGATTATCATTTGAAATATAAAAGATAAAACTGTGAAGCTTTTAGAAGAAAATGTAGGAGACTATTTAATGATCTGGGCATAGGCAAAAATTTCTTAAAGAACAAAGAAAGCAGTTACCATGAAAGAAGGACTGTTGATAAATTAGATTTCATGAAAATTAAACTTTGTTTATTAAAACATACCATTAAGAAAGTAAATAGGCAAACTGCAGAATGAGAAAATAGTCATAAAACATATACCATATTTTGTTGTGTATAATGCGCACTTTTTTGTACAAATTTTTAAGGGAAAATAAGGATGTGCGTTAATACATGAGTAATACTAAGGGATAAATATAATAAATTTGTTACTGGTACATACAATTTCTTGTACCATAATATGTTAAAAAATAAATGCTAAAATTCCTTATAATACATAATGAATATCTAAATCTAAATAAATAAAAACTTGAATTAAAAAATTAAAACGAAAGATTTTCTTCTGAAAGCTTGGGCCAGTAATGAGGGTGTGCATTAAACACAGGAGCACATTATATGTGGCAAAATACAGTATCTGACAAAGGACTTCTTCAGAAAATATGCAGAACTTTTATAACACTAATAAAAGAAGCATTATTATTAAAATGGGCAAAAGCTTTAGACACGTTACAAATAAAAATTTATGATTGGCCAGTTAGCACAGGGAAAAGTGCTCAGCATCATTGTCGTAAGGGAAATGCAGATTAAAATCGTAGTAAGAGTCTACTTAACAGCCCATTGAAAAGCTAAAATTAGATGTAATACCAGGTGCCGACAAAGATCACAAAGATTGGCACAGCTGAAACTCTTCCACTCACTGGTGGGACCGTAAAACGCTGTAACCACTTTGCAGAACTCCTTGGCAGTTTCATAAAAGTTGAACATATACATCCTCTTTAATCCAGAAATACTACTTCCATGTATTAACACAAAATTAATGACTCATAAGCATGACAAGATGTTCCACCTCCTTGGTCATTCGGTAAATTAAAATTAGAACAACCAGGAGGCACCCGTTCATTGTACATCTTTCAGAGTGGTGAGGATTGAAAGCTGTTAATGAGGAGGTGCAGCAGTAGGAATTCTTAGGCCTATTTTGAGGAGTATAAGTTGATCTGGCCACTTGGAGAGCATGTGGTGACGTTGAAGATCGGCGGGAGAACTCTGGCAGAGCTCCAGGAAGCACATAGATTGTAATGTGTACTGTACTGCAGTTTGCAACTTAATAAAAAAGACGCATCTTAAATGTTCATGCACAGAAAAATGGATGAATAAATTCTGGTTCATTCACAAAAATGTCAATACAAAGTTAAAATGAGTGAACTAGAGCTACATGGACAAGTCTCAACGGAGGGAAAGGCAAGGTGCAAAATAATACAAATATCTGAGGCCATTTACATAAAATTTGATACATTTAAAAACTGTACTTGTAGGTATATGCACTTACAGTAAAAATATAAAGTCATGCAGAGGAATGGTGAACATCAGTGATTGTTGCTGACACTGGGTTGGCCAAAAAGTCCATGTAGTTTTTTTCCATAAAATAAAACACACATTTTTCACTTTCACCAATAACTTTATTGATTTGGATATTTTGAGTATGTCGGCTATCTCCTGCATGGTGTCACATTGATTCTTCTCAATTAATGTCGTGATTCGATCACTATCAACTTCAGCTGGTCTCCCCGACCGTGGACGTTGTCCAACGAGGAGTCTCCAGCATGAAACTCACAGACCACCTTTGACCTGTTCAGTCCTCACAGCACCTTCTCCATACGCTGTGCTGATCTTTCTTTCTGCGTCTCCTTTGCGTTTTTACCTTTCTTGAAGTAATAAAGTGTAATATGCTAAAAAATGTGTTTTCCATCTTTCATATTAAGATGGCTACACGGAAATTCACCAATTTTGATTTTTTTTTTTAAATGCACGCTGATAGGACAGCTGTTACAATACAGTCTAACAAAATTGTTTTGAAGGAAGTTAAAGACAACTAAGTGCTACTAGAGCCACCTGTGGGAAAAAACCAAACGAACTTTTTGACCCACCCAATATCTCATTTCTAAAAGAAAATGCTAAAAATTGTGGCAAATAGGCAAGTATTGAGATATGATAAATCTTGCTGGTGGATACATGGATGTTTGTTTTAAAATAGATTACAACCAATACAAAAAAATAAACAAAAATAAAAGAAAACAAAGCAGCAGCCAGCAGGACTTCTGTGCCCCTTAGCTTCCGGGACTCCAGGCCTCTGTGGCAGGCACTGCTCCAGCCGCCTCCTTTTTACCCTGTAGGGTCTTTCTCTGTCAGCCACTTACATTTGGTAGGGTTGGTTGCCTTAGATGACATTAATTTGGGTTCTAGCTTTGCTAGTGACTGTACCTCTTGGCAAAGTACCTTCCCTTACTCTCTGTTAAATGGTAGCAGTAAGGTATCCTTCACTCATTAACATAGCAAATATATATTGAGTGCCTACTGTGTGCCAAGCAACTATGCCAAGTACTGAGATGCTACACTGGTAAAGACAGCTGCTTTAGAAGTGGTTCTCAGCTCGGAGTGCAGAGTTGGCTGTGAAGCCCTTAAAAATTTAGTAATAATTGGGACTTATCATGGGGAGCACTGACTAGGTCCAGGGTCAATGCATCAGGCTGGAGTGCCTGTTCCATCTTTTCACAGATGATCCCAATATTCAGGAGTGGCTGAGAATCTTTACCTGCTGCCCATGTTTTATGGGAGCAGGAATTGTGTTTTTCTTTTCTCCACCATACCTTAGACTTTAGAGGCTGGCCCGTAGTGCTTAATGAGGATTTGTGGAATGAATAAATGAAAAGAAAAAAGACGTTGTCACTGTCCTCCAAAGCCAGTAGTCTCCAGTCTCTCAGGGAAGGCAGATAACATGTTGCAGTGAGTACCGGGTGAAACAAAAATACTAAATGAGAAAAATGAGGTGTGTCATGGTATTGACGGCAGTGCTTGGTATATAGTGGCTGCGTACTCAGTGTTAGTTGAATCTTTACATAATAGTTCCTAAGTCTACATCTCTAACTGTAATCATTGACTTCTAGTCTTGAGATGTAAAGAAAATTAATTTGTACAGTCACAGTTTTCAGTTGCTTACAGAATGCTAATTGGTGTTCCACTATCACCTCAAATTTTGCACTTCTAAACCCAAAAACTTCTCTTGCCTTTCTCCTCCTCCCTTGATTTGTTTTCAGGCTAATTTTTGTCACTGACACCATCTTTCTTCCATTTGTCCCAGCTGGGACCTTTGCGGTCATTTTTGAGGGTTTTCTTTTCTACACAGCGTTCTGAAGTTCTCTTATTTCTTCTGAGCCATGTTTCGTGCCCATAGCTTGACGCTGAATCTCTTAAGGTCTCGTGAGACAGTGCCCCGTGGTGGTTAAGAACACAGACTCGCGTCAGAGTAGGGGGTGTGATTCCAGCTCTGTCACTTGTTGGCTCAGTGACCTTAGGTGAGTTCATCTGTAAACAGCCGCGGAGCTGTGAGAATTACGTGGTCTCAGTGTGAGCAGAGGCTAGCGCATCAACGCACCGTGACTGCGAGCTACCAGCCTGGAGTGTTTCGTCTCCGCAGCTAAATGACAGCGCTGTGAAGACGAAGGGGCAGTGTGTGTCTCTGGTGTCCCCTCTTTAACACCCATCCCAGTAGAAGGCGTATAGGAGGCTCAAGAATATTTGTCAAATTTGAGAATATAGTAGTTATTTTGCTTTATGTTTACTAATAAAATGTCCAGTTTTTTTTAAGCCTGGGAAATAATTTTAGGACTTCTTTAAAATGTAATTCTTGTGCTTGCAAAACAAAATTAACATAAACATAAAATTATAGTGAAGCAAATGAATGTGTTCCTAATGAAATGGTCCGCAGTTAGAACTGTGTATATTGACAGTTGAAAACTTTTGTAACAGGAATAATTTTGAAGGGGGGAAGTGCTGGGTCAGTTTCGCCAGCCTGACGCAGCCTCCCGAGGGCTTGTAGCACTGCAGATTTCCAGCCCCTAGCCCAGACTTCCTGACCAGAGTCTCCAACAGCGAGGCTGGAGAATTACTCTTCCTTCTTTTCTTCCTTCATTTGTAACTTTGGGAGAGTTTTATGAGAGACAATTTTAAATATTGCTAGTTTAGAGAATGCACTTTCTTCTGAGGGTTTCAGCTGGATTTCTGTGGGCATGATACTTTAATTCAGCTATTCATATTTCTTTGCCTTATTTCTGAAACAATCTAGGCCTGAGGACTTGCGCCGTGAGTTTGGTCGGTATGGCCCTATAGTAGACGTTTACATTCCACTTGACTTCTACACCCGCCGCCCAAGAGGATTTGCTTATGTTCAATATCCTTTATTTTATTGTGTGCATGTGAATATACTGCATACATGTGCATATTACATGCATGTGTTCAGGAGCGTATGGTAACGATATTAATATTGCCTAATTAAATGTGTTTATTTCTTTATCTCAGAAAATCTAAAGCAGTCCACAGTAGCTGGCAAGCGCCCCCCAGTTTGAACCAACCTGTTAGCTAGAATCCAAGCATAAACCGAGCAGGCAAGACAAAAGGCACCCAAAGTTCAAGCGTCAAGGAGTAAAGAGGGAGGGTGGACACAGATATACAGACCTGGAAGAGGGGAAGTCTTTATCAAGGAAAAGACAAAGCCAGCACCAGGTTGAGACTTCGGCTTTCCGACATTTACTCAGAGTTCCAGAGTCAAAGCCAAGTCTGATTTTGTTGGTTCTTCGTCTCTTATAAAGTCCATCTTGCACGCCTTAAAGAGTAAAAGTCAAGGTTCAAGATCAAGTGACATTGAGGTAATTGCCAAAGTCTCATTTTGTATTGCATTTCTTGAGCTTTTCTGTTTTCTATTTTTAAAAAATTTAAACCAGTGAATAATCTCCTGAAATATAGCTATTGAGTTTATATAGCTTATTTCCATTTTAGTTAGGTTTAATATATAATTCATATAGATAAGGGAGTTTAGTGGGTTACTACAGACCAATGTATGTAATTGATGTTTACACATTGCTTTTATGTTTCTTCTGTAATTACACCCCAAGTAATAAAAGCATGAAGGTATTTTAAGGCCGTAGATTCAAAGGTAAATGTGATCATTTTAAAGGACTGAATCAGTTTTGAAATATGTTTTAGCTCAGTTATGTGTGTGCAGTTTTGTTTACAAGTAATTGCTCTGAAATGTCAAAATTAAAAAGATTTTTATTGAAAGTAATTTTTTTTTTTTAATTGAAAGTAATTTTAACTTCAGAATACAGTCATCTGCATGCTGATTTTTTTTCAGTGAAAAACCTGGTGAATTTTTTGCCTGAAAGAAGGGAGTGAGTTCTAGTCAATGTTGGACTTTTTTCCCTCCCTCATAACATGTTTGAAATTACACATGCTCACCGCAGCTGCACTAAGGTATAACATTAAGAGCGTAGTTGCACGTTTGTTTGTTTTTAGACTCTTTTAAATCATAATGAGCATTTGTTTTCATAATAAAAGTGAGTTTTTTCTGATTATTCATATGGGAGATGGGAGCTTAATAACTTGTTTTTTCTATTAATTTCATGTCATATAAATAATTCTTTTAAAATAACGTTTTTACTTGCTATGTGATGTTCAAAGTGTCCTTAACAGCTAGTCATATTTGAAGATGTTCGCGATGCTGAAGATGCTCTTTATAACCTCAATAGAAAGTGGGTATGTGGCCGTCAAATTGAAATACAGTTTGCACAAGGTGATCGCAAAAGTAAGTGTGACTAAACATTACATCATGTTTATGTAGCAAAATGAGTTTCAGCAGTGACAGACTTTTTTGTTTTAAAATTCTTTCAGAAAATAATATTATTTGAGGGGCTGTGATGGACATTTTCAGGTAATGAATTATAAGTCTTCTACTTCATATTCTAGCACCAGGCCAGATGAAATCAAAGGAACGTCACCCTTGTTCTCCAAGCGATCATAGGCGGTCCAGAAGCCCCAGCCAGCGAAGAACTCGAAGTCGAAGTTCTTCGTGGGGAAGAAACAGGAGGCGGTCCGACAGCCTTAAAGAGTGAGTACAGGGCACCAGGCGGGTGGCGAACTTAACTTTCTGTGTTTCCTGGAAAGCATCTCCAAGGGTTTGAAAAGCAGGTTACCAGAATCATTTTGTTAAGTGCTCATAGTGAATCATCTTTTGTAGAAAGATTAACTTGGAAAAGAAAGATTAACTTGGGTTTATTAAATACCTTCCAGTGCTTTTATGTCATGACAGATTGAACCTTTTTAATGGAAAGATAATGTATACTGAGAAAGAAAATTAAAAGGTATACACTTAAAAATAAAGTGAGGAATTTTAAAGAAATAAAAATTTCCTAAATGAATCCAGCAGTTGAGAATGTTGAGCTCCAGTGACTGGAAAAAGAAGCGAAGCAGGTTGACACCAAAATTAATGTAAATCAGTGTATTTATAAAAAGTAAGTTATTTTCCAGAATGAATTCCAAGTTTGGCAGTGTGGCAGGAAGAAGACATAAAAAGAGTAAATTTTTCAGAAAAAGATATTTTCAGGTTACTTATTTTGCTAGCCAGGAATTTGTTTCTGTTAGAAGAGTAAATCACAGTGGAAATTAGTTGCCAGGTGAAGTCACTGAAATAATAACAAACTGTGTTAGCGAGTGTAAGTTCTTAAACACTGGTACTATTTGTCTTGAGTTTTATGCTGAAATGTTTTTATAGAGAGCTTCATGTGGAATTTTCAGGTGAATTCTATTCTTAAAGAATGACCAGCACTTAGTTAGACTAGTGTCTTCCTTCTGCGAGTAGCAAGAGTTGGCTGCTCTGGACCCTGCACGGTGCACTTACGCTGCGGAGGCCCGCGTGGCTTCGAGCCAAAGCTGGTCATCGGGGCCGCGCCCTTTCGCTTCGGCCCTTCCGTTCCTCGGCTCTTTGGAGCCTAGACGAGAGAAAGCTCAAAAGAAGACTCATGTATTAGAGCTGGAGTCCCTAGTTCTGAAAAGGAGACTGCGAAGTGGCCTGCTGTCCGTGCCTCCAGTTACGTGGAAGGAAGAAGCAGGAAGAGAGAACCACATCCACGTTCCGTGACTTTTTCAAATCCAAGAACCCTAATTACCAGAAAGTGCGGCCAGCCTAGTCAGGGCCCTGCGGGTCAGGGGGAACGTCTTACATGCCCGACCAGCACCTCTCCTTGGGCATGAGCCGGATTTGAATTTGGCTTATCCGTGGGGGGCATGAAGGCGGGAGGAAGGCTACGCTTCTTGTCAGAGCCGGGAGAGTCCAGGTCAGGATTGGCTGGTTCGGAGGTTGGTGAGGAATGTTTAGGGACAGTCGTGCCCTGGAGGGTTGTGTAAGAATATACGTAAGAATATACACCTGGCCTCTAGGAGAGTCATCCAGCTTGTCCCACAGCCAAGCAGTTTTCCCACTGATTGAGATTTAGACTCTGATACGTAGTTTCCATACTCAAATACAAAATCATACTTACAGGGCTTAAAATGTGATGAGAACGAATGAGGATTTTAAGAAGTTTTACCTGCCTTGGGTATAGGCAGACCACACCAGTGCCACCGGTACTGCTTCTGGCTTCACAGAGGACGTGAAGAGTGTAAGGGGCTGATGTGCAGTAGTAGCTCATCACATTGCTGTGAATTTTATATCCTCTGTTTACTGTTTATACACTATACACGTGTAGACTGTCTGCGTGACTCTACACAGTATAGACTATATATGTACAGTTTGCCATAAGCTGAGCATGATGTGGGTCGTAAGTAAAAATGGCGTTTGAAGCCCTGGCATGTGCCCTGAGTGGGGCCGAGTGGGGGACGACGCTTCAGCCAGCAGAGCCGCTCAGTCAGCGCTGGTGCTCTTACGCACACCGGGGTCTGCTGGCGGCGACTTGCTCAGCTTTTGTCTGAAGCATGTTCACTTCATAATCATTTTTGAAGAATATATTTTTGCTGGGGGTACATTTCTAGGTTGGCAGGGACTTCCCCCCTTTTTTTCTTTAATAATATCACTCCATTGTTTTTTTTATTTTTTATTTTTTTAAGTATACTTTATTGATTATTCTATTACAGTTGTTACATTTTTTCTCCCCTTTATCTCCCTCTGTTTTGTACCCCTTTCTCTCCAGCATTCCCCTCCCCCTTACTTCATGTCCAGGGTGGTACTCCATTTCCTATACTACTCTTAATCTCCCCCTATTTTGTACTTACCAATTATGCTTCTTATTCCCTGTACTTTTCCCCCATTCTCCTCCCATCAACTCTCCACTGAAAGCTCTCCATGTGATCTCCATTTCTGTGATTCTGTTCCTGTTCTATTGTTTGTTTAGTTCATTTTTGTTCTTCTTTGAGGTTCAGTTGGTAGTTGTGACTTTGTTGTCACTTTACTGTTCATAGTTGTGATCTTTTTCTTAGATTAGGACCTTTAACATTTTGTATAAGGGCTTGGTGATGGCAAACTCCTTTAACTTGACCTTGTCCGAGAAGCACTTTGCCCTTCCATTCTAAATGACAGCTTTGCTGGATAGAGCAATCTTGGACATAGGTCCTTGCCTTTCATGACTTTGAATACTTCTTTCCAGCCCCTTCTTGCCTGTAAGGTCTCTTTTGAGAAATCAGCTGACAGTCTGATGGGAACTCCTTTGTAGGTAACTGTTTCCTTTTCTCTTGCTGCTTTTCGATTCTCTCCTTATCTTTAATCTTGGGTAATGTAATTATGATGTGTTGTGTGCTTCCTTAGGTCCAACTTCTTTGGGACTCTCTGAGCTTCCTGGACTTGTATGTCTATTTCCTTCACCAGATGGGGGAAGTTTTCTTTCATTATTTTTTCCAGTAAGTTTTCAATTTCTTGTTCTTTCTCTTCTCTCTCTGGCACCCCTGTGATTTGGATGTTGGAAAATTTAAGTTGTCCCAGAGGTTCCTAAGCCTCTCCTCATGTTTTTGAATTCTTGTTTTTTCATTCTGTTCCAGTTGAATTTATTTCTTCCTTCTGTTCTAGATCATTTATTTGAGTCCCAGTTTCCTTCCCTTCTCTGTTGGTTCCCAGTATATTTTTCTTTATTTCACTTTGTATTGCCTGCACTTTTTTTATTTTGTGGTTGTACTCAAACATTTCTGTGAGCATCCTGATTACCAATGTTTTCAGCCTTTGCATCTGATAGGCTGGCTACCTCCTTGTCACTCAGTTCTTTTTCTAGGGTTTTGATCTGTTCTTTCGTTCGGGCCATATTTCTTTCTCTTGGCACACCTGTTATGTTGTAAGGGGTGGAGCCTTAGGTGTTCACCAGGGCAGGACAACCCAGGTTGCTGCGTTGTGGCGCTGTATGTGGGGGAGAGTCAGAGAGGAAACAATGCTGCTTGTTCAGCTGGCGCCCCACTTTCAAGAGACTGGCAGTTTCTCTTGCCGACACAACCCCACAAGTTTTTACAGCCAGAGGTTCCGAGGCTTTGTTTTGCCCGTGCTGGAACCTTGGGTTGCTTGGTCTGTCTCGCTCCCCAGTTGTTCTTCCTGGTTTATCCGCATGTGAATATGGGGCTGCCCAGTCCACCAGCTGACGCCTTACCTGCTGCTTCCTTGCCATTTGTCCTCTCCGCTCTGGCTGCCATCTCTGCCCCTCCTGCCGGTCTGGATGAATGTTTCTTCTTTAAGTCCTTGGTTGTCCATCTTCCATACAGTTCAGTTTTCTGGCAGTTCTGGTGGTATTTTGTTTTTTAAATTGGTTGGGTTTTTTTGGTTGTGTAAGGAGGCAGGGCCTATCTACCTACGCCTCCATTTTCCCCAATCCGTTGTTTTTTTAATATCTATCATCAGCTGGCATTGTTAATGCTGCCCCTTTGAAGATTATGTCTTTTTCTCTAGCAGATTTCAAATGTTTTTCCTTGACTTTGCTTTTTAGCAGTTTCATTGTGATATGCCTTGTGTAGTTTTCTTCGTACTTATTTCACCTGGGGTTTACTGAGATTTTTGAAATTGTGAATTGATGCTTTTCATTAGGTTTGGAAAATTCTAGGGCATTATCTGTTCAGATACTGCTTCTGCCTTACTCAGTTTTTCCTTTTGGCCACGTGACCATGTTCTAACTATCTCTTACGCTCTGTTCTGGATTTCTTAAAATTCTTTTTCTCTTACGGTGTTTCAGGATAGCATTTTTCTAATAACTTTCAGTTCAGTTCACTATTTCTGTTGTATCTAAACTACTGTTAAATTCGTTTAATGACTTTAATTTCTGATACATATTTTTAGTTACAAAATGGCCATTTGAATGGCCATTTGTTTCTTTTTATAGATTCTAAAATTCTTTTGAAATTCTCCATCTTTTTCATGTTTTGTCCATTTCTCTTATTTTGTAAAACATACTAGTAATTTTTAAAATTCCTGTCTGAACAACACTAATATCCAAAATATTTTTGGTCTAGTTTTTTTTAGTCGTTTTAACCTACACACACCTCATAATTTTTTTAGGGGATGTTGAACATTGTTGATGAAAAACTGTAGACGCTTTCAGTGCTACTGTCCTTCAAAGGAAGGTATTTCCTTCTCGCGGGCGGAGTATCGGCAGATCACCGTGGCCCTTTCAGAGCTTGGTTTGCGGTGTTGCTGAGGCTGGTCTGTTTGGCGTTACAGTTTGGTCTCAGGGCGTGGCTCTCACCTGAAGGGTGCAGCCCCTCCGGATTCTTAATTGGCAGCCTGGGTTGTTACTTATAAGGCTCTTGACCTTTTGTGGACTTGAACTCCAGCCTCTGCCCCCAGCACTGTGTGTCTGATAAAATTTCAGCAGTTATTGAATCTTCCAGCTGCCATTTTTTTGCTTACCTTTTGGGATTTTCATCCTGTGCATGTATAGCTTAGAAGATGGCCAGTGACTTGAGAATTTACAGACAGATTTTAGGTTTCTTTTCATTTGTTTGTTTGTTTGTTTGCAGTTCTCTCATCTCTGGGATTTTGCCTCTCAAGTCTCAACCACTTTGGCACCCATCAGTTTTTACTTCTGTCTCTTCAGGTTGTTCATTAGACATTTTCTGGTCGGGCTCAGTTCCCTCATGGTGGTGGCAGGAGGAGAACGGTATGAATAAAAGCGCGGCAGCTTATCACCATTCAAGCTCTGCTTGTGGTGTTTGTTCTGCGGTGCCTGCAAACAGCTGTTTTGTGAATGGTGTCTGGCTTCTCCATATAGCTGCTTTCTATGGGAAGATTGGTCTGAAAACAGCTGATAGAAGCTGTTTTTATCATGGCAGAATTCCCATGTCCTGCATCTAGGTGTTGGCTGTTATACACATTATTTGATAAACTTTACATAATTATTTTCTTTCTCTCTCTCTTTTACTTTTTTCCTTCAGATTTTGAAACCTCTTAGGAGTTGTGTAATCCAAACTAAATATGCAGGGCATTTTCCAGAACTGATCCGTGTCATAAGATATATCTAGTAAAGTAAAAATCTTTTGGTTATATATTCTAGTATAATAAACATTACAGACTTTTAACATTTAAACTAAAGCATGCGTAATAAAAGCAGTTATTCCCTTTAACTTATCCAATAAAAGCATAACTAATAGTATGTAAAGTATATAATTTCCTAAAAGTATTTTTTTCTAACCTGTTAACTGTTTTGTATGAAACGTATACTCTAACATTGTGGATGCTTGCAGGTCTCGACACCGGCGATTTTCCTATAGCCAGTCTAAATCTCGCTCCAAATCACTACCGAGGCGGTCTACCTCAGCAAGGCAGTCAAGAACTCCAAGACGGAATTCTGGTTCTAGAGGACGGTCAAGGTCCAAGTCCTTAGAAAAAAGGTCCAAGTCAATGGGAAAGTCACAATCAAGTTCACCTCAAAAGCAGACTAGCTCAGGAACAAAATCAAGGTCACATGGAAGACATTCTGACTCCATAGCACGATCCCCCTGTAAATCCCCTAAAGGGTATACCAATTCTGAAACTAAAGCACAAACAGCAAAGCACTCTCATTTTCGATCACATTCCAGATCTCGGAGTTATCGACATAAAAACAGTTGGTGAACAAGAGAAGAGTGCTAGGTAGTCTTTAATATAAGTTATTAAACCTGTCATTATGTTAAATAAAAATTCTCAAGGCTTACAGAAAATGTGAGTTAATATTAGTTACTTTGGGCATGTGCAAGAATAAAATCTCTCTAGCTTTGGGTTAATAAAGATTTGGTCTCAAATTTGTTTTTTTCAATCCTCACCCGAGGATATGTTTATTGATTCTAGAGAGAGAGAAACATCAATAAGTTGCCTCCCGTACACATTCTGACCAGGGATCGAACCCACAACCTAGGTACGTGTCCTGACCTGGGATTGAACCTGCAACCTTTTGGTGTATGGGATGATGCTCTAACCAACTGAGCGACCTGGCCAGGGCCAAGATTTGGTCTCAGTTTAAGGAACCACACCACAAATTATGTGTCTGGTGTCACCATTTTATGGATCATTTTTTGTTTACATTGTGGCAGAAGGGTACTTTTCCAGAAAAATGGGTAAAATTGAACCAATTTAGAAAATTCTGCTTGGATATTAAGTACAGTAGTTTCCCCCTTATCAGTGTACACAACCGCTTTGGTTCGATGCCTAAAACCAGAGACTGAACCAAACTCTATATATACTATGTTTTTCCGATGCATACATACCTGTGACGATTCATTTATAAATTCGGCACTGTAAGCAGTAACAACACTAATAACATAGAATACTTACGATAATATACTTAATGAAAGTTGCGCGAGTGTGGTCTCACGGTACCGCGCTGTCCTCGCCTTCCGGTGACGGCGTGCGGTGGTTGCAGGGCCCGCACAGCGAGGTGAAGTGAGGCGGTCACAACGGCCTGCGATTTAAAAGCTGTGAATTGTTTGTTTCCAGAGTTTTCCATGTAATGTTTTTGGGTCATAGTTCATCATGTGTATCTGAGACCGTGGATAAGGGGGAGACTACTGTTTTCGTAACATCAGTAATACCTTTTACAAAACATTCTTTACTTTGAAGCACTCCATGTAAAAAGTGGTTACGGCTGCGCAGTTGTATAAGGCAAACTGTTGGACTCCTATGTCTCTCTTGTGTCTTCTGTTTAAACTTGGGCCAGTTCCTGGTGGATACTAGTTCATGTTACAAAATCCTGACATTCCTAAAAAGTTGAATTTATGTAGAGATTAAGCATTCAAAAGATAGATTCTCTCCTGAGCTCAAAAAAAGATTTTATTTTTACGAGCTGGAAAAGCATAGGTAAGTTGACATTAAATTGAATCCTGTACTATGTTCATGCACTTCAGAAATAGCAAAATGTTCTAAAACACCGAATTTTGAATGCTTTTTAGACTACTCTAAAAATTACGTGCAACACTCATAGTCCAAAAATATTCCTATTAAGCCTTATATATTTAAAGAGTGGTACATTTTGTATAAAAATCATATTTTATACCATTATTTCTACATGCCTACCTTTCATCTACTGCTTAATTTTCTTCTCTTTAAAGCTCTAGGTGAAGACTTTAAATTGTACAGAATACATCTTACTACTTTTGAAAGTGTTTAGTACCTTGTATTAAGAAAGTCAAGACTGCAGCCTCAGAAACACCTGTGCAGTACTCGGATTTACATGACACTGCCCTTCAGTTTTTAAACCAAATAACTTTACTGCTATTAATTGCTTTTGTAGTTGTTAAGACTGAGAATTTCTTTAAAATGTGTTTGTAGTTTACGTTTTTCAGAGGGTTTTGGTAGTATTTGTGATAATTATGACTATTATAGGGGATATATTTATAGAGTTCTACCTGTGTACCTTGTTGAATTATATTAAGAAGTTTTCCGCCCATACAGTTAATGTTTGTATCTATAGTGCTTAAGAAAAACAAAATAGGAACCAGCATTGCTTCTCTTTGTTTTGAATACAAATTCCATTTTTCTTTGCATTTTAAATCCTATGTATAAGAAACAACTTTACAAAATAATTTATATACTTGTAATACTTGGGCAAGTACCATAAATTCATGTATACTGTACTTCCTGAATAGAATTTCTCTATTAATCATAGCAGAAGTTATTTAAAAACTACAACTCTTTTGAAGTGTTCAGTTGTAATAAAATTTAGTTATAAAATTATGTGGCACTATTGAAAATTTAAAAGATCAATGGAAGAAACCAAGACAATTATTAATAGTAAATTTTTGTATTTTCTAAATAAATGTTTGGGTTTACACACACATATATACACTCATTCCAAATACTGAGTGGATTTGATTAATATGTTTACTGTGCATATAATTATTATTTTAGGAATAGGTTAATAAGACAATGTTTCTGAACATGATTAATCCTTTGACTTACCTTTGATTTGGTTTTCCATTGTAATCCCTGGGACCCAGGGGTCCAACCTGTGGCCCATGGGCACATTTGGCTCAGAATGGCTATGAATTTGGCCCAACACAAAATCGTAAATTTACTTAAAACATTCTGAGAGTTTTTTGTGATTGTGTTGCAGTGTATTTAAGGTGTGGCCTAAGGCAACTCTTCTTCCAGTGTGGCCCAGAGAAGCTAAGAGGTTGGACACCCGTGAGCCTAGGCTATTTAGGAAGATATTCTGTTTGATGGAAAAACTGGGACGAGGATAATCCAGAGTCTTTTGAGCATGTAACTCTGTGCTTGGCACTGCTCCGTAAGTTTTCCACCATTCACTCAGCATCATAGCAGCTTTGTGAGAGAGACGCCACCGCGATGTGGAAGGTGAGGTGCGGAGAGGTTGAACGGCATGCACAGGGCCAGCGGCTGTTAGACTCCGGGGCTGCGGGCAGGGCTCCAGACTGCCTCTCCCTGACCACCGTGCTGTGTCTCTCTGGCACAGAATAGTGTTTGACAGATACATGCTAAACTAAAATAACGTTTAGAGGGAAAAAAGTACAACTAGGGAAAGAAGTGAGTATGGGCTTCCGTGAAAAGTGTCCTCTGGGTTCACTTTTGTTACAGAATTATTTCCTGGGCCATTTGAGAGAGGATACTTAGGGCAAGGTTGTTAAATACACCAAGTGGTGAGCACATCTAATCGTTTCCTTTAAAGACGATGTTTACTGAGTCAGACACTTCCCAGCCTCACTGTAGGGCACTGCCTACCTCCGTTCGTCATAATCAGAGAGGACAAGTTGACGAGAAAATGAAGACGGCCACGGCAACGGCTTGTTTCTTTCTCCCCATGAATAACAAACAACCTCGTGTAGCAGCTGGTATTTCACAGCTGCAGACAGATGATGGGGGCGCGTACCAGGTTTTTACTTGGAGCCTGAGATTTAATCCTGTGCCGCTGGGCTAATTTTAAACGTATGTTTTTAACTAATTTCAGGACTTTAGGTGTTATTTGTAGTGTTTAGTGGAGATAAAGCTGTTCTAAGACATACTGTTCTATTACAGATTAATACGGATTTTTGCCTTTTAATCCCATTGCAAGAGGCAGAATTAGCAGTAGTTGAACGGAAGAGGTATCTAGAAATATATTTATAATAATTCTAAACTAAATTCAAATTGCGATTTCTTAGTTAAAGATCAGATTTATTTTCCAAACGGTGGTGAAGTATTTGGGATCTTGCACGGCTGAAGCGATGCTACTTGGTGCAGCGTAGAGAGAGGGCCGGAACCTGCCGTCCTGGGACCTAAGCTTCAGGTCCAGGCTCTGGGTTTCCAAGTGAGTCCGTAACTCCCGAGAGTTCAAGGACCAGCGGTTCAGTGGGATCTCGTACAGGAAAGTGTGTGAAACATTTCCAAGTTACTGCGGGTTGCGCACCTTAGCGTCTAAATCGCTGCCTTGATGAAAATGGGGTGTTCGGGGTCACAGCATTAAGGCCGGCACTGGCCTCCCGGGTTGATTGAGGCCCTCTGGGAAATTTGTATCTTGTATGCCTTTAAAAGGATGTTTACAAATTAAGTATAATTTAGTCAAAGAGATTTTTTAAAATATAGTACTCTGACAAAGTGTTCGATATTCCAGGTTGATCCAGCTTCTCCCAAGTTAACACTGTACTTTGATAGTAGGAGTTTCCCTGAATTCTATTTTGTAGAAAAAGTTACATGATTAATCTTTCCTGAACTTATATTCTAGGGATATATCACAGCTCAATTTATAAAAATAATTTGTGGAGGTAGATGGATGCTCAGTGGATTGGTTACCATTTTTTCAAAGTGTGATTTTAGTATATTTAGTTGACATAATTCAAAACAATATTCAACCTACATCTGTTAGTTTGTAAGCTACAATATAAACTAGTGTATAAAAGAGACTACAAATTAAAATCACGTTCTTTCAGAGTGCATTTAGAAAATTTAAAGGGTTGGTCTCTCCAGATGAGAGAACACCTGGACCGTCCTACAAATGGGCTGTTGTTCGTTAAGATCTCGATGTGTGTCACCGCTTCGCAGGAGTGTTCCTCAAAAAAGTGTGACCGAGACAAGCAAAATTACTACTCTAGTTTTGGAGTATAATTCTATGAACTAAATGCCTAAGTACTAGTGTTTTTGAGAAACAGCTTCATAGAAGTAGGTTGAGGAAAACCAGAATTCTTTGCTTCAAACACCTGTTTTCTAAACTACAGTCTGGTTTTCTTAGCTTACAATAATAGGATTTACAATGCTGTAAATTGATTTTAATTTCAGGAAAGATCAGTATAAAATAGTCTTACAATTCTAAATGATAGTTTGTATCATTTAACAGTAAGAAAACTTTTTTGGGGGGATGCATATTAAGAACGATTCCAGTTACATCTGCGAGGCTGGCTGCTTTGCAGTAATGCCTCACACCTGGAGAAAAACTATTCTGCTGACATTTTCAAAATTGACAAGCTATATATATGGTCAAACTTTTTCGGAGTAATCTTACATTTTAAAAATGAGGGGGGTGTTATTTAACACCAGAATATTTATATAATTTCATAAGAACCTTGAGGAATAGCATTAACATTCATCAATGTCAGTAATCCTTAAAATTTTGACCTTAAAAAGTTAAATGTAGCTTAATTAGAAATACTAATGTTCTAGTTTTATAGGATATTCACTACAATTTTTAACATAGTCTGATTATTTTTGCATTTTATACTGTATAAATTCCTACTCTTACCATGTAATCTATAAATGTTTTTTTTTAATCACTTAAAAACATGATGGGTGAAAAATTTATACAGAGCTCTGAGCTGCCTATCAGTAGTCAAATATAACCGATACTTTGAGAAGTTTTGGTCCACCCTTAGTCTATTTTGACAAAAGGCTGTAGGTTTTGTGTGTCTACAACAGAAAGTGGAACTACATCACTTGAGGAATAATTTAAATACTTTTAGCTTTGCATTAGCTCCACTAGTATTAACTCAGCATTAGAGGCTTTGAAGAGTGGGAACCAGCCAGGCGTTAAGAACCTCACACGGCCTTGCTTTTCTCTTCCCTGGTCACTTGGGTGCCAGCCAGCCTTTCAGCCCACGCCTATTCATCTCCGGAATCACACGCTTTCCTTTCACCTCTTGAAGTTCAAGTTATTCCATCTTAGGTCATTTAACTTTCCTCTTAAACCATGGGCAGTTGTTATAAATCCCCTTTAGAATCTTTATAGTCTCCACGTACTTATTTTATCCTCCCCTAATTAAAGCTTCAAGCATTAATACCTGTTAAATCTCCACTGTCATATTTCCCAAATAAGCTAATGCTTAATAAATACATTATCCTTTCTCTAAAATTCCATTTCTTATTTATAATGGCTTTGGTATAGAAGGGACAAAAGTAACCAGTTTACTTGGAAGTGCAAAGAAAAACACTGAGGTTGAAAGTTTGCAACCTCAGAAGATTAACCTATTTGTGCTACATGCTACATGTAAGCTTAACCTATTTGTGCTACATGCTACATGCAAGCTTACAGAAGTATTGGCACTCATGGATAATGCTGCAGTGAACTAGCAAAGCAGTCTTAATTTCCCCCAATTCTATTGTTATAAAAGTCTTTAGTAACAAAAATAATTTTACAGTGACCACTTACATACCCTCTACCTCATTTCTACAATTAACTAAATTATACTTTATCACACATATATGCCACCCATCAATTTCTTCCGATTATTTTGAATTTAACATAAAGCTTCAGAAACTGGAATGTTCATAGTGGGGCATTCCACTTAGCTGGAGAATAATCAGAAAACCTTGGCTGAGTGTCTTCCACAAAAAATTTCTATCGATTTTGAACTTCAGGATCTGGTCTCAAGCATCAGATACAGGGACTTAATAATAGATGGCTAAAGAGACTGGTCTGTGCAGTGCCTAGGACCCTTGGAAAGTGATGGAAAAGGGCAATCCAATCTTTGATGCCTTTAAAAAAAAAAAAAATCTGAGCCCTGGCCAGGTGCCTCCGTTGGTTACAGCATCGTCCCAATGTGCCAAGGTCGTGGGTTCCAACAAATGCGTAAATGGGCGGTACAACAAATCGATATTCCTCTCTAACAAAAAACCATCCACCCCATACCTTCAGAGACTCCTACCTAAAACTGGGAAGTTTCAAAGATTAATTTTTTTATGTTTAAAATAGTGTTCTGTAAAGTGGACTTTCAAATTTCCTGTCGACTTAAAAACTGGTCTGTGAATTACGATTTGTGCTGACACAATTTTGCCTCGGACATAACTCTTTCCCATTGTTATTTGGGAGTTTTTGAGAGATATATAGATTCAGGAGTGTAAGGCATGAAACAAACAAAAAACAACTTGCAGAAGTTAGCTCAGGACTCTCATGCTCAGCAAGGCAGGCCTGTGATTTTAAAATGCATTTAGTTCAGCAATGTCCTTTAAAAATTGAAATACGTAGAGGAGGATGCTTTTCAAACCCAACTATGTGAATATGATTCCTTCAACCTGAAGCAGGTATCAACTGCACAGAGGGTATGGGAGTTGGAGGGCCTTCCACTCTCAGGGATAATGTATTCAGCAACATGATGGGAGCGTCATTAGGAGAAGGGAGATGTACAAAAATAACTACAAATGATCACTTTTACCCATTTTCAAATCTTGGACTAAGAAAAGGGAGGGAAACTATTTCTCCTTTTCACCAGCTGGACCTCTGCTATCAGAATTCAGAACTTAAATTAGAACTGTCCACTAACAGGATTTTACAGGCAGGTAGAAAACCACCCACCACTTAACAGTTTCAAAAGAAATGCTTTCTGATTCAACTAATCTACTATGATGTTGAGAGTCCATAGAAGGCAGAAAGAAATGGTTAAGTCTACCAGTAATTATGTTATGGCTTCTGAGAGTAAAAATGAGACTCTAGAAAGACAAAATATTTCGGTTCCATTTCCATGTTCTGATCGGCTGCTGTGCACAGTAACAAAGCTATACCTCTAGGCCTGACCTGTCTTCTGCCTGCATTTCCAAGTGGGGATAGCTTACATGCGCCTCAGAGTTCAACATGCAAATCCTAAGTATCTTCTTGGAAATTCCGATCCCCCTCCAGTTCTCTAATTGCTAGTTTTAGCTTCCTGGCTGCTCAATTCTTAATGCTGTTTCTCAAACATCTCCCGAAGGCCATGCCTCTGCGTTCCCTCTGATGTCCTTTAGGCTCTTTTCTCTAATTTTAAACTACTGAAATGCCAAGTGGCAGTCTTGTCTCAAGCCCTTTCCCAGCCGTTTATCCAGGGTGGGGCAAAAGTAGGCTTACAGTTCTACTCAAAACTCAACCTGCCCCATCCTGTACGCATGTTTTGTTTTTGAAGGAGTCCCATCCCCTTGCTCATAAACCTCCGATGGCTCGCTCTGCCATACTTACAAGATAGAAGGAACCTTACAGCCTGACATTCAAGGCCCTTCATGTTATTACCCCAACACCTTTCAATGTAGTCATCCTTGCACTTGAGCTGCTGGATGGTCCCCATCTTTTCCCTCATTGTCTGCTTAGACGTTCCTCTGACAGTTCTTTTCCTCTTCTTTGCATGTCAAGTACTGTTGAATATTTTAAGGCCCAGCTCAATGCACCTTCTAAGGTGTCAGATTCCCAACTAGACTGTCGCTTGAATTAGTCACTAGCTTCCCGGAGGGAGATGACTTGTTCTGACCTCTTCAGGCATTAAGTCGTGGATTAAGGGGGCTACAGCCTGCGGTTCAGTTATATTTGTTACTTCTTGCCCACCCGTCTACACTGTGAACTTTCAGCTCAGTCAGGCCCCACATTTGTACAGCACAGTAGCTTTCCATTAAAATACTGTGATGAGGTGACTGCGTAGAACTAGGCCGAGAAACACACACTAGTCCTGATAAAATGTACTACTTGCCCAATACGTTCTAATCTTATCAACCATCCTAAAATTTACATTTTAACTTGCCACCTTTTAAGTTTGAAAGAGTGGCTCCTGCCAACCTTGTGGACTTTGGCCGCCTTAGTCCCTTTTTATCTGCCTAAAAGGGTGCTGATGCTGAGCACGAGGATTCATGCAAATGGCTCTTTCCATGGTATCACTTCATCCACGGCACAAGTTTAATACACTGGCTTCAAAGTGTACAGATTCTAACAGCAGCTTCAACATGAAACACTGCGCATTTACCGATTTGTTCCAGTGGAAGGGCCACTTGATGTGACAGCTTCTTCCCCACTCACGCACTTCACTTATAATAAACCTTTCACCTCTTTACAAGCCCCTTTTCAGGGCTCTGAAATTTAGGCCTGAAGCTGGTGACTGTAGGCACCTTTACTCTATACACCCACAAAACCAAACAACTACAGGAATGTTGGAAAAAAGGTTTACAAGGGACTCCAACGGGAGAAAAATGAAAGTGACTGAGTAATTGTATGGCCTAATGCTGAAACCTAACCTCAAAGTAATGGTGTTAGGAAATGAAGCTTTAGGGAAGTAAGAGAGACGTGAGGGCAGAACCCTCATCAAGGGGATTAGTGCCTGTGCAAAATGAGCCCCCAAAAGCTCCCTCATGCTGTTGCCACGTGAGGGAATAGTGAAGACACCTTCTAACCCTGACTGCTGTGGCTCAGCGCGTTGGGCGGTGTCTTGCAAACCAAAGGGTTGCAGGCCAGGATCCCAGTTGAGGGGGTTGTGAGAGGCAACTGATGTCCCTCCTTCGCCACCTCTAAAAGTCTAAAAGTGAACGGAGTAAGACCTTTTTAAAAAAAGACACCATTAGGGGAACCCTTGCTAGACACCAACCAAATCCACTGAGCTTCCCAGTCTCTAGTATTTTGTTACAGCAGCTCAAAGGGGCCAAGGCTGCTGAGCAGTATTTTACTGTAACACCAAAACTACTTGTTCATACCTTTTCACTAGGCATTATCCATAGTCTCATTGAACCAATTTTGTTCATGCTTCCAACTATTAAAACCTATTACTTTATGCCTATTTCCTTACGATATACCTTTGAGAATTTTAGCCACTCTTATCAGTTGACACTTCCCTTAGAAAGTCTTTTACAAGTGAAAGCTCACCTCTTTAGAAGGAAATGATTTCTATTTTTTCTTCTCTGCTCATTTTAAAGCCATCTGTGTATATACACACATCCGTGCGTGTATATACACACAGAGATGTGATGAAAAGTACAGCTCTCTCGATATGCGTGTAAGGACAAAGCATGTTATTGCTGGTACCAATAATGGCTGGCTGAGTTACAGGGGTCTGTTGCATCTACAAGACAGCAAACCTATTTCTGGTTTTGCGGCAGCTACGGCGCAGTCGTCATGCTCCCCGCACTGCTCGGTAGCAGTTCTGAGCCAGCCGCCAGCCCAACTCTGCCACGCTGGGCAGTTACGCGTCTTCCTTCCCTACCGTGCGAACCACGTGGCATAGGAAGGCAAGACCTAAGACTGTCCCGATTACTTTTCTAGAAAGGATAGCAGCACCTTTATTCTCACGGAACCCTACACACCCCTCTAACACCCTTTCCCCTTTCATGTGTAAATATCGCCCATTCAATAAAACTTCTATTTAAGATAAACTGTAGCTTTCTATAAAAATTACATAGGGAAAATTGATTCTTACTGGAATAGACCTTACAAATATACTATCGAGTAAATGAACGAAGTTTGAACTTCAAATACATAAGCTGCCCTGTTTATCTTCAAGCTAACGTTAGTATCCAAGTCTCCACTTATTAACACCGAGTATGCTTGGTTCACCTACCCCATTATCAATACAGACTCACCAATCAAGTGTCATTTCTTTCACTGAAAATGTATGGTACCTTCAGGTCAAATAGTTACTTTCTGAAAAAGTTCATACAGAAATATATTCTAAGTTATAAACTGATCAGGTTTACTTTTAACCACAACCATTTCTATTTGTAAGATGGGGAATTTCTCCCTTAAGTGGTACTAATGGGAAATTACTGGCCCCTCTGAATCCAGAGGGAGAAGGGACAATTGGTATAGTTAAAGTTTAGCCAGTAAAGTGAAAGTTAAAATCCACCTCCTAGTTACCCATTCAAACATGAAAAACAGGCGCACACACAGAGTCCAGACTAGTTTAAAAGGGGGGAGGAGGGGGCCAAATTATTATTTAAAAATTTGATTACAACCGATTTTGTTGGCATTAACATTAGAGGTATTTCAAATTTGAATGTGGACAAAGCAAAAATCATAGATTAAGTTTGGTAAACATGAGAATAGGGGTTTTCCACCAATTACAGGTAAGGAGGCAGAAATCAATTTAGAGAGAAACATAGACAAACCTCATGTTTACAATGATTGTGCCACAGATTTAAAATTCAGTAGTGCATTAGTAAACTGTTCACATTTAGATCTTCACCTTAAGATTCAACAGCTGTTTCTTGAAAAATCTCTTGGTACCTTGTGCAAATAAATTGGTCTTCCATGTGCCTTAGCACACACTTAAAATTTCTCCATTGTATATATACAAAACACCTACCATTTGGGCAGGGCAAAATACACTTTCATAACAAAACTATAAGTACCTCTCAAGTATGAACAATATACACATAATACATGGTATACAGTATTTACAAAATATAAAATATAATACAAGCTGTTTGTAGTTTTTAAACTCATCTTCTGCACTTGTAGGCTGCAACAAGGGAAACTGCCATTTCTGTACCAGTTTTCTTTCAAGAGTCCAGAAATTTTGGAAAAATTTATGTTTCACATACATACTGAAATCCAAGACCTAAGTCTGAACTTTGAGGAGAGTTTTTAAGTGTACCGCCATCAATTCTCTGTTTTGGTTGGAATTTTCGACAGTGCTTCCCATCCAGTGACTGGGCGGCTTTGGAAGAACACTAGGAGAAGGTGGATCACTAAACTTTGCCCCAGCATAATTTTCCTTTTGGCTCACTTCAGTTAAAAATGCAGATTTCTTCAAATGCTTTTTTTTAATGTTCTCAGTATTTTTAAAAGACTTTTTTTCCTGCTTCTGAATTATATCAGATGAAACAGAATCCTGCCAAAAGTTATTTTCGTTTCTTTTTGCAGAGGTGATCTTGGTTAGTGGTAAGTTGTATCTGCTTTTCTGCCTGTTTATCTTTGGTTGTTCACATGAGTGCATACCATGAACGAGCTGCCCGTGGGGAATGGTAATTTTCTCCAATTTTCCCATGTTTGATATTAAAACCTGCAAAGACAAGGAACATAAATGTAAATACAGTCTCATGATAAAAACCAGTCATTAGCCTCACACCATATAGCTAATATATATCTCATATGTGTATTTAAAAGTTACCCTGGACTTTAGGCCAGTCTTGGCTAAAAAGAGAGGCTGGCTGCATTTATCACTGAAGTCCAAATATGCACACACCACCAAAAATATAATTACCACTGCTACCAGTGTGCAACGTATAAGCCAGTTCTAAAATGTCAAAGTAAAAACCCAAAGTAACCCCAAGTTCATGTTTCTGTAATTCTAGGGAAAAGTAATGCCAACTGGCTTCTGACAAGTGTTTTTACAATAGGATGTTGCCAAGAAACATTTTCTAATGCTTTCAATTTTGGTTGGTTGAGAGTCTAGTGAAAAATAAAATTAGTATTTACCTCTAAGACAGGTACTTTAAAAAAAAAGTTATTTTGGAATAAAAATTTTATTAGCAGGAGCTAAACTTTAGGTGAAGTTGTTTTGGTAATGGTTAGTCAGTAACTAGCTTCTAAAAATTTTTCAGATACTTAAGTACTAAACTAAAACCTCAAAGTTCTAAAATACTTACCACTTTTATCATCTTTTCCAGTTACAACAAATCAGGGGGGGGGAAAAGTTTCCTGCCTGCCCCTACTTTCTGGTTTCGCAACTGCTTCAAGAACATGACCACACGTTCTAATCACCTTAACTCAAGTGATCCTTATAGGAAGGCACAGCCAGATGAAAAGAATGAAGTAACCATCCATTATCCAACACTTGCATATAAAGTGGTAGGGAAGCAGAACACAGAAACAAAGAACACAAGGTAACATTCTATGTCATAAAGGAAACTGCTGGCAAAGCTTCCTGGTTTTAATACGTTTCTGGGGGGAAAAGGCATCTTATTAAACCAGGAATCAAGAAGTGCAAAAACTCGTTTTCATTGTAATATTTCAGAACCATGGAATTTTAAAACTTGAAAGGAACCTAAGAAGATAATTTAAGGAATTACAGCGAAGAAATTTCATTTTTCCAAGGGCACAGCTTGATAACCTGCAAAACTCTCAGTACAAAAGCCTTTCAAAAAATGGCAATAACAATTTTCATTTCATTATTAAAACTTCAAGTCAACAAGACGTTTTATTTTGATATAAAGGTTACTTTCATTTCAAATCATTTTAGCGACTTAATTCCATTTAAGCTTTTATCAATTTTACCCTAGTTCAACAGCACCGCAGTTGGACAGCATGACCGTCAATTCTGCTGATAATTCTTCTTTCTACAATTTCAATCCGAAAACAAGTAATAAAACCACTTTCTACTAAGAAATCCGACACCGAACAGTGAAAATTGTTAAATAAATTCTGTTCATCGGAGACTAGGACACCAAATATACCGTTTCAAAGAGGCAAGAACTCTGCCAGCACTCCCGTCAACTTCGGAAAGTTAAGTACAGCTAAGTAGGTCGGCCACGCGAAGGGCAGAGCCCCAGTTGGATGGGCGCCCTGACAGCTCAGCAAAAATCCCAGCCAAGAGGAACGCAGCCCGTGCAGCCCACGCCTAGTCCCTCGCTGGGGAGGGTGTGAGTGCGCGCGCGTCGCCCACTCGTCGCGGAGCTGCCCGCCGCCAAGCAGCAGAAAGCTGGCGCGACCCCTCCTCGGATACCCCCCTCGGCCTCGCCTCCTTCATGAGCGCCGGAGCGCCCCGCACGTAGCGCGCGCTGACGTCAGCCCCGCGGCCCCCTCCCCTCCCCACCCCACCGCGCGTCCAGAAAGCTGAAACCCCCTGGAACGCCGCCAGCCTGCTAAATCCGGGCTGTTGCTGGGGCGCAGCCGCTCCTCCCATTGGCTGGTCCTCGGGAGCCAATCAGCAACGCCACCGCATGCCTCCCCCTCCCCCCTTCCCCTCGGCAAGAACGGAGCAGGCGTCACGGAAACTTCCCTCCCGAGTAAACAGCCGCCCCTTACCCCGGCCCCCTCCGTGCGGGGCCCCAAAACCCACAGCCTGGCCGTGGCCATTTACGGTCCACGATTCCTCAGCGGCCCCCATGCCCCCTCGTGGAACTCACCTCTTTTCTAAATGAGGGTTGGCCGGGCACCGCAGGAGGTAGCGGACCAGGGAAAAGGCTCGCGTCCTCAGTTTCGGTTGCGGTCCCAGGACCCGGGGCCGAGGCGGCAGCCTGGTCCGGGACTTCCTGCGCTCGGTTCCGGCCCGTGGAGCTCCGCCCGCTCTCCAGGCTCGGCCGGTGCTGCTGGTACTGGTGGAAGCGGTTGGGCAGCTGCCCCGCCGGGCTGGCCCGCACCTTCTTTCGCCGCTTCTTCGGAGCTGCCCGAGGGGTGCCCCCCGCCGGGACCAGGCTGCAGTTGGGCAGAGGTGCTGGGGCGCGAGGCTGAGGGGTCAGACACGGGCCGTCCCCCCCTAGGAAGTGAGGGAGAAACAGGGTGGGGGGCAGTGCTCGGGGGTCCGGAATCCGGGGTAAGGGCGGCGGAGCCGAGGGCACCATCGAGAGGGCCCCGAAGTAACCGCGGGCAGAAAAGCCCAGGGGCGCAAGGCGGCCGCCCAGGACAAGCGGCTCCCGCTGCGGGACGGAGACGACGGTCATGGCGCTGGGGGGAAAGTGGTTCCGCAGGAAGAGAAGGAGCAAGCGAAGCCAGAGAGGAAGGCGGCGCGGCTGCTGCTAGGAGAGCCCGAGAAGAGCGCGGAAAGGGACTCGGGCGGTGGCGGCGCAGCAACAAATAGCCTCAGCTCCAGCTCCAAGTGTTGTTATCGGAAGCTCCGCCCTGCAACCACCCACCTCCCTGCAAAAGCCCAATCAGAGTGCGGCAGGGCGAGCCACCCCCGCGGCTCCGCCCCCACCGCCTCTGAGAGACACACACAAACAACTAGCTTGCTGCAGAGGGGCACAAAGAACGCGCACTGCGCAGGCGCTGCCAACGGGCTCTTTGGGGAAGAGTCGGCCCCGCGAACAATGAAGTTCCTTTCCAGCCCCACCTCCCCCACCCTTCTCCTTCGCTGCCCCCGCAACTCGCCCTCTAGGCAGAGGTCAGATTGAATTTGGAAATGGGTTTGGCGGGGCGAGAGGGAGGGAGAAGGAATCCGGAATCACCTAGGCCAGTGACCCTGGGCAAGCGTTCCGTTTTATGCCAAGCCCAACATAATAGCATTATCGGTTTTATTTATTTCAAAGTACATTATGGGGCTTTCTTTCCTAGCAATCGTGAACGAAATCAGTCCACGTTTATATATGATCAAGTGTAGCTCACGTTTTTTTGGTTTACTCGGATGAGCAAAAATGCTCGTTAGCCGTGGTGATCAGAGAGAGAATTAAGGGAATGAAATTGATTGAAATTCGCCCCTTAATGTATAAAAAGTTGTCCATAAATCCGTAATTGGGCTTTGGAAGTGCATACTTAAAGGACTGTGAGACTTTGGGATCGCAAAAAGGCGCCTGATACAGACTAAGAAGCAATGGAGGAGGCTTGGGTCTGAACTGAAGGAGAAACTGAAGTAGCTCTTCAACCTAGTGTATTTTCCTAGCTGTGTGTTGCTAGGAATCTTCTCTGGTCATGTCCTGGCCCAGCACTCACTCACTCACACACAGCAGTTGTGGCTGTTTAATGAGCCCATACGGACAAGGAACTGTTCTTTATGTAAATTATCTCATATGTACTCAAAACTACCCTGACAACTAGGTCCTCATTTTTCAGGAGAGGAAACAGGCTTAGAGAGGTAAAAAGTGCCTGTGAAACAGAGTAAATTAGTATTATAATTTGAACTCTAGTCCATGTTTGACAAGAACAAAGTATTAGCATCCATACTGCCTGCCAAACTAGATTGTAGGTTTTTAGAACACCCCAGTAATCTTACATTTCTCTACCAATTAGCTCAGTTGGTTAGAGCTTCTTCTGGATAAGCCAAGGTTGCTGTTTCCATCCCAGATCATGGCACATAGAAGAATCAACCATGGAATGCATAAATAAGTAGAACAACAAATTGATGTTTCTCTTGCTCTCAAAATTCTAAAAAGTTAAAAAAAAAAACCCACAAAAATCTCACACTTCTCTACCCACGACAGTCTCTCAGCAATATTTTTCTGCTTTGTCATAAGATACTTACTTATTGAGTAAGTGTCTTATGATAGATGACAAGGTTGGACTTTGCAGGGAATATGCAGAATAATGTTACTTAATAACTTTATACAAACTTTTAGTGCTACATTCTATCATTAATGATTACTGACTTTTATCATATTTGCTGGATTTTGTTCTCTTTTTCTTTCCAACACTTAATACATAGTAAGCTCCTGTTCATTGGATGAAAGGGAATCATACTTTTAGAGCTATGAAAGATCTTAGAGAACCTGTAATTTGAATTTTGGGGCCTGTAAATTGAAGTTGGGTTTAGGATTGGGTGAGGAGAATGGCATGGCAAAAGTTGGTGGAGAAGACCAGGCAAAAATTATAAAACCTTGGAATGAGTTCTTTTTTTTTCTTTTGTTTTTAAAAGTTTCTACTTTTTTCATCTGTTCTCATTTTATTTTAATCCTTTAAAGGATTATTCTAATCCTATGAAGTAGATTGAGAAAGGTTCTATTTAACATGTGATCTTTAAAAAGATTCTAAAAGTAAAGTAACTTGCTTAAGGTTTACACCATGAGTCAGGAACTAAATCACGTGAATTCCTAACGCCTAGTCCAGTGTTCTTTTTACTATATCCCAAGGCCTAGAAGGGGTGTCCATCCTTTTGGTGTCTCTGGGCCACACTGGAAGAAGTGTTGTCTTGGGCCACACATTAAATATATTGTGACATGCAATCACAAAAATAATTTCATAATGGTTTAAGTAAATTTATGATTTTGTGTTGGGCCACATTTATAGCCAACCTGGGCTGCATGTGGCCTGTGGGCTGCAGGTTGGACATCCATGGCTTGAGTCTGACTTTATGCTAGGGTAATATAACATTGTCGTGGGGAATAATGTATATTCCAAGGGACTGCTAATTGGCAGTCAGTTCAGTGAGGCCCTTGATCAAATACACCTGTTATTGCCTGTGAGTTACTGTGTGGTACCTAGATCTTCCTTTTGAGGCCTGCATGGTAGGCCTCCTGTTAGACCCTGGGTTCTGTACTTTTAAAAAGGTAACCTTGCAAGAGCATTTGAAATCTTGCTCCCCAGCATACATCCTTGTTTTGGCTCAAAAAGTCTTTTATAAAAATGCTTTTTGGAAGGGAAGGGAAAGAAACCTTGCAGCTGTGGCCACGTGGGTGAACGGTGCTAAAATGGTGGCCTCCAGTAAGAGGCTGTGAACTGGAATGGCCCCAGCAGAAGAGAGCAGTCAGGTTTTATGAATCAGATTATTGGATTTTACGTTACCCTTTGTATATAATTCCTAAAATGTTATGTTACTATTCAAACCTGGTTTCATCTGTGCTATATGGTATAAAGGAAAAGATCAGATGCTCTTGTCTGGGGGGGAGAGGTAGCAAGACATTCCACGGGTGAAGTAAATCTTGGATGGTCTCTCAGGGGTCTTGAAGCTTTTCGTTCCAGTGCATGCCTCTTGGTTTTATTTTTGGTGATCAGTTTCTTTAGAGGAGTTTGTTTGTTTGTTTTTTAAATAAACAACTGACATTCAATAGTGGGGAAAAGAGGTAAACACCACAAATAACGAAGAATTAAAAAAACCAAAGAGGTGAAGGCCCTGTGTGAAATTAGCTGTTTACCAGCATAAACACTTGAGAACCCTCTGAATTCCTGACCTCTCTGTCTCATTTATTTCACCTCAGTCCTCCTACTCCCCCTTTCTTTATCTTGAACATAATCTTTCTCTCCTCCTGCTCTCAATGTCTTCCTTCCCTCCCTCACTGTGACTTCATTTTCATTTCCTCTACCTATTGTGGTTTAGATCTTAAATGTCTAAGCCTCAAGAGACACCTGTGTGAACAAAGGAACACTCCAAAGTATACTTTCCTCAATGCGCAAATTATTAATCTATCAAATCTATGACCTAACATTTCTCTAAGCAGTGAACACAACCAGGAAATGAAAATGTTTAAACTTAACAAATACACATTTCCTTGACATTAAGCATTGATTACAAACTTCATCAACATACTCTGGATAGTTTAATTAAAATTATAAGGTTTATATCTAAAAGGAAAAAAATATGCACAAATTTTCAGAATGATGACAAAATTTACACTGACACTCATATTGCCTCTAAAGTGTTATTGGCATAGGTTGAAATTGATATCTTCATTACGCCTACACGTAAACTTTTCTGGGGTTGCAGTAGGGTTGCCATATTTATTTCGTAGATCTTCCTAGAAGGATCAGCAGGCCTGTGCGGGTTGTGCTTTGTGCAAGAGTGCCCACCGAAGGGGCAGGGGGACTGAGAGACAGCTCTCACTCTGCCCTTAAGGGCATCGACCTGGAAGCCGGACCACCTGGAGGACGGGAGGTGCGTCTTTTTCTTATTGGTGCACAGGTGTAAAAAGGACTAGTGGCAGCCCCAGGGTACATAATTCTAGTTATATTATTATAACTAGGATATATTTATAACTAGGGTACATTATATCCCTAGTTATACAACCAAAAGAAGAAGCATGTTATTTAGAACAGCTGAGGTTTCAACCAGTTGAATCTTAGTTGGGTCACAGGCCTGGAGCACCTTCTGGCTGGCTCTCCTTTTGTATGCTGATAAAACTTCAAATCCTTGCCACTTACAGACTGAAACCCAATGACTCTCCCAAAGTGGTGTTTTTTTTTTTCCTTTTCGATTTTATTTATTTTTAGAGAGGGGAAGGGAGGGAGAAAGAGAGGGAGAGAAAGATCAATGCGTGGTTGCCTCTCACATGACCCTGCACCGGGGACCTGGCCTGCAACCCAGGCATGTGCCCTGGACCTGGAGTTGAACTGGCGACCCTTTGGTTTACAGGCCAGCACTCAGTCCAAGGAGCCACACCGGCCAGAGTACCCAGATGGTGTGTTTTTAATGTTCCACTTGTCCACCTTATAGAACCCAGCTTCTTATCATTATATATTTACATAGACTGTTTACAAACTGATTTGTCACATTAATTTGTTACTATTAATAGGACCATTGAAAGATTTCATCTTTTATGAGGCATGGACGGAGCCCACATAATTGCCAGTTGCTGTATTCTTCAGTACATACGACATGCTGTTGTCTTGAAACACACTATTGAATTCTCTTTCTACTAGGTCATTTTGGACCCCACTGTTGATTTTATGTTGAATCTCCTTTCCGCCTGGGTGCCAAATGATATGGAGTACTTTGTGGTATAGTTAATATTTTTTGTTCGGGACTGCTTGGCTGATTCCCAACTCCCTCTATTCATTCCTCCCTACTTTCACAATTAGAGAAAAGTCATGTCTTATAAATTAATGTAGGCTTCAGATTTAAAAAAATCCCAAGACATATAACTCTATACTTATTAAACTTCTAAAAAATTAACGTGTATTATCACATCCACTATCTTTTATAGCCACTGCCTATTACTAAATTGCAAACTTTTTCCTTTGGAGAATCACTAAGGACGTTCAGAGATTTGCATAGTTTCAATTATCCATAATTATTTTCCCTTTGCACTCAAACTGTTAGAGCTTGGCCAGTGACTTTTTTCTTTAAGATTTTATTTATTTATTTTTAGATAGAGGGAAGGGAGGGAGAGAAACATCAATGTGTGGCTGCCTCTTGTGTGCCCCACTGGGGACCTGGCCCACAACCCAGGCAGGTGCCCCGACCGGGCATCGAATTGGCAGCCCTTTGTTTGGTAGGCTGACACTCAATCCACTGAGCCACAACAGCCAGGACCCAGTGAGAGACCTTTAAAAATGGTTCTATGGAGTCTTCAGCATTTCTCCCAAACATTTTTGAAAACATTCTTGCTTTCAATTGATTTGAGAGAGAGAGAGAGAGAGAGAAACATTGATTTGTTATTCCACTTATTATTGCATTCATTGGTTGGTTTGTGTGTGTGCTCTGACCTGAGATGGAACCCCAAACCTTGGTGTGTTGGGATAATGCTCTAACCAACTGAGCTACCTGATCAGGGCAAAACATTCTTGCTTTATATAAACAACAAGAGGATCCAGATTATCTTGATCTTTCTCTGACTCAAAACATGGAATGAGCTATTTTATAGGAAGCCCTTGTTCCTTTAAATGAAGAGAAATGTTAGTGGCAAAATCTGGGCATCGGGGTGAATATCAACACCACATGAGCGCTTCTCTACCAATCCATCTTCAACTGACTGACTGTTGCCTTAATAAAGAGCCCTTTTCAAAGCAGAGGTAGAAAGTTCTGGCTTCACCGTAGATTTTTAATTCATTTCATTTCTGGAATCACCTTAGAGATTCCAGGTCCCTTTTGTAGATAACCTTTATTTTCTTTTGCTTTTTAAAAAATAATTTTGTTTTATTAACCAATGTCACCCCAATACATTTAGTTTAAAATTTAAAAAAAAAATTTGTTTCACATTAAAGCCCTTGTATTAGTCAATGATTCATGTTCAGTATTATTTGAACTGCTTGCTTTCATTACACAAAGGGAAATATTTATGTTTGAAGTAAAACAGGTGTGGGGGGAAGGAACGCTGCATGAGTACAGATTGTGATTAGGATAATATCACTGGTAGGCCGTTTATTGGGCAAAATTGGAAGACATTTCTTTTTTTTAATTCTTACCCAAGGATATGTTTATTGATTTCAGAGAGAAAGGAAGGGAGAGAGAGACATTGACCCAACTGGGATTGAAACCTCAAACTAGGTATGTGTCCTGACCGAGATCAAACTGGTAACATTTTGGTGCACAGAACAACACTCCAACCTGGCCAGGGCAGAAGACATTTCTTTTTAGTGTCATGAGTCTACACTGATGTTTAAAAAAATAATTTAGGCTTCTGGCCAAGGTGGAGGCATAGGTAGGTATGGCTTGCTTTCTCGCACAACCAAAAGAAGGTTAACAATCAATTTAAAAACAAAAAACAACCAGAAATGCCAGAAAAATCAAACTATATGGAAGTCTGACAACCAACGAGTTAAAAAAAGAAACATTCATCCAGACTGGTAGGAGGCACAGAGACAGGGAACTGGGGCAGAGATGATGGCATGACAAGGCGGCAGCTGGTGACTGGCTGATCCCATGTTTGCATAAGCCGAGAGGAGCAACTGGGGAGCGAGACAGATTGCGCAACCCAGGGTTCCAGTGCAAGAAACTAAAGCCTCAAAACTTCTGGCTGTGAAATCCTGTGGGGGTTGTGGCACGGGAGACAATCTCCTTCTCAGAGGAGAGTCCATTGGAGGGGCACATGGGATCCTAGAATGTACACAAGCCCACCCACCCCGGAATCAGCACCTGAAAGGGCACAGTCCACCTGTGGGTAGCAGGGGAAGTGACTGAAAGTGGGACAAGAGCCAAGCAGGCAGCATTGCTCCCTTTCTGACCCCTCCCCCACATATAGCAAAGTGGGTTGCCAGCACCTGGTGAATACCTAAGGCTCTGCCCCTTACAACATAACAGGTGTGCCAAGACAAAGAAATAGGGCCCATATGAAAGAACAGATCAAAACTCCAGAAAAAGCTAAGTGACAAGGAGATAGCCAATCTACCAGATGCAGAGTTCAAAACACTGGTAATCAGAATGCTCACAGAAATGATTGAGTACAGAGGAAGAGGTGAAGGCTATACAAAGCAAAATAAAGAAAAATATACAGGGAACCAACAATGAAGGGAAGGAAACTGGGACTCAAATCAACGACTTAGAACAGAAGGAAGAAATAAACATTCAACCAGAACAGAATGAAGAAACAGAATCCAAAAAAATGAAGAAAGACTAAGGAACCTGTGGACAACTTTAAACATTCCAATAGCTGAATCATAGGGGTGCAAGAAGGAGAAGAGGAAGAGCAAGAAATGAAAACTTATTTGAATAAATAACAAAGGAAAGCTTCCCCAATCTGGCAAAGGAACTAGACATGCAAGTCCAGGAAGCTCAGAGAGTCCCAAGGAAGCACTCACCAAAGCACATCATAATTGCATTAGCCAATATTAAAGATAAGGAGAGAATCTTAAAAGAAGCAAAGAGAAGAAAACAGTTATCTACAAAGGAATTCCCATAAGACTATCAGCTGATTCCTCAAAAGAAACCTTGCAGGCAAGAAGGGGCTGGAAAAAAGTATTCAAAATCAGGAAAGGCAAGGACCTACATCCAAGATTGCTCTATCCAGCAAAGCTAACATTTAGAATGGAAGGGCATATAAAGTGCTTCCCAGATAAGGTAAAATTTAAGGAGTTCATCATCACCAAGCCCTTATTATATGAAATGTTAAAGGGATTAACCTAAGAAAAAGAAGATCAAAACTATGAACAGTAAAATGATAACAAATTCACAACTATCAACAACTGAATCTAAAAATACAAAAGCAAACTAAGCAAACAACTGGAACAGGAACAGAATCACAGAAATGGGGATCACATGGAGGGTCGGAGGAGGGTTGGGGAAAAAGGTACAAAAAGTAAGAAGCATAATCGGTAGGTGCAAAATAGAGAGGGTTAGGGTTAGGGTTAGGCTTAAGAATAGTATGGGGAATGGAGAAGTCTAAGAACTTATATGTATGAACCATGAACATGAACTAAAGTGGGGGAATGCTGGAGGGAGGGCAGGGGCGGGGTGGAAGACTTAGAGGGGAGAAAAAAAATGGACAACTGTAATAGCATAACAAATACAATGTACTTAAAAATATATAGTTTAATTCTAACACTATGAAGTAATTTAAAACATTTATCCCATTATAAAAAATAATTTTGTTCCCAACAGAATCTTAAATGGTTAACTCCTCGCCCACACTGCAGGCGTGCCCTCATGTACACCCTTTCATGTCTAACCAGCTGCCACATCATTAGCCTTGACAATCTCATTATTTCCACTGTGTCTCTCATGTCCTTCTCTCCTTTTTAGCTCTTTATTCTTCCTGCTGTTCTCATCGTCATCCATACTCCGTCTCCTCTTCCTGAAATATTCAAAGAGTGGAACTGAAACATTATTCCTGTGCGCGGTATTTGGTGAAGAGTTATTACCTTTCTCATGACTCAGGCTCCTTGGAAAACTTGGGACATCGAGGCCCATCTCTCGTTGCCCCAGCTCTGGACTAAGTACTCAGAGACCTAATGCTGTGTGCGTGTGTGGGTCTGCGTGGGGCGCAGCACACTAAGTAGAATATTGGCACATTTTTATTCGCTTACTGGTGTTACTTAAGTAAATAGTATTCTTAATAATTATTCCAGAACAATTTTCTACCATAGTACAACTAGAGAGGGGCAGAGGACCACAGAAGAGAAATTGTTTGGACAAGCATTTTGCAATTTATCAAGGTTTGAGTAAAATTACTCCTTTAAAAAAAAGCATTATATACAATGTTAGGGTTATTTTCCCCCATCGGAAGAATTCACTCGGGTTACCTAAGGTAATAACACATAAGCATAATAAAAACATGAAGACTGACCATACACCAGGCCTCATAGCATCCTAGGAAAACTTTTTTTTTTGTAAGTCAAATGTTTTATTGTTTATGCTATTACAGTTGTCCTACTTTTCCTGTTTTCCTCCTCCGTCCAGCTCACTCCCCGTTCCTATAATCAACCCCCACACCATTGCCCACGGGTCCTTGACCAATCCTTTCACTTTCTTTCAGCCAGTACCGCCCCCCCCCCCCCCGCCGTCGCTGTCAGTCTGTTCCATGTCTCCAAGCCTCTGGTTCTATTTTGCATGTTAGTTTATTTTGCTTATTAGATTGCACTTGTAAGTGACGTCATATGACATTTGTCTTTCTCTGACTGGCTTATTTTACTTAGCATAATAGTCTCCAATTCCAACCATACTGTTGCAAAAAGTAAGAATTTCTTCTTTTTCTACTGCTGTGTAGAAGTCCATTGTGTAAATGTACCACAGTTTTTTATCCGCTCATCTGCTGATGGGCCCTTAGGGTTTCCAAATCTCGGGTATCATGAGCAGCACTGCTGTGAACATAGGGGTGCATATATTCTTTGGAATTGCTGTTTCGGGTTTCTTAGGGTACATTCCCAGCAGTGGAATTGCTGGGTCAAAAGGCAGTTCCATTTTTAATATCCTGAGGAAATGCCATACTGTTTTCCAGAAAAACTTTTATGCCCAGAACTCTTTGGAGGAGCGGGAATTGCGGTATGGTGCCTAACAGAGCTGGATGGAGTTTGGAAAGTCACGATGAACTGGGATCCAGTGCAACCCCAGCGCTCAGATGTTTGTTGATTCTTACTCTAGTGTCCTGTCACTGTTACGACTCAAACACTGCTTCTGTTTGTTTTCCGTGCATTTCTACTTCCACTGTTACTACCAGTTAACTCACTGCTCACCTAGGGTTCACATTCCAGGGAGGGCGCAACTGCCCGGTGGGGTTTGGATTGGTCCAGACTGGGTGACCGCGTGACTCATCATTATCGTCCTGGCCCAGACGGGGAGCCAGGCTGACAAGGCACCTGTCGGGAGTCGGCGCGGACTTCAGGGACCACCTGGAGAAGTCTGGCCAGCTCAGTACACTGCACAGCCTATCTCCCAGGCACAAAGCATCCTTCCTCGTGTACTTAGAATTCCAGGAACCTAAGAGAAGCGAGACAACCTGGGGAACCTCTGGGGATTCTGACTTCTCCGGGAGAGCTGGATTTCCAGCAACACTGCCTCATCATCCCTGATGAGGAGACGGTTGACCGAGACCTTTAAAAACAAGGCCTGTGCTCCTCCTGCGCATTTCACTCCTTTACTTACCTGGCGCTTCAGGCGAGTGAGGCGGTAAGACAAGTGGCAGTAACTGGCCTGCGAGGCACCCGAGGACGCGGGCTGAAGTATTCCGCGCAACTGGGATGATGGACATGGGAATGAAAGCCTGAAACTTGGTGCCTGACGGCGGGAGTCTCGCAGAGAGACGGCAGGGGCGGGGCGTGAGGGTGCGCAGAGGTAGGAGCAGGGAGCGTGAGAGAGACGCGGCCAGACTGGCAGGCCGGCTCGTTGGGAGAGAAGCCACCGCCTGGGCAGAAATGTGAAAATCCAAAAGGGGCACTTTGAAGAGAGAGAATGGATTTCTGTGGTTTAATAAAGTTTTAGTTTTGAGGTTCTTAATTTTAAAGTCAAATTAATAGGAAGTTTTGTTTTGCTTCTCAAAAACAAAAGAACCCCAAAATGATTAAGCTCTTTTTACTTGCCTATGAACCCCTGGTAGGAAAAGCATTGTCACTCTTGTTTAGTGCAAAAACATGGAAATCCTTTTGCCTCCATGGAAATCACTTCCTCCAATCAGTTCGGTTACTTTTGGCTATTTCATTTGACATTTTAAGAAAATAAGACTTAAACTACTTCTAAGAAATTTAGAATAAATGGAAGAAAATGGATTGAAACATACCCTGTCAAATTTCCTTTATTTGGTCAGGTCCCAGAACAGTCCATGTAATCCTGTCTTTCCAGTAAACTGAAGTGCCATAAAGAACAGCATATTTCATTTTTAGAAAATACAGCAGTGCCCCAATTTCTACAGTATTTGAACTTAGGGTGATGATAAAGTAGAATTTCAGACACTAGAGCTCTTTCAATTGTATGATGGTAAAAGATTAAAAAAAAGAATAATTGTTTTAGAGAAATGAATGATCATAATTTTCAAGCCAAAGTGAAATTGTGTAGAGATTTTTTTTTTTTTTTTTGTAGTTTGAAACCCCAGAACATAAAAACAAAAATGAGATTTGGCCAATGATTTTCTGTTAATTCTTAAGAAATAACATTTCCATGTCCTTACAACATCAGACAGATTTAGCATTTGTCCAGAACAAATCAACATTGCCTGAGTTATCTTTACTGCACCCTTATTTAATCCTTAAGAAATTCAAGATTTTACAAGAAGATAAAAGAAACATTCCCTGAATTATATCGATTTAAAGTGTTCCTGAACACACAGAGAAAGGCCAGAAGAATGTTTGGATGGAACAGCCGAGGAACAAACGCCACTTCTTTCTCAGAGAAGCTTGGAGTGAAGTTGCAATGTTGATATTTTGCCAAGTTTTCTCTGAGATGTTGATTATGACTCGCAGCCAAATATGACTCATTGCTATAAATGCTCTATCTAAAATGATGTTGTTAGACTTTTGAGTTTCAGGGGGGGAAAGAGGGTGATAGTTTGGCCTAACTAGTGAGTTAACACATTACAGTTGCTCTTCAAATGTACAAGTGCATGTAACGTGATCAGGGTAAGCACTGTCCTCAGGGGCTCTTCAAGACCCAGGCTGGCCAGACCAGTCAGTATTGACGCCCATCAGCTGATAACACCTGCTCATGACCAGCTCCTTGCTGTCATACTCCAAAGTGCACGCCGTCAGGCGAGGGTCGCCCGATTTCCGAGGAGCCAAGTAAACAGGAGTACAAAGAATTTGCGGGGCCCAGTGATGGAGAACGGAGAAGGGTGTTAAAAAGCCCCCTCTAAACAAGAGCCTCAGGGTATTAGGGGTCTAGTACAACCATGAACCGAATCAAGGTGCTATGACAAAGAAAGAGAATGCAAGTAAAAATTTAAACTACTATGACGGCAAAAAACGATTTTGTTTTGTTCCCATTAACCGCAGGTTAAAACCCACATTTTAAGTAAACGCCTAACAATGTACCCTCCTTCCTAATGACTCAGTAGTTGTGGCTGTAGAAGATTATCTTTTGTCTTCCCAAATTTACCTAGGAATGCCCAGGAACAATGAATGCCATATTTACTTCAGCCCTGCATGATTTAAGGTTATTCTAAAATTCCCCTATTATTTTGCCTTTGTTTTTTCCTTTTAACTGTTTTATGGTTCCACTTTAACTTCCTGTTCCTATTCTTGTTTGGTGTCAAAAATTTGGTTTTCTGAAATTATTATACCCCGAGAAGCACATTTAAAAAATGACACTAGCAATAAAGAAACCCATGGTCTTTGACATATTTGTATTTTTCAGGGAGCTGACCATGTTAGGAAGTGGAACTAAGCACAATCTAGTAAATAAAATAGTTATAAAAATTTTAAAAAGGTAATGTCAGCAGGAAGTGAAGCTCATTTGTGTGTTGATTTTTAAGTGATTAAGAGTTAAAATGCCATAAAACAGCTTTAAAAAAAAAAGCTCTTGAAGGCTTGTTGCAAAGTCACATGCTCAGCTCACAGGTTCCAAGGGTCAGGCCTAGTTATATTTCTAAAGTCCATGCTCCCAGATTATTTTGACACAACTGCAATACCATTGCCACCTGGCTTTCAAAAGTGTCAAAATTTCTGTTTGCTTAGCACAGTTTTTCTTCTCTCTAGACTGTCACAGATGGAAAAGCAAGATTCTGCTTACCCTAAAATCTTTAAATGTTGGGCTGGCCAAAAAGTTTCTTTCTTTTTTTTTTTTTTCCATTACATGGTTCCAGTAGAGCTTAGTTGTGTTTAACTTCATTGGAAACAATTGTTAGATTGAATTGTGACAGCTGTCCTATCAGCATGCATTTTTAAAAAACCATCAAATTGGTTAATTTTTGTGTAGCCATTTTAATATTAAAGATGAAAAATAGGCAATATTTTTGGCATATTATGCTTTATTATTTCAAGAAAGGTAAAAATACAACTGAAATACAAAAAAGATTAATGCAGTGTATGGAGAAGGTGCCGTGACAGAACATGTCAAAAATGGTTTGCAGCCCTGGCTGGTGTGGCTCAGTGGATTGAGTGCCGGCCTGTGAACCAAAGGATCGCGGTTCAAGTCCCAGTCAGGGCACATGCCTGGGTTGCGGGCCAGGTCTCCAGTGGGGCACATGAGAGGCAACCACACACTGATGTTTCCCTCTCTTTCTCCCTCCTTTCCCTTCTCTCTAAAAATAAATAAATAAATAAAATCTTTTAAAAAAATGATTTGCAAAGTTTAGTGCTGGAGATTTCTCACTAGAGGATGCTCCATGGTCGGGTAGACCAGTTGAAGTTGGTAGTGATCAAATCAAGACAATTAATTGAGAACAATAAATGTAATACCATGCAGGAGATAGCTGACATACTCAGAATATCCAAATCAATAAAGTTATTGGTGAAAAATAAAAAAAAATGTGTCTTTTATTTTATGGGAAAAACTAAAGACATTTTGGCCAGTGCAATAATATTGACAATTAGAAGATGAACTACATGAACCCTTGGTATCTCTACTCTGGGCTTACTGATGTCTGATCCCAGGATACACGCACCGTAATTTGTAAACCCTGAGATCTTCTGAACACTTTCACTTTCCAAATGATAAAAGTGAAATAAGTTGCCAAGGTTTAGAGTTAAGGATAGAACCCAATGCACAGAATGGAGAAATTATTTGTGAATTATATTGAATTATACTGAAAAGGGACTTGTATTTAGAATATATGGAGAGTCTTATAACTCAACAATAAAAAAACAACCCCAATTTAAAAATGGGCACAGGATTGTATAGACATTTCTTAAGGAGATATTACAAACAGCCAATATGTACATGAAAAGATGTTCAACATTATTGGTTATTAGTGAAGTGCAAATATAAAATTGCCATGAGATACCATCTCACACTCACTGGGCTTGCTAGAACAAAGACGAGAAGGACAGGTGTTGGTGAGGATGTGGAGAAACTAGAACTCTTGTACACTGCTAGTGGGATAATAACACGGTGCAGCTGCTTTGGAGGATGGCCTGTCAGTTTCTCAAAATGCTAAACATGGAGTCATTTGTGACCCAACAATACCCCTCCTGAGTATGTTACCAAGGGAACTGAAAACATGTGTATGCACGCCAACTTAGACATAAATGTTCATAGCAGCATTATTTGCAATAATTGAAAGGTGGAAACAACCCAAATGTCCATCGAGTATCAGATGGATAAACAAGATTGGGCATGCTCAAACAGTGAAATAGTGTGCGGCCATAGGAGGGAGCGAAATACTGATACATGTTATACATGGATGAACCTTGAAAACATTATGCTCAGTGAAAGAAGCCAGACATGAAATGCCACACATTTATCGTACAAGTCCATTCATATGGAATGCCCAGAAAAGGGAAATTCATAGCGACAGAAGGAAGGTTAGTGCTTGCCAGGGGCTGGGGAGGGGAAGAGGGAACACAGCGTGACCACTCATGAGCACGGGTTTCTTTTTGAGGTAAACACTAAGTTTTTGCTTTGATGAAATGTTTTAAAATTAGATAGTGGTGATGGTTACATAATTCTATAAACATACAAAATATACTGAGTTGCAAACTCAAAGTGTCAATGTTATGGTATGTGAATTCATCTCAATAAAGCTGTTATAGTAAAAACACCTATTATACTTCTTCTTTGCGCTAACAGGTAAAGTGAGTTCTTGGAGAGACATAGAAATCTTCTGTTTCCAACTGGAAAATTCCTGTCTGGCTCTCTGTTAATTCATTCATCTGCTGTTTTAACATCTGTCAAGATTTCTGTCGAAATACCACATCTTCTTTAGCTGGCACTGCTGCCCTGATTCAGGTAAAAACCCGTGGAACCCCCTGAATTCCAAACAGATAAAGGCAGAGCTTCTCTGGTTGGAAATGATGTGGGGGAACTGGTATGTTAACATACGCTTTTATGTGTAGTCCAGTTTTGTTGTATAATAGATAGTGAAACACACCTTTTTAACTGGGGCCTTTTCTGAAAAATAACCATTATTAGACCATAAATGGATACCTTTCTCTACCCTGAAACCATTAGTGGGACTCAAAGGAAAAAAGTAAGCAGGCCCCACCTTGTAGCATGATAAATAGATATAGCTTTTAATACTATCAAGTATGTCTTTTAGAAGGATTTGAAGAACAATTTCCATAAGATAGGTAGACATGGGGTGTTGTGTAGAATGTCTAAAACAACCACAAATATACATTTCCTGCTTTCAAAAAGCGTATATACCTTCTTGGGGAGGTAAGCGTTACATGAACAGTTTAATTAACTGGTATAATGTATGAAAGCACATACTCTGGGTATACATTAAATAAAACCACCAGAATTCATTCACCTAACCTGCATTCACTATAAACCTGAAGTGCTTTCTAGGTAGGAAATGCTACTCGAAGCTTGGAGGTAACTGTGCCAAACAAGATAGGGGTCCCAGGCACCTAAATGGCCGTGCAGAGCAATAATGCAGAGGACGTCTCGCCAGTCAGGATAGGACTAAGTGCAGTGGAAATGGTACGGTTATTCCTTTGTATTTAAGAAACAACCTTGGAGCCCTGGCTGGTGTGGCTCAGCAGACTGAGCACCGGCCTGCAAACCAAAGGGTTGCCGGTTCGATTCCCAGTCAGGGCACATGCCTGGGTTGCGGGCCAGGTCCCCAGTAGGGGGTGCATGAGAGGCAGCCACACATTGATGTTCTCTCTATCTCCCTCCCTTCCCCTTTCTCTAAAAATAAATAAATAAAATCTTTAAATAGTAATAAAAAAAAAAAGAAAAAGAAAACAGCTTGGAAATTCCCAGGTACAAAGTTTGGACTTCTTATCAGTTTATCAAAAGACTCCAAAGACTCCAGGGTGTGGCTCTTACCTTGAGCTGGGGCAGCACACAGCCCACCCACACCCATGTAGGCGCTCAGGCCTGTATGTACACACCCCTTCTCCGGGAGCGCTGGGCCGCCTGTGGAAGACGGACAGGTGGTGTCTGGGGCCAGGCCGAGGCTGCTGACAGCTGGCTGCCTGCACCTTCCCTCTACAAATCAGATGGGCAAGGGACAGAGTGGAGGTGTTAGTAGTGGGGCCGGCCATGGCGCAGGGCTTACAGACGGAAGCCTGCCCACCGTGGTGACAAGGCCACTCTACCCGTCGAGTCTTAGAGCTGCACCTGGTAGATTCTGCTATCTTTCTTTTTTTAAAAAAAATTTACATCTCCACAAGAAAACATAGCACTGTTAGGTGTGTATCGCACCCTGTGGAGAACTTCAGTCTTAGGTCGCAGGGTTCAGAGCTCTGGTTCTGGTCACGTAAGCCCTCTTTGGAATGACCTACTGCTATCTTGCCATCCGCGTCTCCCTTACTGCTGATAAAGCTGTGATCCTGCCAGACAGGCCCAGTGAGGTACAGAGGTAGGCAGGGATATCACTGTGTACGCCAGCCCCTCCCCCTCTGAGAGCCAGCTCCTCTGACACCCCCCCCAACCGCCCGCCGGGTGAGTTTCATTGTTTGTTTTCTTTCTGCAGCCCAGACACTGAGATGTTATTTGTTCATAAAGGTGCCTGAACTTCACAACCTCTTCTCTTTACTGAAAATGCATGATGTATTTTTTCCCTCAGCCCTTGGCTAGGATGTCTAGTCCACGCCCTTCTCCAAAAAACCAGCACACTCCTTCAGGAACTTACATCTTACCCAGTTTTCCTGCTCAGGGCTACCAGCTGTTTGCACATCGTTGAAGAGTTGTACAATCCTAAGCAAAGAGGCTGGAGGTAGAAAGAGTGAGAAACAGTCCTGGCCAGGTGCCTCAGTTGGTGGGAGCATCTTCCCATGCACCAAAAGGTTGAGGGTTCGATCCCCAGTCAGGGAGTGTTTGGGCAGGCAACCGATCCATGTTTCTCTCGCATCAATATTTCTTTCTCTCTCTCTCTTCCTTCTTCTCTCTCTAAAATCAATAAACATATTCTAGGATGAGGATTTAAAAAAAGAAAAAGAAAAAGAAAGGATAGATAACTGGGATTGTGCTCTAATATCAGGGTCCCGGGCCCCCCGAGGCCTAGGTTTTTGTAACAACTGTAGCTGCAGGACAGCCGTTTTTAGAACGTGGTCGGAGAACATGTGGAGCCCCTCGATTCTTTCTTCTCCAGATACGTGTCTGTGTGGGACTGAGTTTCAGCCAAAACATACCGCAGCAGAACTGGGTGCCGAAGCAGATACGTGCATCCGGCTGCCTTCCATTAAGTCAGACGCCAGAGGTTTGCAAAAAAGCGAATGCCGCTCCTCTTGTTAACGTTTGTTTTAGAAAATATCGGTATGTTTTAGATAAAAATGTTTTTACGCTAACATATATCTTTGTTGTTAGTTTTAAGGAAATTAATATTTTAAAAGTTTTGTTTTAATTTTAATACAGTGAATGTTGATATATATACATATATAAAGAGAGCTCCTTAGAGTCCTCAACAATTTTTCAAGTGTGAAGGGGTTCTGATATTTAAAAGTTTGAGACCTACTCCTCTGGACCTGCTATTGGCCCCCGTTTGTTCTCTTTCTTTATTTTTAATTGTTTTCCTATCTTGACCTGAGGACATGCTTATTGATTTTTAGGGAGGGGGGAAGGTAGGGAGAAAGAGAGGGAGAGGAACATTGATCTGTTGCCTCTCATATGCGCTCCAACCTGCAATCCAGGCATATGCCCTGACAGGGAATTGAACCCACAACCTTTTAGTTTACAGGATGATGCTCCAACCAACTAAGCCACACCGAGTGGGCCATTTATTCTCTTTCTCGCTGTTCCCGAGATACCACACCAAGATCCATTGCTTCCCTACCACCTCCAAGTTGGTGATTGCTGTGGACAGCACATCAGCTTCTATGGGCTGCTCTGCTCATGGATAAAGGAAACAAGATTGTCTCTGAAAGTTGAACCGGATAAATCCCTATACCATAGATGCGATCAGCCATTCACCCATTCAACAAGTATTTATGGAGCACTTGCCCTGAGCCGTGTACTATTTCAGACACTAGGGTTACAGTAGTAAGCAAAAAGAAAATTCCTGGACATTCTACTGTGAATAACCCCAAATTCCAGGTTCCTTTCCCCACAAGGTTCCCAAAGGTGATATTCTGACAGTGGACAGTGATAAAGGAAAGAAAGTAATGTGACAAAGATCGTGTGTGTGTGTGTGTGTGTGTGTGTGTGTGTGTGTTCCTTTATCCTAGAAATTATGTTGTCCATTTGCCATCGCCAGTAGGCCTCTGGGAAGTAGGTGTTCACAGATTTCTTCCTGGTAAGGAGGCAGATATGATGCAAGTGAGATTCCCGCCAACCCCAGGAGTGGGGGGAGGAAGGGAGCGGGAGACCACGCCTGGGGGACTGGCAGCGAAGGACAAGACCGCACTCGCGTAGGGCAGGTTGGTGACCATCCGGAGAAGAGCGTGGTGAGGGCAGGGTGTGCGCTGAGCCACCGTGAGGTCACCTAAGCAGCACCCTTGCAACACCATCTTGAGGAGAAAAATGGCAAACAGCTCTCATGGGGTGTTGCTACCTCGCCCGAGACTTTGCTGAGTCAGGAGAGTGAGACACTTTGATTAGTCATTTTCAGTTCCACCTCCGGCATTTTCCTAGGTACACCTGTGAGGCTGTATAGACTTCCAACCTGGCTGCACTAACTTTGGATTGTCACTGGGCTTGCGTGTGAAACCTTTGAGGTGGGGAACTCTGGGAAGAATGACTCAATAAAACCCTTCCTTCTACACATAAATGTTATGTTTAGAAGTTGGTCAAATGGAGACAGGAGGGTAAAAAGAAGGGATGTCAGATGGCAAAAAGAACAGGGTGGGCAAACTTACTCAACTTCTGTTTTTTTAACAGTTTTATGAGAATTATGTCATTATATTACAAAGCTACAATAATAAAACAATATGGCGCTGGTGTAAAAAAAGATGCATAGGCCGTGGAAGACAGCAGAGTCCGGCTTACATGGTCCATTAAGGTACACCAAAGAAGGCAAGGGCATAAAATGGGCTAAAGACAGTCTCCCCAGTAAGTGATGCTGGGAATCTGGACAGACGCACACCAAAAAATGACATCAGATCACTTTTTTATACCATATGCACAAACAAGCTCAAAAGGGATTAAAGATTTAAATGTAAGGCCTGAAACCATAAAACTCTGAGGGAAAAAACATAGGCAGTAAGCTCTTTAAGGCTCTTAGCACTTTTTGGTTGTGTCTCCTTGGGCAAGGGAAACAAAAGAAAAAGTAAATAGGACTTCATCAAACTAAAAAAGTTTTTACGTGGTGAAGGAAACCATCAACAAAATGAAAAGACAAACAACTGAATGGAAGAAGATACTAACATTTGATAAGGGGTTAATATCAAGAATATATAAGGAATTCATACAATCACTAATCAGCTAGAGAAATGCAAATTAAAGCCATGATGAGAAATCATCTCCCACCTGTCAGAATGGCTATCATTAATAAATCAGCAAATAACAAGTGTTGGTCAGGATGTGGACTACTGGACACTTTTGGTGGGATTGCAAATTAGTGCAGTCCCTGTGGAGAAGAGTATAGAGAAAATTAAAACTAACCCTGGCCGGGTAGCTCAGTTGGTTAGAGTGTTGTCCCGATACGCCAAGGTTGCGGTTTTGATCCCCGGTCACAGCACAGACAAGAACTGACCAGTGAACGCACGAACAAGTGGAACAACAAATCTTACTCTCGTTCTCTCCCACCCCCTCCCTCCCTCTCTCTCCCTTCGTGTTGATCTCTAAAATCAATAAACAAAAAATAAAAATGAAAATGAAGATGCCATACAATCCAGCAATTCCACGTCTGGGTATTTCTTCACATAAATACCACTTCTGGGTCCAGTCCAGCGAAGCTGGAATTGGAAACTGGATCACTCGTTTCTGTGCACTTCCCACCACACCGCACGGCTGTGCGAGGCTGTGCACTCCGTCGGTCCTCAGCACAGCTGACCTTCCACCTCTGAAACCGCCTGATCCGAGGGAGCGTCTCTGAAAATAAAGAGACGCCAAGTCATGGAAGGGTCTTCCCTTCCAAGGCCCTTCCCTTCTCTTCTTGCCAAGACAAGGAGGAGAGATGTTCAGAAGCAGCAGGAGGATAAGGTTTAGCATTTGTGCTCAGAAAGTATACATCCTGGGACAAAAGTATACAATTATAGTCAAAATTATACAGCTCTAAAATAGCGCTTTTTAGATCTCACTTCTTGGTGGAAATCCCCTTTGTAGTTTGAGATGGCTTACTTCCCCCAGCTGTGAGACAGGGCTGCTCCTTACACATGAAGCACAGCCTCTGGACCCTGAGGCAGGTTTGCAGGGCAAATCTGCTGTGGTCTGGCGGGCCACTTCCTCTCAGAAAAGGTGAGGGAGAAAATGCTCAAGGACTTTTACTGGAAAACAGTGTGACAAATTAAAATGCCAAAACCTACAGAAACCACAGAAACAACTTCAAAACTCGTACAAATTGATGTCAGGGTAGTGTATGTACGTATCTAGATTGGTTAACATGTCTTTGAAAGAAACCAGGTCTTCTTCTTTTTCCTTAAAAAAAAAAAAAAACCCATATTATTTATTTTTAGAGAGGGGGGAGAGAAGGCAAGAGGGAGAGAAACATCAATGTGCAGCTGCCTCTTGAGTGCCCCATACTGGTGATCCGGCCTGCAACCCAGGCATGTGCCCTGATTGGGAATCAAACCTGCGACCCTTTGGTTTGCAGGCCGTTACTCAATCCACTGAGCCACACCAGCCAGAGCCTTTTTCTTTTTTAATTTTAGGAAAGCTCCCCCCCAAGGTCATCTTATCTGAATGTGTTAGAGAGCAAGTGTTTACTTTCTCTAAAATGAATATTTAAGGTATACATTGCAGTCAGACATAAATCCTTCCAGAAAAATTTTAAGCACTGATAATATCAATAATACCAGAAGTTGCAATGTTCACAATGACATGGAAAATTAAACGAGTAATATTGGGTTTTATCTTTTTTTTTTTTAAAAGGTGGCAACCCTTTAGAGTGTTTATATTTGGACTAGTCGAAATTAAATAAGATCAAATATGCAAAGTGCATATCTTATAAGAGCCCTTTAATACATATTTGTTTCTTTTCTACTTTTAAAAATATATTTTATTTAACATGATAACATATTAAGATAACGCCAGGGTATCCTGGCTGGTGTCCTGAGTGTGAGCAGGAGCAGAGAGGAGGGGCCCCAGATGCAGCACCATGTTGCCCTGGTAACCAAGCTGGCAGGGTGCGGGCGGGCGGACGGATTCCCCACCCCCCAGGACAACGCCGCTGCAGGAGGAATTCACTGTGCTGAGCGTGTGCAAGGCTAGTGAAGTGTTCGGTTAGAGGAAAAGCCCTCCTGCTCCCCTTTGGTTCCTGGGTGGGGGTGAGAGCAGAGGAGCGTCCCCACCTGCCTTAGAAGACGGGATGGGGCAGACGGCGGTGCTGCGCGGAAGAAAGAAAACCCGCCAGTCCAGCCCGGCGAGAAGATGGGGGTGGCTGGGGGTGGGGGGCGAGGGCAGGTGATCGGACCCTCCCAGCGTGCCCAGAAGTTGGGGCGGGGAGGTGAAGGCCAAGGGAAGGGAGGCAGGCACCCTTCTGGACTCACCTGGCGGATGTGCTCGCTGGAGACGTGCTAGAAGCCAACTCGGGGTGAATGGCAGCAGCAACCGCGAACGCGCATCCCAGGAGGGAGCCTGAAGCTGGGGAGCTGCCAGCTCCGCTGCCTCAGGCTCCAAAGGCCGGACGAGGGTGGAGCCGAGGGTGGAGCGGGAGTTCTGGGCATTGTTTGGGGCTTTGGTGTTTCGGGAACAGCTGGACTTCGTTTGTGTTCTGCAGAAGTGAGGAGCCTGGAAATGAGGAGTCCCCCATCCTCCCAAACTGTTCACCATTCCGATAAAGGCCCCTTTCCTTCCTCACCAACCTCTGTCTCTGGAATTTGCCCGTGGGTGGTGCCGGGCAGCTGAACCCTACTTTTTGTTCGGTGGCAAAGACATTGATGTAGATTTTACATACACAGAGTGGGGCAAAAGTAGGTTTGAACCTGAAACACAGTTCATTCTTGTATTATTATTTATTAATTATTGTATTATTTTCCATACAAACAACTGTAAACCGAATTTTGCCCCACCCTGTAGTTTAAGAATTTTTGAATTCTTATTTAATAGTACCCCATTTTATGAGAAAGGAGTTCTGATTCCCTTTTGGCAGATGAGGAAACTGGCAGGCAGAGAGGTTAAATTATTAACCCAAGACCTATAATTAGTAGCACTTGATTCTAAGTTTGTCAGATTCATTTAAAAACCGCTATCATCAGGCTTTCTGACCACCCACCACTCCACTGAAACTACCTTTTGAATAACTTCTCAATTGCCAAATCCAGTGATCAATTTTCAGTCTCGTTTTTCAATTTTCAGTACAGTAGTCCACCTTTGTCTGCAGGGGATACATTCCAAGACCCCCAGTGGATTCCTGAAACCGTGAAGAGTACCAAACCCTATACAGATGTTTTTTCCTAAACAGACATGTCTATGACAAAGTTTACTTATAAATAGGGGCAGAAGAGATTCAAAATAATAACTAACATAAATAGAACAATTATAACAATATACTGCAATGAAGGTTATATGAATGTAGTCTCTCCATATCTTATTGTACTGTTCCCACCTTTTCACTTAAAGGAAGCACCTGACAGTTTCTGTTTGGCATCATAGCTCTTGCGCATTCGGGCCATTATTACAAGAGTCGAGCAATAGTTACTTGAACACAAGCACGGCGATACCGCAGGAGTCAGCCCGATAACCCAGACTGCTACCACGTGACTAAGGGGCGGGTGGCATTCACAGCCTGGAGATGCTGAACAAAGGGGTGACTCACATTCCACTTGGCATGGCAAGAGGTTTTACCATGCTACTCCGAAAGGCACGCAATGTAAAATTTATGAATTGTTTCTGGAATTTTTCCATGTAATATTTTGAGCCTCCACTGGATAACTAAAATCACAGAAGGTGAAACTGTGGGTAACGGGGGACTACTGTACTTGACCTTTCAGCACCATTTGACACAACTGATCACTCCCTTTTCCTTCAACACCTTCCCCCACCTTTGGTTCCCAGCTCTCTGCTTTGTTACCTCCCTAGCATCTCTTAGTCATTTTTTGCCTAATCCTCTTCGTTTCCTTAGCATTGCAGGGTTCAATCCTCAGATTTCTCTATCTATACCCCACACCTGCCCCAATTGGCTCATCCCCTGCATGTTCCCCATTTCACTAAATGACTGTCTTCCAGTGGCTCAGGCCAAAACCTTGGGTAATCGGTTCACCTTGTTCTTTCCTGTTTCATATCTAATTCATCGGCAAATCCTGTCTGAGATATATGTGTTCTCAAATCTGACCACTTATCCCACCTTTATTGTTACCATCCAAGTTTAACTCTCACCTAATACTTTAGTAGACTCCTAACTGGGCTCCCTGTGCCCTGTCCACCCCTCTACATTCCAATTCTCCACACTGCACCAATGTGATCATTAAAAATATTAATCAGATCCTATTGCCACCCTGCTCAAACCTTCTAGTGTCTTTCTATATTGTCAGAGAAAAATCCCACGTGCTCACCGTGGCTTCTGACTCCCTCTCCCACCACTTGTATTTTCCCTCACTCTCTCTCAGCCCCACACACTAGCTTTGCTTTTCCTTGGTCATGCCAAGCCGGCCCGGCCTCAGGAGCTGTGCATTTGCAAGCCTGTAGCTAGTAATGCTCTCCCTGGGCCTTTGCAGGGCCCGCTCTTGTATCTAATACTCAAGGCTTTTGTCAAGTGCTGCCTCCTCAGAAAGGATTTCCCTCACATGCCACCTAAAATGACATTCCAAATACTCCCTATTTCCTTTTTTTTTAAATTTATTTTTAATTTACTCTAGAGGAGAAGGGAGGGAAAAGGAGAGGGAGAGAAACATGCCTTGATTGGTTGCCTTCTGCAAGGGCCCCAACCAGGGATGGAGCATGGAGCCGGTAACCCAGGCAAGTGCCTTGACCAGGAATCAAATCGGTGACCTTTTGGTTTGCTGGATGACACCCAACCAACTGAGCCACAATGGTCAGGGCAATCTCTTTAAGTGATTTATTTTCTTTGTAGCACTTACCGCTTTTGGTCATTATATATCATGTTCATTTGTGGAATGTTTGTTCAACCTTGCCATTTTTTGTTTAGTATTATATCATCAGTGTCTAACATAGGGAACATAGTAGCTACTCAGTAAATACTTATTGACTGCCTTCGTCATGTAAGAAATGTCCAAACCTGTAGAGAATTTTTATAAGAGTTTATATGAGCCAAGCTGGTAACAGTGTTGGAAAGCAAACTATCACATGCTCCAAGAATGAGCGTTTTGCAGTTTCTTTAAGACATTTGGAATCAGGGAGAGAACACAGAGGATGGAGGAAAGCTGGGTGCAAGTCAGTTAACGTACCCGCTTGAGGATGGTTATGCCTCTGGGGGGTCTGAGAAAGAGGCATTTCAAAGGTGTGATAAACGAGATGCACAAAAACAATAGACGGGGTGGAGATAAATGTTTTACAAGCCTAGGCTGTGACCACCAAACATGGCCTGGAGTACATGACCAGATCATCCTGTGAGGCGGCTTTTGGCCACTGAATTTGTACCCCCCCCCCCATTTCTGCCCGCACTTTCGTATGCCAGGCACCATTCTAGACTCCGGGAACACGGCCATGCGTAAAATGAAGCCCCTGATTTGATGGAGCTTATATTTCAGTGGGGAGAGAGGTACCATAGAAAAAGCGAGTACATGAATATACATTGCACCAGATGGCGCCCAGTTCTATAGAGAAAAATAAAGCAGGGTCGGGGGATAGAGAGTGCAAAGGGGGAAAGTTTGGCTTTTATTCTTTTGAATGGAGTGTAAGGGAAAGCCTTCTTGATCAGGTGATGTTTAGGTTCAGACCTCGGTGGAGTGAAGGGGCTGAGTCATGAAGAAATCTGCTGGAAGAATGGTCCCAGCAAAAGAAAAAGCAAGCGCGAAGGCCTTGAGGCAGGAATAACCGTCGCTTTGTGGACGGACAGCAAGGAAGCCAAAGCGGCTGCAGCAGTGAGTGGGGGGGGGGGGTCCAGGAAGGGGGTAAGGAAGACAAGGTCACGCAGGTGCTGTGGTTCGTCGTACAAAGACTTTGCTGGGGGTTTTTTCCTTGGGGTGGGAAGGCGGTGATGTGTGACAGTGTTTCAAGCAGAGGAGAGGCGTGCTCCCACTTGCATGTTGAAAGGATCACTCTGATGCGGTGTTCAGATGAGACTGTGGAGAAGAAGCAAGGGCAGCGGCAAAGAGGACGGTTGTCAGGCTTCTGCGGCAGTACAGGCAAGAGGTGACGGGACCTTGGCCACAGCGATACTGACGACGGTGGCGAGCAGTGGTGGAATTCTGGGTGTATCCGGAGGGCACAGCTGAAAGAATCTGCCAGGAGACTGAACGCAGAGCACGAAAGCAAGCCAGGAGCCACGGTGAGAGCAAGGGTTTGCGCTGAGGACCGCGGGAGGCACAGGGTTAGGGGATGGGGTGTTAGGTGTTCTCTTTTGGACATACACATTCACTACGCCTGAGGAATAGACGTTGGAGATGCTGAGCAGGTGACTGTACATGTTAATCTAGAGTTCGAAGGGGAAAGCTGGCTGGGGATGTGTGTCCAGGAATGATCAGCATATTGATAGTATTTAAAGTTGCAGTGCACGTTGCCTAAGATTATCTGGGAGATAGACATAGAGGGGGAAAATGTTCCGAGAACTAGGTCCTGAGGCACTCCATTCACCGAGGTCGGGGAGATGAGGAGGAACTCATAGGAGAGGAGGCAGAGAAGGGGCAGCCAGTGAGACAGGAGGGGAAATAAAAGTGACCTCCTGTAAGCGAAGTGATGAAAGTGTTTCAAGGAGGAGACGGATCAACCGGGTAAATGCGGCAAAGAGATCCAGTGAGATGGGGACTCGGAACTGACTGCTGGGTTTAACCACGTGGACCACACAGATGATCCTGACAAAGGCAGCAATGGGGGTGAAAGTTGATTGGAGCAGATTCTAAAGAGAATGGGAGGGGAGGAACTGAAGACAGCGTGTTCTTACTGACAATACTTTCGAGTTTTGTTTAAAGGGAAGCAGTGTAGCCAGAGGGAGACATGGAGTTGAGAGGTAAGGTAAATGTTGCTGTGTATTAAAATGAAGATATTTTAGAACGTGTTGATAGGCTGACGGGGTGATTCAGTAGAGAGGATAATTGGATTATGCAGGAGACAGAGGGATGATTTCCCAAGCAACGTCTTTGGGTGGGTTAGAGACTATTAGATCTAGTACCCAAGTTAAGATGATGATCTTGTATAGGAGCTTGGTTAGTTTCTATGACAACATGTGGGGAGGCAGAGGATAGGGTAGATGTGGTGACGGGCGCAGGTCGAAGGCTCTTTTTTTGGTTGGGTTGCTTCTCTTTTCTTAGGGACACGGAAGGTAAGGTTGTCAGCTGGGTGAGGTTGGAGAGAAGAGAACCTGAAAAACAGCTGACTTGGAGAATGGAGGGGTGAACAATTTAGGGAATGTAGTAGGATTGCCAGGCAGCACCAAGGACGCACTTGAGGTTAGTGGTCATGATTTAACGTGAGAGCTCCTCACAGCTGGTGGTTTCCCTCCAGCTGTGTTCAATGGCACCGGTGCAAAGGGACAGCTGGCAGACACTGGATTAGCATGGACTGGGCCTGGCCAGGCCAGTTCGAGGAGGGGAGAAAGGTAGGTAGTGATGAATCGTGGCTAGGCGCTGGGCAAGAATAGGCATGAGGATGTTTGAGACACTGAAATGATTCTAAGATCAACGATTGTAGGTCCCAGACAGAGGAAACATTTTGAAATCAGAGCTTGGAAGCCAGGAGTGGTGGTCAGAAAGTGGGATGCTTAAGACGGAGTTTTTGAACACAACTCCTGAAGGAAATAACTATAGGACCTTAGGGTTCAGAAGCTCCCCAGACCAAGCTTTCTATTTCTGAGTATAAAAAAAGCTTTTGGTATGTGTTACAGGGGTAGTTTGTGAAGAGAGAGAGAAAGGAAGCAGTGATAAAGATGCCTTAGACAGAAGGAAGTAGATTACTAATTATGTCAAGCATAAAGGAAAGGTAAATCAAATAAAGAAAACCAAAATCAAGGTCACAGAGATCTATGTGGGAAAGGAAAAGACTGGAAAGAGATTTATCCCACAAGGCAAGGTCATAACAGCTGATGTAGGTGAGTGAAGAGATTTAGAATCAGGGTTGAAAAGTAAGAACAGAAATACCTGACATGTCCTGACAGGTGTGGCTCAGCTGGTTGGGCATCGTCCCTCATAGTGAAAGGTCACTGGTTTGATTCCTGGTCAGGGCACATGCTGAGGTTGAGGGTTTGGTCCCTCGTTGGGGTGCGTACATCCGGCAACCAATCCATGTTTCTCTCTCACGCAAATATTTCTCTCCCTCTCTTCCTTTCTCCCTTCCCCTCTCTCCAAAAATAAATAAATAAAATCTTTTAAAAAAGAAAGAAATACCTGGCATTGTTGATCCATGGGGGCACTTCCCATAGGTGCTGTTAAAAATAGCTGATTTTAGGGCTCTTCGAAAGTCCTTGTTCATAACATCAGGAGTCCTTTGATCTCCGGCTACCACGTGTGATGATGAGACACATTCCTCTCAAAGAGAACTGTGACTACTCAGCAGTCATTTGTTTCAGGGGACATCAAGTAACAGTCAAGCCACGGGATGAGCTGGAATAATGAGACATTATCTGGAGCCACAGTTTCTCCAAACACAGGTATCCGGAAGAGCCGTGTGGGAGACCCCCGGCTGCTCAAGTAAAACTCAGTAAAATTTTATTAATGGCTTAGATTGCAGACTTTTTGTGGTTTACCGTTTACCCTTGAAAATAATCACTTATTAAAAATATCCAATAAAAAATAAGCTCAACATGAATTCTCATTGTGATGATGGCTGCACAACGCGATAGATGTGCTAAAAGTTATTAAATTATACACTTAAAATGGGCGCATTTCATGGAATATAAAAAGACAGCTCAAAAAGCTTTGAAACACTGAAGTCATATTTACTAAATATTATAATGCCATATTTGAAAATTTAAGTCAGGGTCAGACTGTGTTGATTTTTAAACTTATTAAATTAAAGCGGCTGACCAGGGCACGGTTCTGATCGAAGAAAAGCCCATCAGAAAAGAACGAGTTCACCCACTAAGGGTTCCCAGTACTAGTTAACACAAACCAGAAGTGCAAGGGCAACGTCGCTGGGAGTAACAGCAGGAGTTTGGGTGAGGCGCTGGGAAATTCCCCCCTTGCAACACTCATGGCCAGTGAGCCGTGTTTTCCTTCCCTCTCTCTCTCTTCCTCTTTCTCCGTCTTAAACAACTCCGCGAAATAAAATTTTGGTTTGTTGTTGGGCAACATTATTTCACACAGACATCAAACAGGCCAAAAATAGAGAAATAAGCCAACAGCCACGGCAGAAGCTAAAAAAGAGAGAGAAAGAAGCCTTTTGTCTTTGGCCGCTTTAACTGTCTCATGCAAAGCAACTACTTCTACTACAACTGAGTACGCACACACGAATAATTACTGGAATGCTTGGAATTCGATCGCTGTTTTTGTTCTTTTTGCCTTTTTTTTACGAGGCTGTTACTTCCTCCTTTCAGATTATAATGAACATGGTTACACTACAGGTAAAGTAGGACAGAGAACGCTCCAAAGGCTGGCTTGGTCATCTGAGATCCTTAACAGTGGCTGACTCCTGACAATTTGAAGGAAAATATAAAATGTGAATGAAGAATACAAACAGAACTTTCCTTTTAAAAGTATTTTTAGCCCTGGTTGGGTAACTCTGTTGGTTAGAGTGTGGTCCCAATACACCAAGGTTGCAGGTTCCGTCCCTGGTCAGGACACAAACAGGGATCAACCAGCGAATGCACGAACAAGTGGAACAACAAATTGATCTCTCTCTCTCTCTCTCTCTCTCTCTCGCTCCCCCCACCCCCCTCCCCTCTGTCTCTAAAATAAATAAATAAATAAATAATAAAAATAAATTAAATTAAAGAATTAAAGTATTTTCAAGAATAAAAAAAGTAGGGCTTTGGAAGTTTGGGTCTTTTCCTCCTCTTTCGTAAACCCGGCTGCGGTTTTGGTTGGGTGGGGAGAGCGCATGCCGTCTGTGAGTGGCGCACATTCGGTTAGGGGGACTCTCTGCATGCAGGGGGCCGTGTTTGGATCCTGGGGTAGGAAGTGGAGGGTAAACAGGTCCTGGTGGACTTTTGCTTTATTTGAGCTTAACTTCTTTTTTACTGTCTAGTCATCCTCATCGGTCTTCTGCTTCTTGGTGTCCACATCCTCATCCTCATCATCTTCAGCTGCCCATTTGCCGGTAGCTGCCTCAGCTTCCTCGTCTTCATCTCCATCCTCTTCTTCCCCACCTTTCTCCTCTTCTTCATCTACCTCACTGCCAGCCTCCTCCTCCCCATACTTCTCTTTAAACTTTCCTTGCTGGATGGGCTTTACTGCTGGAAGTGTAACAGTCTTTAATGCTAAAGTGGGAAGGCAGCTAGGAGATGGTCGTAAATTTTGCTGACGGGAGACGGGCCAAGTAAGAACTTGCACGTAGAGCAGCCTGCTAGCTAAGTCATCATTCCCACCCAGAAAACTGCATATCTGGAGTGTGACTGGAGCAGCAATTTGAAGGCTCAGCTGGCCTGGTTTCTAAAGCTTTTGGAAAACCCTTAGCGAGGACACAAGTGTGCTGACGTGGGGCCCGTTGCCTCACGATCTTCTCACAGCCATTATTTTGCAATGCTTACTCATGACAGTGAGCAGTCACTGGGTATCCCAGGCTGACACTGTGTTACTGAACTTTTTATGCTCATTGCCAAACTGAAATGTCTGAAACACCCAGCGGTGGCAGGCAAACTGAAAGTCTCCATCCCGAGCGTCTCCTTTCTGCAGTAATTAACAATCTGCGCCCAGTCCGGTCTCCCTGCTCTTCCTCACGTGATTCCTGGCCGCCCTGCTGCACCCTGTGGCCTGGCCAAACCAGACCCCACGCACCTCCCCGTCTTGGCTCCTGCTGCACCTTTCCAGGGGCCAGCTCCGAGGCAATCTCTCCTGAGGACATCCTGGTTCTTCCCCTTAAGTAATCATGTGACGTAGGGAAGTTCCTTCGCCATCTCTGGAAAATGAGTCAATAGTTCTCTGGGTGGTGGTTTGGCAGTACATGCTCAATAAAAACTAATACCATTCCTGGCTATTCTAGGAGAGTAAAATTAGATCACTTTCCTCTGCGTGGAATGCGTTCCATAACTTAGCACTTCCAAACTCTCTCGCATTTTTACTCATTATTTCACGTGGCAGCTGTCTTGCCTAAATCCTCGCTGGGGGAGACAAGGCTCTATTCTATTTTGAAGTCCTCTTAGAATGTCTACTCGGTTGTGGCGCAAGACTATGCAGGTTTTGAATACGCAACAGTTTGGGGGCAGTTGGGTTTGTTGACATCACTGTTTGCAGTTCCATCAAGTAGCGGTAATGGGGCCAGAACAGGTGGCTAGGATGTAGGGACATTTTGATTGGGCTGTCAGACCTGTGTGACTGTGCCTGGCCACTGTGTGCGGGTTGTCTCCTTGCATCATAAGAGCCCTTAATTACCTTATTAATCAAAACAGAGGGCTTTCCATACAGTCTGATACGTGAAATTTCTGTTATTCGTCTTGATTACTGACACCCAGTTGCCTTTCCAGAAGCTTGAGACATCCTCAACTCTTCCTTCTTTGCCTTCCTCACAACTACCGTATTTTTCCATGTATAATGTACACCTTTTTGCCCCAAATTTTTGAGGAAAAAATAAGCACACACCTTATACCTGGGAATAATGATTGCATAATGTGGGCACGATGATCACGTAACAGAAAAGTGGGTGTTCATTACACATGGCAAAATACTTGTATATTGTCGGCCACACTCGTAGGCTCTTCCTCGTCCGTTATTCTCTGGTGCGGCTTCTCCTCCAAACTCCAGGCTTTAGTTCAGGGTCCCATCGTCTCTTATCCGGAGCTTTACGATAACTTCACAGTGGGTCTCCTTGTCTCTCCTAATTTCCTTGCTGCTGCCTGTTACATTTTCGATCAAACAACCATCTTATTAGGTTACTCTCCTTTCTAAAACCTTTTAATGATTTGCCGTTATTGATAGAAAAAAATAATCCCTTCCCCCTATGGAGTCCTTCACAGTGAAAACCCTATCTCCTTTCCCATCGTTGTCCTTCCTCACTTTCCCCCTCGCACCTTCACCCCAGTTATTACTTGCAGGCTCCGTGCTCTTTCAGACTTCCTTTCGATATACTGTTTTCTTGCCTGAAATGCCCTTCTTCACTTCTCTTTTTATCAATAGTACATAGCGCTTTGGAAAAAAGGCTCTAGGTCAGATGCCTTCATTTGAATTCTGAGTCTTCTGCTTGTTAATTGGGATGTTGGGCAAGTAGTTTAACCTCTGGAGCTTCACTTTCCTCATCTGTAAAATGGAGATGACAACTATCACCTTCAAGAGCCTGTGTGAAGGTTGAATAAGAAAGTACATGTATTGTACCTTGTGGTACCTAGCACAGAAAGAAGGCCCGATAAATGTTAGCTATTGCTACCACTTGAAATTCAAGCATCATAAGAAGTCATTGCTCTCTTGGCCTCTGTGGTAGGTGTAGGGTGGCTCCTCATAGATGCCCACCCTAATCCCTAGGACCTATGAATAGGCTCTTTGCACAGTAAGGGGACTTTGGAGATGTGATTACATTAAGGCTCCTGAGATGGGAGAGTGTTCTCATTATCCAGATGGGTCCAAACTGATCATAAGGGTCCTCATAAGAGGAAGGCACGTCAGTCAGAGAGAAGAGAAGGTAACGTGAAGATAGAAGCAGAGATGGAAGTGATGCAGCCATGAGCCAAGGAATGCTGGCAGCTTCTGAAAGCCGGAAGGGGGAAGGAGTGGGTTCTCCTCTGCAACCTCCGGAAAAAACCAGACCTGTTAACAGCTGGACTTTAGCCCCCTTAGACTCACTTCTGACGTCTGACCTCCAAAATTGTGAGAGAATACATTTGTGTTGAATTAAGCCACTAAGTGTGTGGTAGTTACAGCAGTGGCTCTCTTTCTCTCTCCCTCTCTCCCTCCCTCCCTCCCTCCCCCTCCCTCCCTCCCTCTCCCCCCCCCCATTCTCTCTGAAGCATGCCCTCTCCTCCCCCCCAGGCACATATATCTTCACTTCCTTTCTCCTAAGTTCCAAGGACACTTCTTTTGACTCTGTGACTTGTTTCCTCAGCCCACACAGCTCAGGTGAGTCACTTCTTCCATACCCCCCTTCTTCTACCTCTGTGATTTTCTAAATAAAATTTTGCTTGTATTTGAGTCCTGGCTCCGAATTCTTCTCAGCCAGAACTCAAGTACCAAGGCTGCTGAATGGAGGTCCAAGTGGCAGTACCGTTCTGGGGCTGTTTCACCACCAGCAGAACCAGCCCCTGCTATGTGGCGTGGGCACCTGTCCTTCGAGGGCCATACCTTCTCTTTGTTCCTCTCTTCAAATACTGATGAAATTGTGCCCCTGCCTCTGTTTCGTAGAGAAAGTGAGGACCACAGGAGGAAAACAGTCTGTGGACGGTGGTAAACTGGGAAGTTCCAAGCTGAGTCTAAATGGCCCCAGAGACAAGTTCAAGTGGAGGAGATCTGCAGCGTAACCTTCTGGGCAATATTTTTCTACTGTTAAAGCAAATGGAGAAATTTGGAGTAAATCCATCCCCAAATGAGCAAGAAGCCCTAGCCCATCTGATGCACTGAGAGAAGATAAGGAAATCCATTCCAATGGATTTTAAATAGGTGAAGGAGAATCAGCTTATGAGTCTTCTTCACACAACTTAAGAAAATGGAAAAAAATGTGAAAGAAGGAGGGACTGGCCAGGAAGCCAGAGACCTCCAAAGGGGTCAAAGGAAGTGACCCCTTTGGGAAAGACCATGAACACCAGCAAGAAGGTCAGAGGGAATAATAACAAAGGACCTGAAATGGAAAAAAAATGTTACAGTAGTAATAGGAAATAAATGCAACTTCCTGGAAAGATTGGCTGAATCCCACAGCATTTACCTGTAGGTATGTCATTTAAAAAAATTATTGATTGATTTGAGAGAGAGAGAGAGAGACACGTCAATTTGTTGTTCCACTTATTTATGCATTCATTGGTTGATTCTTGTATATGCCCTGACAGGGGCATTGAACCTGGTGTATCAAGAAGACGCTCTAACCAACTGAGCTACCTGGCCAGGGCTGTAGGTATGTCATTTTTAATTTATAGGTCTCCCTCATTAGATTGCGTGTTTTTTAGGAGCTGCTGCTTTTTGTTACTGTTTGAAACCACCTCCAATCCCCACCTCCACATTCCTAGCACAATGCCTGGCACATTCTTAAACTCCCATCAATATTTGGTGAAGGGAAGTATATGGTCTCAAGTGTGATTTTGTTTTGATTGGATTCAGCTTGTGGAAAAATGGAGGGAGCAGTCATGGATTCTCAAATAAGGTCCTGTATCTGGCAAGCACGGGTCTGGGAGATGTGTTAGAGGAAATGATTGAAAACAGGTCTGGGGACTGTTGTAGAAAAGGAGAAGTGACTGTAATTGGAGGAGTGCCTGGCCCTGTAGTATTTTATATGGTGAATATTTCACTGGACTCTGGTCTGTGCTTTTCAAAGATGTGATAGAGCTAGAAAAGATCCAGGGGAGGACATTAAAAATGATCAAGGGCAGAGAGAGTTATGTAGGGTGGTAAAAATAAAAATGATTCCATTTGCAAAAAAAGTGTTAAACTCATAAAGAATAGTCATGGCTTATTTTCTCAAATCCTGAGAAAACAGAAATAGCTAATATTGCTTGAAGCCTGACAGTTCTTCCAACCAAAATAAAAGGAAATGTCTCTTTATATAGCATGCACTGAAATCTAGAATCCAGGACTCCAAGAGGTGGCGCCCACCAAAATGTGAATATTAAGGGCTGAGCTGCATGAAGGGTCAAGCCAGCTCGGCAGCTGCCTGAGGTGCCCAAAGAGACACAAATCACTACAAAATATGTCAGAATATGGTGTCTGCAAGCTCAGGTTTTCCACGCACAGCTTCTTACAATTTTATGTCTGTAAAATTTGTCTTGACCTGTTAAAGTAAACAGTGCCCTTGAGTGGAATTTCAAGATAAAAAAAAAATGCCTCCTCGCCACTTTGGAATGTTTTAGGATCGCACAGGTAAGTGGCTCCATCAACTAACTCCTGGGCTGGACAGAAGGGATGGCCTCAGTTAACCAGAAGCACATGGTTTATTTTCTTATCTACATTTTAATCTCTGTAATATACCTTACATAACTTCATGTACGGACTCAGCATGACGCAGTCCATGACGCAGCGAGATTCCAGCCCTCCCATGTAAGATAAAGTACGTGAAGTTACGTAAGGCATATTACAAGTGGGTCAAAAAAAAAAAAAAAAATCACAAGAGGAAACTCTAGAGAGAACAGGAACACAGAAAAGTGAGAATTATTGTGCTGATATTGTTCCAAGACATAGAACTTTACATTTGCTAGTGGAAATAAAACACCAAGTTTACCTTAAGTGAATATTTTTTATTGATACAATATCATTTAATGCATTTTCCATTTAGAAATGTTGAACACCTATTTAAAGACTATTATGTTGAAGGACTTCCAGTCTGGGAAACTGAAGTTCTCAATTATATCCTAACTGTAGGCTTAGGAGAGAGTTTTGTGAAAATTCATAGCAACTTATCAGTAGCAATTTGGAAATGTTTCAAGATGATAGGCGTCCTTGGGTAAGCTAGCCCACTGGTTGTGAGCAAATGAGCTGGAGCGTGTGCAAGTTCTTTGAAACTTTTCATTGCTGGTCCCTCCCTGCTCTGTCCCTCCTACTTGCTGTGCTGGTTATGATATTACCATACAGTCCAGGTCACAGAGAAACTGTGGCCGGGTCCCTTAGGGCAGCCCTCCGAACGAGGCGGTCAGGAAATTGTCCCCTGGGACGGCATGCCTGGTGGCCGGGAGACACTCAGTTCCCAGCTTGTCTCCTGAATGCCTGGTGTTCTGCAGCCCAGGCTGCAGGGACCAGAGACTGGCCTTGAACTCTGGCTGACAGGCTGTCAAAACTGGTTCTACCCACCTTGCACCTGATTCTGATTCTCAGCAGGCCCCTTCCCGGAAACTGAACCCTATTTCTAACCATCTTTCTTATGCCTCAGGCTCTTCCGAGTCATGACCTTGCGGAGCCCCAAACAAAGCAGAGAAGTAGGATTCCTGGATCTAAGTATTTCCTCCATCTGGCCGACAGAGAGCCTGCCTGGAATTGTTGGAGCCTGGCGTTGCCTTGGGTCACGCCTCTTGCCCTTTCGGACTCAGCCAGATTTGAGCGTAACCCCCTCCTGCCCTCCCTGCCCAGGGAGCTTCCCAACAAGGTGCTCACCTTTACTGTGTTTTGCTCTTTACTATGCATTGTGTATATACACATATATTTCACATATATAAGTAAAGAAACATAAATGTTTTTGAGGCTGTTTAAATGAAGGGAAATAACCATCGCCTCTCATAATCTACCCCATAGTACAGTTTTCAAAAGACAGATCACGCGGTGAGCATGTACCATGGTGAAGTTGCTTTGGAAAAGAGCATGGCTCTACCTCATAATGTTAAACGCAGCGTTGTCTTATGACCCAGCAGTTTCACCCCTAGGAACAAGAGAAACAAAAATTTACATCCATGCAAAAACTTGTACATAAATGTTCACAGCAGCATTATGTATAGTAGCCAAAATGAGGAAATAACTTAACTGTCTGTCAACTGGTGAATGGATAAACAAAATGCGGCGTCGCTGTCTAATGGAATATTACGTAAAGAGGAATGGAATTCTGATACACGTTACAACATGAATGAGCCAGCGAATGCGCAGCGAATGATGCCAGTAACATATCAGGACACTATTGTATAATTTTATTTATATGAAAGGCCCAGAAAAATAAAACAGAGAGAGACAGAAAGTAGATTGATGGTTGCCTAGGGTGGGGGGTGGGATGGGTGATGTCTGTGAGTGACTATTTCTTTTTGGGATGCTAAAAAAATGTTCTAAAATTACATAGCAGTGATGGTAGTGCACTCCTGTAAATACACTAGAAGCCACCGAATTGTACACTTCCAATGGGTAAGTTCTATAGTACGTGAATTATATCTCAATACAGCCATTTAAAAAAGATAAAATATGATGTTGAAAAATATTTTTGAGAAGTTTTGATTACACAAAAAATTCATTCTGATCATTAAAAAATCAAACACTACAGATAAAGTTAAATTCTCACTTAATAAAAAACTCCAACACTTTCACGCTCCCTGAAGATGAACAACTACTCATTTTTCTAGGCCTTTTCCTTAGAGAGATGCATAGATATATATAGTGTGTGTGTGTAGGTTTTTAAATCAATTTTTGAGAGGCAAACATCTTTATATATTATTAATAAAATTACAGATGAGTTGCCTAACAAATACTGAAACAAGTTATATAAATAATGGTCATGTATATTGAGGAAGAAACCAAACCACATCCCAATAAATCTCATCCAGATTCTGAAATTTAGGGGAGAGATTAGTAATCTAAAAATAGGAATACATGGACAGATCTTATCACATCCTAGAGGTTACCACGTAGAAATAAGTGTTCCAATCCCCAATTTTTAAAGTGTATTTTAATAACTATAGGCAGGGAGATCTAGAATGACATTTCCCATCTCTTATAATTAAGCCAAGGAAAGGATTACTCGAACTACTTCCGAAGAATGTTAAGAGATTTTAGTTGACCTTGCCTAGAGTTTATAATATATTCTTTAAGTTGTTCTTTACAATGGATATTTGTTCTTTAGTGATAGTTACGTTATAGTTTTTGCCCCAAAAACTATAGAACATTTGGTGAAGCAGATTAACAAACCAGAAATGACAATGTATATTCTAAAAGGTTCTTCCAGAAAGATACAAACCTCTGACTCAAGTTGTGCATTCAAGTTTAAATGATGTATGAAGTAGATTGTCATTCGGTTCCTGTATGCATTATACCCCCTGAAGAGGGTCGCTGCCGGTTTCTGACGGGATAATATTAATCTTATTATCTCGAAGATCAGCAAGAAAGCCTCATTCAGTGTTGCTGTGTTCACAGAGGATGACATTTATTCCTTGGGACGCAGCATCTAAAAGATCGTGATGGGACATGTCTTCTGTGTGGCTAAAGGTCAGCTCGGCCCCCTGCAGAACCCTGCTCCCAGAACTTGCGACTCAAGGTCCTTCTTACACGAAGAGCAAGGCCATCATGGGATAGTGTTAGGTGCCTTTTCCTTTGCTCCGTCATGGTTGCCAAGGAGACAGATTCATCCAGTGTGGGTACCTGTCCCATTCCAGTGTGCAGACGCAGAGGCTCCGCCCGGGACCGGATTCCAGCCTCCTGATAAAGCTGCCTGTTCTGGGAAAGAAACGCCACCACTTGCATCGAAGCCTGCTGACTGCAGTTCAGAGCGACGATCTGTTGACTCCTCGTCATCAGCCCCAGCAGAAAAAGAGGTGATAGAAACACCTGCAATGCCTTTCACCGCGGAAATGACTGTGTTCGGATCTTGGGTGTGCTTAACGTCAAGTCCTACCCTGTGCGTTCCCTCTACTGGGTAGTTAGGAGCTTTGGAAGGCTGTGTTCGCCAAGTCAGTTGACCCCCTGGGGGCGGCAGCACAGGCTACGTGAGGAGGGTAAACAGCGACTCTGTTCTCAGGAGCCCACATCGCAAGGGGCTCCTTGCGGGTTTTCCAGGTTACGAGCTTCATGGGTGGGAAAACAGGCAGAGGACAGGAGAGGGTGCAATCAGCCTTCTTTCGCAGCGAGTGCGGCCTGCCTCACTTCTTTGGTGAAGTTACTGGTCAGGAAGGGTGTGTTTACAGTGTGGGGTGGGCTTGGTTCCCCCAGGAATACAACATTGTCCCAGGTCTCAGCAAATGAGAGGGGTGCAAAGTCACTCAAGGGGGAAAGGACGGCCTTCAAATCCATCCAAGAACAGGAAGGATCGCGCATCAGGGAGTGGACCACCTGGACCATGTGGAGACCCGCCGTTGGTGAGGTGGCAACATACAGAAACCAGGTGAAACTGAGCAGCAGTCCTGGAAGACTCCTCATGAGTCACTTCTGGCCCCTTAAATCAGTTTTTAAAAATTGTTTTTTTTTCTTTTTTATTGATTCTAGAGACAGGGGAAGGAAGGGAGAAAGATAGGGAAAGAAATATCAATCAGTTGCCTCTTGCATGTTCCCCAACCGGGGACCAAACCTGCAGCCCAGGCATGTGCCCTAAGAATCGAACTGGTGACCTTTCGGTTTGCAGGACAAGGTCTCACCAACTGAGCCCCACTGGCCAGGGATGTTTGTATTTTTTACTTTTATTTTGTCATACAGTATTTTATTCTGCATTTTTTATTCTTTTCATTTTTGAGAGCTTTCCACGCCAGCCTGTATAAGTGGGCCCTATTCTTTTTAATTGCCATATAGTATTCTGTAGTATAGATAGACAGACCCTAATTTATGTAGCGTTTTCTTACTGGTGGATATTTAGGTTGTTCACAGTTTTCCATTTTGCAATAAATGCGGGGATGAAGATCTTTGCAGTTGTCTCTTTGTGTATATGTCTCACCATTTCTCCTGGGTAGACACTGAGAAGTAGGATAGCTAGACCATAAAATACGCACATTTTAATTTTAAAAGTATTGTCGAGTTGCTGCTGACGTGGCCACACAGTTTATACTCTGTCTGGCGGTGGCTGAGACTATCTGTTTCCTTATGCCTCGACGTAATGTGTGTGTATATTGGATAAACACTTCACATAACAGATGTTTATATTTTGCAAGCAAATCACTGGAAAGTAGATTCTTATTTCCACAATTACTAATGAAATTGAACATCTTTTCATAGGATTGCCTTTTCATATTATTTCCCCCCCTTTTTTTTTTCTGTTGGAGTGTTTACCTTTTTATTTTTGATCTTCAGTAGTTCTTCATATGTATTTTGTGTAATAAATACCTGCATAAATATCTCTACGCACATCTGTCTCTATATACAAATATTTCCTTCCTAGTCATTTCTGTATGATTTTTGCTTTTTGTGTTTTCTGTAAGGCTTTCTTTCCTGCCAATTCTATAACATATGATCTTGGTAGGGATTTTATTTTATTTTGTTTTGTTTTGTTTTGTTTTGTTTCGTTTCGTTTCATTTCATTTCATTTCATTTCATTTCATTTCATTTTCTAAATGACTAGACAATTGTCCCAGTGCTGCTTTTGTTTGTTTTTATTTCAGCTTTTAAAAATGCATTTTTTAATTTTTGTTTTCCCAGTGCTATTTATTGAATACATTATCTTTTTCTCTACTATTTCGAAGCACCATTTTTTCATATGCCGAATTCCCATATCAGTAACAACTTTTAATCTTATGTATGGAAGTGAATCTGAAACCCGCAGAAGGAGGATGTCTGTGACCACTGAATGGGGCTGGCTCTCTGCACTGCCTGGCGATGGGGTTTTCCAGCAAGGAAATCATGGGGACTTCCCCAAACCAGAGCTGTGCTTTTCAGCATTAGGCAAATCAGTTGGCAGTGAAATACTGCACATCTTAATAATATTAATTGATTGAGCAATTCATTACGTCATTTTAGCTTTATCTTTCCAGAAAATTAAGGTCGGGGTATTTGTCCCCCAGTTTCCTCCCTGTGACACCCCTCAGATGGCAGGTGTCCCTTAACGAAAGGTCGCTGCTTCCCTTGGACTCTGGTGACCTCTGGTAACCTCTCTCTCCCCTTGTTGCCTTGGTCCTCCGCGGCTGTCAGTGCTGGGTCCTCGCAGGATTCCCGTACCTTTCCTACACCTTTGTCACTAGTCCAGTGGTGCGCTGGTAAGTAGCTGGGGGAAAGGAGGAAAAGGGAGAGAGCCCTAATGTGCAGCATTGGCCCACGGCTGTGGTGTAACGATTCCCATCATGCCAATGTCAAGCTACCGCTGAAGTCCCGAGACACGGAGTTGGGAGGAAGTGCCAAGAACCAGCTTTTGTAAGCTGTTGTGACCCAGCTGCAGCACAACCACCGAAACAGTCACTTGGTAAATAAATCATTTTAAAATTATCCTAGTTCGAATGCGCCACTTGATTCTTATTTGACCCCAGGCTGATTGATGCTGATACCATCCTGGAACATTGCTCAGCCAGAGACGGAAAGGAGCTCTCTTTTCCATGGGACTTTTATCTGGGAGGATGTGAGCCTAGAACTTCAGAGGCTGTTTGAAAACACTAAGACGTGGAGGTCGACAAATTCCTGGTGATACCATTCGAAGCCCTGGGTAGAGCAAATGCTTGAAATAAACTGTGCCCTGAAGTAGGACGTGTCCTGATGGAGAAGGAAGGAAATGTCTTATAAATGCACTGTTCTGCTCATGGAAAATGCCAGAATGTGGTGTTATAGCAAGTAGGAAGCATTTTGAAAGGTTGCTGCTATGACCACACACACACACACACACACACACACACACACACACACACACACACGAAGGCAGTGAAGAAATGTGAAAAGCAAACAAAAATCTGTTTGATGGTGGAGTTTATTGCTCTACTTGCCTGGAAAGTGAAAGGCAAAACAAAACGAAACGAAACATGTATCCTGCAAAGAGAAGGAATCCTCCAAGCTCTTCAGGTTCTGTCTTTAAATGTTTAAATACACACGGCTGTGAAATCCAAAAGAAAGGAGAGACAAAGAAAGAAAGAAGCTGTGCCTTGGCCTGTCCAGTAATATGAACTAACACGTTTTTTCTCTCTTTCTGTTTTGTTTACTCCTTTGCTTTGCTTTATATTTTTGCTGAAGCCGGTTTCCTTGGGATTCTACCACCTGCACGCAGGGTATTCTAAGGAGAGCAACTGCGTGGCGCGGCCTGGCCCTTCCCTGGTGGCAGCCACTTCCTCCTCGGTTTCTCCATTCCAGCCGCACTGGTTTTCTTCCAGTCGCTCAGAAGCTCTCTGTGCTCCTCTGCCATAATTACTTTGCACGTGCTGCCACTGCAGCCCGGAGCATTCTTCCGCCCTTTTGACCCAGTTAACTCCCACTCATTTTCCAGATCTCTGTCTAACACCACTCGGGTAGCTTGCTTCCACGTGGCCCTGGACGACTTACACGTTCTGGAGTCTGTGTAGTTCCCTCCCCTTGACTCTGGCTCGGCCCTGGGGCTGCTGTCGCCAGGAGGATTCAGCACATAACCAGGCTGTACCAGTTCCAGGCCTGAAGAAAGGTGGCAGATTCTGCTTCTGTGTTCCTGAGCCAGCATGTGGAAGGTCCAGTCCCCTACTGGGGAGACCGCATGGAGAGACTGCGTGGGAGAACCCTCGCTGCACCCCAGCCTGCGGGCCAGCTGAATGCAGTCATGTGAGTGACCGCCAAGTCCAACAACGAAACGGACCAGTGGAGCTGAGCCCAAATGACAAGACCGTGAGCAAATAAATGCGTTTTGTTCTTCAAGGTTGTTGCTGTAAGTCATTACGTTTTGGTAGGTGGTTGTGCCGCAGTAAATAACTGAACAAGAAGAAAACTCCTAAAGAAAACTCCTCCGGCATTCCTAGACCAAGCCGACCCCCATTAGACGTTGTCACAGTGCTGTGGACATCCCTTTTACAACACTTAGCACAATCTGTAAGGCGCACTTAGCTCAAGAAAGACTTTCTTTTTCAGGGGGCCCCTACCTGTGGTAAATTCAAGAACTCCAGGATTATTTTCGCCACCCAGACTCATCGGTCTGTGTCATTGCGGTTGTGAGGCTGGGCCTGCCCACCCAAGGGCCTGGGTCCCTGCTTCCATTCTTGCGAAATCCGCGTCTGATCCTCTGCCTGTAGGCTCCATAGAAGTTCTTGCATGGAAAATTGTCGCAGTAAAGGTCCCGCGTTTCCCCCCACTCCCCCATTCATGGTTCTTCTTTTAAGCATTAGGCACCATTAATAGGAAAACGAGATATGAAAAGATTCGTGGTTTATAGCATTTGGATTTACACAGCAGGTTTCAAAGTACACTTAGGGGAATAAATCTGTGCTAACTTTGGCAATCCTGCAAAGTACAGAGCCTTCCAATCCTACAGGGTTTTGTGGTGAGTCATTCAGTTAAAACAGGAAATCCATACCGGTAATAAAGCTTTGCACAAGAACTCTATGTTCTTTTTAAAATTGATTGTTTCTAGGTGGTTACTGCAACTAACATTATCAAAAGAATAGACTTCTGTTATGCTATAAAATGATGCTTTCTGAGAAACTGTTCCTGGTTTTATTTTTGTTAAAATTCGACACAGGAGATTTATTATGAAGAGTACTACAGAGGACCAGAACTTTTCATACATGAATTCTGTTGTTTTCATTGCTTAATATTATAGATCATTAATATTGGCCAGCTTGGACATTTTTGGTTGCTGCGCTGGCAGGGAAATGGCCCATGGAGACCCAAGTGTCACGTACCTTAGGGTCTGCTGTCTTGGCATCCCAAAGCTTCAACCTTGGGGAGTGAAGTCAGACAAATTCCCAAAACCCGTCCTCTCACTCACGTGCTCGTCACCCACCCTCCACTTACCTCGAGAGACAGACTGCTATATTCTTCCTCGCCAAGCTGTCACCTTCTTTTTCCATTGACACGGCTTTAGCGCAGGCCTTTGGGCTTCCGTGGTGCCCTCATAAGCGGCTTTCTTGCCTTGAGTCTCAGCTTCACTCCATACACCTCCAAGTCCACTGTCCACCATTCTACTGGAGGGATCGGTCACTCTTTCTCTTAAAAACTTTCCATGACTCGCCCTGACTGGTGTGTCGTCCTGCAAACCGAAAGATCGCTGATTCAATACCCGGTCAGGCTGTATGACTGGGTTGTGAGCCAGGTCTCCAGGTGTGGGTACGTGAGAGGCAACCGAGTGATGTTTCTCGGGCACATCAATGTTTTTCTCCCTCTCCTCTCCTCTCTTCTCCTCTCTCTAAAATAAATAAAATCTTAAGAAAAAATCTTCCCATGACCCACCATTCTCTGCAGCAGAGGTAACTTCTGGTCCACAGACACTTAACATATACATGGACAAGGGGCCAGAACCCCTCTGAAGTTGTGGAGACAAGTGACATGAATACGAACCATTTCTTGGGTGAGGGCCTGTAGCTTTCATCACAGATTCTCAAAAAAATCTATGGCTCAACGAGAGGGAAGAACCATTGACCAACAGGACAAAAACAGATTCCTTGGCATGCGACGTGACTGTCTAAAAGGCAGTGGGGGTGGCGGAAGGATGCTTCAAACGCCACAGGCCAGAAGTGCAAGTTCCTTTGCCGTGCAGGTCAAAACACGACTTGGTGCATCCTCCCCATAGGAAAGCCAAGTTTTCCACGCCTTCAGGTTTGCACAGTGGCATCTCGTGCTGATGCAGCCACCTGATCAGGTGTTTTTGGAAGGACCATCCCTCTCAGAATGGCCTCTCCCAGCTGTCCTGAGAGGGTTGGAGCTGCTCTGTCTCGCTAACAGCCTGCCGGTGCAAACTACGAATTCACTTTCTCAGGGTAGGTGCGTCCCCTGCCTGCCCCGGGGATGTTTACCTAGTTGCCTTTTTTCCAGGCTTTCGGTATTCCAGACGGTGTGAAACAGTCTCAGTACAAGTCTAAGCAATCAGGATGGAATTCCAGGTGGAATCCAAGAACCGTCTCGGTGACCTGACTCAGTCTGGCTTTCCCAGACAGGGTAAGGCTCCCAGATTATTTGAAGCTCTGTCCCTCATCCATGATCTGCCTGGTGCCTCCCCTTCTCTGCCGTGTGTCCTGCATTCCGACCTAATAAAGCATGCAAATGTCCCTGAGCCAGCCACGAACTTTCGAGACTCTTTGCCTTTGACTTCGCAATAATATCAATATGGTAATAGTAATTTAAAATTCCAACCAAGCTCTTCGAGGTAGCTAATATTATCCTTAGTTCAAAATGAGGAAAGTGAGGCCAGTAGGTGTTCATTAATTTGCCCACACTTGACAAAGGAAGTAAATGCCACCTAGAATTTCCTCTTTCTTCCTAGTAAATCCAGCTCTGACTTCTCTAGGTAGAGCTAGGTATTTAACCCTCTACGTTTCCATAACATTTTCAAACATAGTAACATATATTTCTTATAGAAAACTGAGAGAGCTAGAAAAATAGTCCTCAGTAGTACATGTACCCAAGTTAAGTCATTGTTAGTGTTTTTGTAACTATTCCCATAGACTTTCTCATATTGTTATAATCATTCTGTGTATATTGTTTTGTATTTTACTTTCTTTGGCTGGTAACTTAACACAAACATTTCCCCCTACTATTATACAGTTTCGCAATACCTTTGCTTTGTCAGTTAGCGTACTTCTGGATGCGAGTAAGAACGCAAATTGCCATAAATAATAAGGAATATATAATAATCACTATTATTGCTATAACAGAAATTACAAAAGTAGGGCACTCTCACGGTGTGCTATAATTTGGGTGCTACCCTATTTTCCTACAGTTTTACCTGTTCCCCGTGCCTTCTCCCTTTTCATGGGCTGACATTGCCCTCAGGCACCTCAGAAAGCAGGCTGGGGCAGGCTGTTTGTTGCTGGAGCATGGCAAGAGAAGGGGAAAAATGCTACCCTGACAATGAAATACACTTCCACTTTCCATCTGACTGGGACATTTTTAGGTAATGCGCTCCCTCCCAGACAAAGAATAGTTCCCGGGAAAATTTAACCCTAACCCTAAACTTGGCTTAAATTTGGGCTCGAACCCGTCACTGGCCACCTTCCCGGATAGAACTGCGATCTTTGGTTCATTTGGAATCGACCTTTAGAGCTGAGGATGGGGTCAGCTTGACTGCACCGGTGAGGCGTGTACACTGGCGGAAAAATTGGGGTTCTGTTAGAAAGGAGCAAGGCAGGGGTGGGGTGCAGATTGACTATTACAATTTTATTTTTGCGTTTGCTAATTTGGTGGGGAACATAGTTCCTTGTTGCTACCTTAGCTACCATGCCTAGAGTCCCCTTCACACACCCCACTGTGGCACGTCTGTACTGTCTGGTGATTATTTGCTAATCTGTGGGTATCTTATAGATGATGGGCTTCTATGAGGGTAGGGAGTCTGTAGGGCTGATATTTGCCCCCTCTGGGCTTAGCAGATGTTGTATAAATATCAGCTCAATAAGTGATTCAATGGCAGAATGGACGAATAAATACAGCGAAAAACATACACAGTACGATGGTATTTAGGGTAGTCATGGAACGTAGAAAATGGTGTTATAATCAGGAAGAGATAGAGATTCTTTTTTTCAGCCAGTCTTTGTTGAGGTCTCACTATGCGTTACCTGCTGAGGATACCGCAGGGAACAAGACAGACGAGGCCTGCCTTCATGGAGCTTCAGTTCTGAAGGGGAGGAGATGCTGAAGGAAGGAAGGGCTGTGAGTCGGTTTGACTAAGCAAAGTGCGGGGAGTCTGGGGCTGCGTGTAGTCGGGGTGGCTCGAGGCTTTGCCCAACTAGCCGCTGCTTCCCTGCCTCCAACCAGCATCAGATGTTACTCTGCACCTTCTGCTTACGCTGCGACAGACAAGCAGCTCAGGGCAGCGAAAGGCAGAGGCCGAGCCAAGGTTTGCACCCGCCGTCTGCGCTCTGCTTTCCAGTTGCCCCTCTTCGCTTGCGATGATGACACTGCCTCCGGCTCTGCGGTTCCTCGGCCGGTCCTGCTGGGAGAGCCGGCCGACCGCGAGCACGCGGTGGCGACTGGGGCGGGTGCCCGGGGCTCTGCCGCCCGCAGTCCGCTGCGGAGCCGCTGCTGCGCCCGCTGCCTGGCAGCCGGCGCCCTGCCCTGCTTTCCAGGGGCAGGCGTTGTGCTTCCATGGAGATATCCAGTCGCAGCTCCCTCACTTCTCAGTAAGGCACCGAGGGGGCGTAGTTTTCTTCTTATATAACAGGAAAAAAAGCAAGCGAGCTTGCTTTCCAACCCAAGATGGGCTTTTGGATGGGGATTTTCAGATGTTACGCGCGCTCTCGATTTTTAAGAAGGGGAATGCCTGCCTTATTGAAGGACATTTTACAAAGGTCAACGAGCCTGTTAATGACATCTGCGTTCTTTGAGAAGAAAATCCATGGTTCCGTGCTGGCTTGGAAGCACTTTAGGTCCTTGAGGTGTTTTCCCGTGGTTTCTCCAGGACAGGAACCTGACCTACTTGGGAGATGGGGGATTACTTCACCCGGGGAAATGATATTTCTGTTGAACCCTAAATGATGAGCATGATTTCTCAAAGCAGGAGAGGCTTGAGGAGGGCAGCATTCCGGGCAAGGAAGACGTTTATGTGGAAGCCTCGACACCTCAGGCAAGCAGGAGCTGGGGACATGCAGGGAACTGAACGTTTCGCATGCTTGGTGTGCAAAGAGTGAGGAGGAGGGGTGCGACGTGGGGCTGGCGATGGAAACGAGGGTGAGATCTTGTGCAGACGGCGCTGTGGGTTTAGGATTCAGGCCTGGTTTGGAATTAAGGTCATCACCAGAACAAAATGTGTGTGCATAATTCTTTTCTGCTCTTAAGGTTCCATTCAACAGTTAATTGACATTACAAAGTAAACTGAATTTTAATTTTCATTTCAAATTAGAAGATTGAATTTTTAAAACTCCTCATCCAAGGATATGTTCATTGATTTTAGAGAGAGAGGGGGAGAAAGAGGGAGAAGAAAAATACATAGATGCGAGAGAGAAACATCGATTGGTTGCCTCCTGTAGGTATTCTAACTGGGTATCAAACCCTCAACCTAGCTATGTGCCCCCACCAGGATGAACCAACAATCTCTTGATGTTTGGGATGATGCTCCAACCAACTGAGTCAGGGCTAGAAGATTGTTTTGTTGTTGTTTTAAGATTTTATTTATTTATTTTTAAAGAGAGGGAAAGGTGCCCTGGCTGGTGTGGCTCAGTTGATTGAGCACCGGCCTGTGAACCAAAGGGTCATGGGTTCGATTCCCAGTCAGGGCACATGCCTGGGTTGCAGGACAGGTCCCCAGTAGGGAGCATGCAAGAAGCATTGGTGTTTCTCTCCCTCTCTTTCTCCCTCCCTTCCCCTCTGTCTGAAAATAAATAAATAACATATTTTAAAGAGAGGGAAAGGGAAGGAGAAAGACAGGCAGTGAAATGTCAATATGCAAGAGATACATCGACTGGTTGCCTCTTGCACACCCCCAGCTGAGGACCCAGCCTGCAACCCAGGCATGTGCCCTGACCAGGAACCTTTCAGTTCATAGGCCGGCACTCAGTCCACTGAGCCACACCAGCCAGGGCTAGAAGACTGGGTTTTAATCCAACATTTTATGAAATTTTTCAAAAAGAAAAATGGAAAGAATCACCTATATTCTACAATTAATGTTTTGCTATACTTGCTTTGTCACATATCTATCCATCTAGTCATTCCTATAGGCATTTCCAATTCATTTAATTTTTGGATGTATATCAAAATAAGTTGCAAACATCAGTAAACTTCTTTCTGGACACTTCAATATGCATGTCATTAATGACAGCTTAATGCTCATTTATTTTATTTTTTGTGGTAAAATTCATATATAGTCAAATGCAAACATCTTAAGTGTGCCATCTTATGTGTTTTAGTAAATGTATATAAAAATGTGAAGTTTCAAAAAAATACAACTTTTATCAAAAATTATCGTATACTGTCATAAGACCCTTACGTTGTACATGAAGTGCTGTAATATCAATTCAGAGTAGACTGTGATGAATGAAGGATGCATATTCTAATCTTAAGTAACCACTTTCAAAGTATTAACTAAAAAGCTAATAGAGAAGATAGGCTGGACTGCAAAGAATGCTCACCCCCCAAAAAGGCCAAAAAGGAGGAGCAAAGAAGAGAGGGGGCAGATAAACAAGTAGCAAGGTGGTAGTCTCAAACCCACCTGCAACAGAATCGTGCAGATGTGAGTGGGCTGAGCACTCCGACCGTAAGACAGTGCTCGTCAGCTGGATAAAAGGCAAGGCCCAACCATGTGCTGTTTATAAGAGATGCCTCTTTTAAATTCGAAGACACGGTTTGAATATTAAAAAGTGTAAAAAATCTGTACCGTTCAAACACTAAGCATCAGAAAACTGGTATTTCTACATGTCAGGCAAAGTAGGTTTAAAGAACGAGTATTTCCAAGGATAAAGAACAGTATTGTAATGATTCAAGGTCAGTTAATTAAGAAGGCATAACAAGCTTATACATGTGTGCTCCTAATAACAGAGCTTCGAAGTACGTGAAAGCAAATATATTTATAATCATACCTGCAAATTTTAATACTTCATCTTTAGTATGCGATAGAATAAGTAGACAAAATATCCATAAGAATATAGAAGATCTGAATGATGCTCTCGCCAGCTGGACCTAACATATTTGTATGATCCAAAAATTACAGAGTATACATTCTTTACAAGCTCACATTGGACATTCACCAAGATATACTTTATGCTACCGGTCTATGAATAAAATTGAAAAATAATACCATGTATAAGAAAATAAAAACATAAAATACTTAGGAATAAATTTAAGAAAATACACAAAACCTCTATACTGAAAAATACAAAATGTTATATAGGGAAATTAAAGATTTAAATAAATGGAGTGGCAAAATGTTCATGGATCGGAAGCTTCCATAGTATTACGATGCCAACCCTCCATAAATTAATGTATAGTGTTAAAGCCATCTAGTCAAAATACAAGCAAGATTGTTTAAAAGTAAATTTACATATAGAAGAAAATAAAAAATATGAACAGTAAAATGATAACAAACTCACAACTATCAACAATTAAACCTAAAAAAAACCCCACCAAAATGTACTAAGCAAACAACTAGAACAGAAACAGAATCACAGAAATGGAGATCACATGAAGGGTTATCAGTGGGGAAGGGGAGAGGGAAGAATGGGGGAAAAGGTACAGGGAATAAGAGGCATAAATGATAGGTACAAAATAGACAGGGGGTGTTAAGAATAGTATGGGAAATGGGGAAGCCAAAGAACATATATGTATGATCCATGGACATGAGCTAAGGTAGAGAATGTGGATGGGAGAGGGGGTACAGGGTGGAGGGGAATAAAGGGGAGAAAAAATGGGACAACTGTAATAGCATAATCAATAAAATACATTAAAAATAAGTTTACATATGGTATTTCTCTTTCATCACCTGGCTTATTTCACTCAGCATAATGCTCTACAGTTCCATCCATGCTGTCGCAAAGGGTAGGAGCTCCTTTCTTTCTGCTGCATAGAATTCCATCGTGTAAATGTACCATAGTTTCTTGATCCATTCATTTACCGATGGGCACCTGGGTTGTTTCCAACACTTGGCTATTGTAAATTGTGCTGCTACGAACACTGGGGTGCATAGGTTCTTTTGGATTGGTGGTTCAGGGTTCTTAGGGTATAATCCTAATAGTAGTATTGCTGGGTCAAAAGGCAGTTCCATTTTTAGTTTTCTGAGGAAATCCCATACTGTTTTCCACAGTGGCTGCACCAGTCTGCAATCCCACCAACAGTGCACTAGGGTCCCCTTTTCTCCACAACCTCTCCAGCACTTGTTGTTTGTTGATTTGTTTATGATCTCATCTATAAGTGGAACCTAATCAATAAAACAAACAAGCAAGCAAAATATAACCAGACACACTGAAATAAAGAACAAACTGACAGTAACCAGAGAGGAAGGGGGAGAGGGATAATAGGGGATAATAGGAGAAGGGCCATCAAGGAACATATACAAAGGACACATGGACAAAGCCAAAGGGGTAGGTTCGAGGGTAGGAGGTGGCGATGGGTGGGGTGAGAGGACATGGTGGGGTGACAATGGAGACAACTGTTCTCGAACAACAATAAAAAATAAATAAATTTACAAGCTGACTGTAAAGTTTATATGAAATTCCAAAGGATTTAGGAGAGATAAAATGATCTTTAAAAGGGACAAAGGTGAAGGATTTAACTACCTGACTTTGAGAATTACCCAAAAGCTACAGCCATCAAGACATTGGTGTGAGACTGGTGCAAACAGGTCAATGGAACAGAACAGAATCCAGAACTAGACTCTCACACACGCAGTTAATAGGTTTTCCACGAAGGTGCTGGGAAAATCCAACGGGGTAGAGGAGAGTTATGTCAATAAATGCCATTGGAACGAGATATCTATATGAAAAAAATTGTCATTGTGTATTATATCAGTAGTGCATATTTATGACAAATTACAATTTTGAGTCTACGTTACCCAGATCCTGGGACACAAATTGTGCATGTCACTGCTATGGGAGCTGCCTCGAACCACAGGAGTATTATTGTGGAGCAGAAATTTAAAGGCTGCAACGACAGTGAGGGCACAAGGGCATCATTCAGAAAATAGTTTGCATTCATTAAATAATGCTTTGTTTTCTGGATAATGCAATGAACATGGTCTTCTCTTTTTAAAATGCACTTGGATCTTCTCTCCGGGTCCCTAGTAGGAGAAGTTTCTAATTTCGTTTGTGATCCGTGATACACATCTGTGAGGCTTCTGGCTGGGGAGCGGGGAGGGGGAACGTGCCACAAACTTGCGAAAGTGAAATTTCTTAAGCCAGTCGCTGAAGAGCTTGAAAGATTTAATAGGTCTATTATCAACTTCTCTCTAAAGCTTCTTTCAGATACAGGGGCAACCAAGTCCACAGTGTGTCTTCCTTCCACGCACATGGGGGCTGCTGTTGTGATTGCCACTGGTGAGCATTAATCAATAGAGACCCCGTTGTCTTAACAAACGGAAGCATATAAATGCAGCTACGTTTTGAAAAGCTCCTCCTAGCACACGTTGCGCTTTGAGAGGGGTTTCTTGAGGACAAAAGATCGAGCGGCTGCGTGGTTCTAATCCCCATTTCCCGGAGGCTTTGTTGTTGGGTAAGGCTTGATATGCCCCAAGGAGCCTCCGAAAAGGCCTATCAGCTCTGAAGGGTCGAACTGCAGCCGGAGGAGGGGCGCAGTTTCTTATCGTTCCAATGATCCAGGGAAGGAGTCTCCCCAAGCTGCGACCAACTGCTCACACCTGAGAAGAAATCTGTCCTCCACGCAGGGCTAGAGATGCTCCATGAACCTCCTCCACCTTTTAGTTTTTTTTTTTTTTTTTTTTTTGTATCTCTATAGTGGTGGTCTAATAAAAGAAACACTTTCTGGCAGGCAAGGACACTTCCTATAACGTTACTTGAAATGTTCAAGCTACAGGAGGGTCGATTAGACTGCATTTCTGTCCAAATAACAGGCCTGCGTAGATTACCTTGAACGTTGTCACTGCTCATCACTTCCTGAGCCCCCCACTAATGTCCGAATATCATCTCCTAGGAAGGATTCCCTCTGCAAGCTGGTCATCTCAACCATTTCGTCTGTGTTCTTAGTTCGCCATATATGAAGCAGGCGTCAAGGCCAAATCATGTGCTTCACCTCCATGATCTAACGTGGTCCTTATGGCACCCTCTCAAATGGGTATTTTATTTCCGCATTTTACAATGGCCTTACATTAGGACAGAGAGTTAGGTGGAGACAGGGTTGGATCTCCAAGGCGGATCCGCATCCACAAGAACAAGGTCTGACAAATACTCCGCATTCCGTTACTGAGCTCAGCGGATGACCCGATCCTGATCGTACCTCGAATCCCAGGCACCTTTCGGTAACTCCCTGTGTGTTTACGACTGACTTCCTGCTTGCCTAGTCCAGGCAGAAAAGCTCTAACAGGCAAGGTGGGGCCAGATAAAGCGAAATGCAGGAAATTGCCAAGTCTCTGACAAGATTTTAATCCAGTTAAGACAGGGCGAAGCACCCTAGAATCATCTGTGGAGTTTTAAGATATATTCTGCTTTAATTGGTCTTGGGGGAGACCCGGGCATCAGGACTTCTGAAACTCCCTAGGTGATTGTAATGTGCGATCAAGCCTGGGAACAACCTGGTTTGAATGGGAAAAAAAATGTACTCATATAAAATAACATCAAAACCACTACAATGTACAAAACAATGTGTTTATTCCTTACTTCATTCCACAAAGGCTATGACAGGGTTGACTAAGTGTTCGGTACAGAATGAATTCCACAACAGAGGGGCACAGACTTTGAGGTACGCGTCAAACAGGCCATCAATGAGCTGGCCCAGGTGAAGTCAGAAGAGAGCTATTTCAGGTTTGTCTTACTTCTCTGGTTTTGGCGTGCAAGGCAGCAGTAGCAGATATTGGAATAAATAGTTCTCAGGACAGTGATAGGTCCAGGTACTGTGTCTAGGCGGCTGATTGGTCCAAGCCCTGTTTCCAGGCGGTTGGTTGGTTTGCAAGCTGTTTCCAGGCTGCTTAGCCGGGAGGTCGCCTTGTCTCCAAGGGTTACTCAATCTACTCCGCGATAGCAGGTTTCCGAAGCTTGTGTGGAATGATAATTTCTCCCCACTACAGAAGCTTGCTGCAAAAAACACCAGCATTCCAAGGATGACTCATAGACACATTGCACCTTTTTTTGATCCAGCTTCCCTGAGGGTTAGGAATTGCTCCTAAGACAGAAGCTTCCCAAATGATTTTTTTTTTTTTTCAAAAGCTGGGGAGTGCTGGAGCCATTCCATAAAAAATTTCCAGCTGTTAAAAGGGCAACATCAAACTATTCACTGCAGTTCAACTGTTGGACTATTTCCTGTCTTTTTTCCTTTTTTTTTTTTTTTTTTTTTTTTTTTTTTTTTTTTTTTTTTTTTTTTTTTTTTTTGAAGAGCAGATGAAACTGCTTTCAGTTTCAGGTCAGGAAGAAAAAAAGATAGTATAAAAAATTATAGTGTAATAATGGTAAAAGGAAACCAAGGAAAAGGGTAAAGTCACTACAATTCTACATCCTTAGTATTTAACTGTTTTCATTTTTGCACATTTTATTCCAATCTAAGGTCAGTATTATTTGGATGATGATATATGTGAAATCGAAGGTTTGACTGTCTAACCGTATTTTTAAAGTTGTTTTATCAATTTATTTTATAGTGGCTTACCAAATTTCTTTGTAAGTAAGAGGATGACACATAATTTATGAGCAAATTGTCTATTTTTAGGTTCAGATTCAATGAATATTTTGGAGTGGAATCCACACACATGCTGGATATTAATTTTACGTAATTATCTCATTTGAAAAATAAGCATATGGAGAGGCCTCACTGTGGCAGGCAGGCTCTGTTCTCAGAGCTGGAGAAATGGTTGGAAAAAAAACAATCCAAATCCTTTCTCTAGTCGGGAAAGACAGGCAGTGACAACGTTGGCTGACACAGGTGTCTCCACGCTCTTGTGCTTTATTCGTGTCAACTCATTTCATTCTTTTAACAATCCTACAAAGTAGATACTATCATCATGACCATTTTATACGAGAGGAAATCAGGGCACAGAGAGGTTAAGTGACTTGCTGAGAGTCACACAGTTACTGAATGTTAGGGTTGGAATTTATGGCTCCCCAGGCTGCATGCTTAACTGCCGTGGTAGTGTCCATCCATAATTAGCTTATTTTTAGTTGATTAAGCTTAATCAACTTATTCTGTTGATGCAAAGCATCGAATTTTTTAAATTTTCTCAAGTATTTTCCATTTTTACTTCAAATACTTGATATTTCTCTAGGAAGGCAGTGGATAATTATCTCTGCCGATACTCTTCAATTACGGGGCGCTCTCTGTGTGCGTGGTATTTTACTTACCTAAGGAAAAATAAGATGAAATGTTTCGTTTGGGGTACTTGCAAAAATTGTGCTTCAGAAGAATCGGCAGGTAGGTAAAATCTATAATCTCAAATGAGGACATGACCTAGTGAAGTAGCTCCCAACCTTCTCTGCACATTGGAATCAGCTGGAGGTTTTTCACATACGCTGACCCCGGGGTCCACCTCCAGGGCCTCCGACTCGGTTGGTCTGGAGTGGGTTAAGTCATGAGTCCTGGCTCTTGTGGTAATCTGCTTAAAGGCCAGACACTCAAAATCACAGCCGTTGTTGAAAGCACAGCTTTGAATCCTACGAACCTGGATGGAACCCCCGTCTGCCGCTCCTCGGCTGTGCGGTTGTGGCAAGTTTCTGCACGGAAGGAAAAATTATCCTCGTCTTTCTTACAGCCTCCAGCTAGGACTGAGCACCCAACTCGTGTGAAACATGAGCAGGACAAAAGCATACACATTTCATTACGTTTGTATGTACAAATGGGGCCCTCACAAGAGAATGAAGACCTGAAATGACCAGAGCGGAAAGCTTTTACACCATTTAGGCAAGCAAACGCTAACTTTGCGAAGAAACGACAAGACAAAGGTTTTGGGTAGGACAGTAAATTGTGGGCAAACAACTAGAAGAGAGGGCAAGACCAGTGGAAGATGAGGGTTATTTCAGTGTGTTCGTACAGATCCCTTCCGTGTCCACTCCCTGGTAAGGGTATCCTTCTCTTCTGGTGCAGGGAGGGTAGCTTTCTCATGGGGAATTTTATGGTTCATTTTTAGGTAGAAAAAAGGTAAATCAGAGAGCCCTTTGTGCATCTGCTTTTTTTCAAATGGCTTCAGCTCGAAATAATGAATTCGCCAAAGCGGCACATTTGGGTGGTGGTGGGGGGGGGCATGTCGTGCACTCCACCTCTAAATCCCTCTAAGCTTCTATTTCCCCATCTGCACAATGGAAATAACCGCTGCACCGGAGTGGTAAGAATGAAAGAGAATGTGCGTAAGAGTCATTGTCACGCTCCTGGCACAAATCGTGGGCCTAAGTAGTGGTTACTTTTATCCACTCACACGTTAATTCACTCAGCAAATGCTGGCTGGGCACCCACCCTAGTCCCGGTGTTGTTCTGGGTGCAGGGGAGATAGGGCCGAGTAGAAGAGACAGGGTCTGCCCTCCGAGTGCTGCTTTAAACTTTTTGTTAGCATTAGTAAAATGCGGTTAATCTCATGGAATTTATATTACTTCATCCTGTAACAGGTCATCTGAACAGGGCATCTGGTCCTCTCACCTGCCCTCAGCGATGTAACGCCATCAGAGTCCCTTCTTTTCTCTGCTGGCTCTTTGTCATAGTCATTTAATGTAATCATTTTTTTTTTCCGTGTTAAAAACATCCCTGAGTCCTGGCTGGTGTGGCCCAGCTGTTTGGAGTACAGTCTTGTAAACCAAAAGGTTGTGGGTTTGATTCCCTGTCAGGGCACATGCTCGGGTTGCGGTTCCGTCCCAGGTCAGGGTTGCATGCGAGAGTCAGCTGATGAATGTTTCTCTCCCTCTCTTTCTCCCTCCCTTCATCTCCCTCTACAATCAATGAGCGTGTCCTCTGGTGAGAATAATTAAAAAACCCCCTGAGTCAAACCCCCTGGCTTCAAGTTACCCGGTAGTTACTGCTTCAGCTCCCTGCCCCCGTAGCTTCAGAGGCAAGAATAAATATTGTCTGCACGTGCCATCCCCGCGCCCTCCGGCTGCTCCATCACTTCTCGCCCGCGCTCCCCAACACGGCGATCAGGCTTGGCACTCCGTCCCACATCAGAGCTTTTCAACCCGTGTGCCGCGGCAAGAATTTTCCGAACATGCAATACCTGATTATTGTACTCAGGGGCACTGACCTCCTGTCCTTTAGATTGTCAAATAAAGAAAGGACAAGCGCCAACACAATAGCCATCCGGTGTGAATGAATCAAAATTATACCTAAATTTTGCCAGATTGGCAAAGCGTGTATTTTTCGGCGCGCCATAGGATTTTAGGGATTCGTTTATGTGTGGCCATGAGATGGAAAAAGCATGAAAAAAGTGCTGCTCTACGGGTGTTGCTGCCCACCCGGTGGCCCTTTTTCCTGAGAGGGATTGCGTATGTGCCTCAGGGTAAAGTTCAAAGTCTGTCGAACCCCATGAAGTTATTTTCCCACCACTCCCTTTCCTACCTGCACTCCTCCCTGCTGCCCGCTCCCCCCCTCGCCTTGCCCCTGCCCCGCCCTGGCTGAGCACACCAGCAGAGCTGCCCCGGGTCCCCAGGAGCCCAGCGTTCTGCCTTCAGGCAGCGTTGGGGCTTGTGAGAGTCTACGGTGCGCATCTCTTCCTGGTTCTGGGCTTGTCAGATGTTGACATAAGAAACATTTAAACCGACAGAGAATTTCTATGAGTTTATTTGAGCCAAACTGGCGACAGTTGCGGGGAAGCAAAATCTCAAAGGGCTGAGAAAATGCTCTTGAAAATGGCAGGTTTGCAGTCTATTTTACATGCTACAAGCAGAGAAGCAGACACAGGGGGTTACATGAAACCCGGCGCTGGTGGGTTAGGGAGGCAGGAGAGAGCGGAGTGGGCAAAACTGAGATTGGATGAGAGGTGAAACGGAGAGACACATGCTTCTTTCACATCGGTGGGCACAGGGCAGTTGACAACGAACATTCACAGCACACCGAGATTTTATTTGTGCAGCCTGATAACAACGAGGGGGTCCGGGGCCTTGGGCTCTAGTGAGATTGTGTCCTGAGGGGTCTGGAAAAAAAGGGATTTCTGTTATGTTATCTGAGATGCAGAAAGACAATAGACAGGCTCAGTAAGGTAAAGAATGACCTTTGTCAAGGAAGCTACCGGCCCAGGACATGACTACCTGCCATGACCTGCTTTCACTTAGAAAGTTTTAACTTCGGGCCATCCTTTGTGGTGACTTCAGGTCCCTGAGTCGGTGAGGGCCGTGCAGGCCTCCCCTGAGCTGGTCAGGGTTAGTGCGTGGCCCTTTTTTCGTCCTCAGATGTCATGTTGGCAACTTGAAGTCTGCCACCGTGGGAGTATTTATATCAAGGAGACTGGTCAAATCTACAAGTTAGGGCACTGTGGCCGATCCCCAGAGGGATAGTTGTTGAACTTTTACCGCACACCACTGCTTCCAGGACTTTACACACACGATTCCACAGCTTGGCTTAGCTTAAATGTCGCTTTCTCCTGGAAGTTTCTCCCGACTCTTCAAGATTTGGACAGATAACCCTTCTCTGTGATTCTCTGGTAACTTGAGCAGCACCCCCCCTACCCCCCGCACTGTGGCACTTTATTATACTGAATTTTTCCTGTATCCTGTACTGGCCAAGTAAAGTCCTCGAGGTCAGGGCCCTTATCTGGTTCATTGCCATTGTCCTCCACCTAGGACAGGGTATGGCGCAAAGCAAGGGGCTAAATCATATTTTTAAACAAATCAGTACATGAGTAGTTGAAATAGTAAATCCTCCTTATTAGATAATACTCTTTTATAAAGGTTCAAGAAAGTGGCTTAATCTTTGTATCCCCTGGATTTCCTCACACACAGTGAGCATTCAGTAGACATTTGAGAAGAATGAACGGACTAGGCTTGAGCGTAATCTATCTGAGCCCAAAACTAGGGCTAGTTTAAGATATTTATTCTACAAGTGAGTCAATGACCTTTGAAATTGTGGTTTAATGGAATCCCAACTTGGAGTTTTGAAACATGTCACCAGAAACTTAAGGTTTTCCCTAGCCATCAACTTGTCTCGATTTACTGCTTCTATTTTCTCATTTCTCCAAATAAAGCTGTCCCAAGCGTATCCCACTTCCTCCTTTCCTTTTCATCTGCGGCACCACACATGCTCTGCCCACAGATTCCTATGCGCAGTGAAGCAAGGCGGAGTGCGAAAGCAGCGTGGTGAGCTCAAAAGTGCTCGGGAGTTAGAGTCAGGAGAGTCCCCGCCTTTCCGGAATCTTTGACCCTTCATAAGCAACACAGAAAACGGTACCTTCCCTGTCTAATTTACTAAGTGTTTTTAGAGGATCAAATGAGTTAACACAGAAGAAAACGCTTTTGGAAGTGGTAAAGCACCGCACAGAGTAAGTGTGAGAGGTTTCTCAGATGAATTGATTGTAAGCTCATGCTTCCCGAGCAAGCAGGTAGAATCTACTGGGGCACAAGAATATTGCGGCCTGGTGGCGGTACAGAGATACAGGGGTTATTTATTTGGGAAACAGATGCGTTACCTGTTTCGCAGCATGCAAGCAGGTAAATATTATGGTTTTGCATGGCAAAGACATAAAACATTAGCTTCATGTCAGATGTTATATAAGAAATGGGTTCCATCTGAGAATGCCAAGTGTTTTATCAATCAGGAGTTAAAAAAAACACAATTGATTTTGTCAATTGAAGCAAATGATAAGAACATATTGATGTCTTATAACTGGAATAACAAACTTTCATTCCCCAATAGGATCTAAGTAATGTAGAAGCAGAAAATAATGTCAGAGATAGATCAATAATACCAAGTCACAAAGTTCCTTTCAAATAGACAGCTCCGGGGAGTATCTCAAACTGCAAGCATTGTCGCAGACACATGGTTTGCCCATTTCTTAGTTTTGGGACATATTTTTCTTTGCACCTGTTAGTGACTAGCTTCCCACAAAAGGAAGGCCAGGTGGAGGTGTCCTCCCATCGGCAGGACCAACGGAGAATTTCAGGCCCACCCCGGACTTATTAAGTCAGAATATGCATTGTAATAAGAACCCAGGGATTAAGTATGTTTAAGTTTAAGGTGAACTGTTTTAGGGACCACTGAGTCATTTGCCAAATGGAAAGTTCTTTTCTAAAGTCAGGACTTTTAGGGTAACATTTTTCTGCTCAATGTTTAACACACATGGGAGGCAGAGCTTGGATTGGAATGCAGGTTTCCGGCCTCTGCTGGCAAGTTCCAGTATCACATTCCACCTCGCAGCTGGTTCTTCAGCGCTCCGGACGAGTCTTTGGGCAAGTTCCTGAACCTCTCTGAGCCCGTGTCCTCATTTATAAAGTGGTGAGGCTGGCAAGGTCCCCTCTCAGAACTGCAAAGATCAGCCCCAATTAGACAATGCCTGGGGTGTGAGGGTTGGGGGCATGGAGTGTAGAGGGGATAAATGGTAACGGGGAAAAAAAAAACAATTACAAAGATTAAATGGCAGTGTCATGTCAAAAAAAAAAGTACAAGAAAGAAAATGCCTGAACCCTCTGTACAAGGGAAGGTGCAATGCACATGTAAAATGTTATTGTTCTCAAACAAAAAGGCAGACAATGCTTCTCATAATTTAAGCAGGAAAAGTAATTTTACGGCATACAGAAGCCACCTATACCTTTGAAAACGTTCATGCTTTAACAGCAATGCTTAGAAAGCAAATACTTTTTTCTTTTTAATCTTTCACATTTTCCAGTGAAGCAACGTACACAAACCGCGCAGCAGAGGCACTCGGTGAGTTGCTGTTACTTAATCACTTTGTAGGGTAGGCTGACGTAGGTTGTTATGAATGCGGGGAACCAGGGCCAAGTCCAACTGAATGGGCATACACACATGTAATTGAAGAACCTGACTCACTGACCTACTTTCCCAGTTACAAAGCCGTCCGAGATCGGATTACCTGGATTTTGGCTCCATCTAGTGGACACACATGGTTTAGTTTTCGGTTGCAAAAAAATAAGACGGAGAATTATAGTTTTATCTTTTAATCGGAAATACGCACAACTTCTCGCTTTGCAGTAGAATTGAGCCAACGTAGACCCTTTTTATGCTGTTTTTACGCTTAAAATAATAGGCTCGGGTTTCTTGGAGCTGATTGAAAAGTTGGAGACATTCCTTTGTAGAAAAGAAAGATCGGAGTCTGATGCTGTCCTCATTCGGTATGTCCAGCCTGTTATCAAACCCTCTCCCCAGCAATTAATTCCTCAAAACATCAGGCCTGAGAAACAGGGCTTCCAGCCTCCTAAAAGAAGCCCTTTCCTCACAGGGTGGCTGAGGAGCGGCAGGGAGCTGCTGGACCAGAGGGAGCCGTGTTACCTAAGGATCAGCGCAAGCTGAGTAAACCAGAGGCCAGCCCCTCTCCTCAGCCCTTTCCTGGAGATGTGTTGTCTGAGCCCCTGCCACCAATGTTGAATTCTAGGCGTAGGAATGGAGGCAGGAAGCCCCAAGAACGCAGAGGCGGAATTGCCTACCGAAGGGTCGCAGAGTAGGCGACCCCGTAATATGTTTCTTTGGCATAAGAATTATTTTGAGCTGATTATCTTTGATAAATAGCAGACAGAAGAAGTTCTGAAAACAGAGTGGAAATTACTCTTCTTTAAGGGAAATTTTCATCTCTATTTGCGAGGGTGTTCTCTTCTCTGTACCACGAAGAGAAGGATGACCCCAAATCACAGGAGAACCTAATCAACAAAGAAGGTAGCGACCTATCTGCACACCTGGCCTCGGCCAATGTCTTTCTTTTGTCTGTATCTGAAGATGGTGCTCAAGGTGGTGGATTAGGCCCTCGGGGAAGTTACTCAGTTTCCCTGGGCATCCCTCGTCCATGCAGGAGATGTACGTGTTAATAAACTTCTGTTTCTTTTTTTTTTTTTTTTAAGATTTTATTTTCAGAGAGAGGGGACGGAAGGAGAAAGAGGATAGAAACATCAACGTGTGGTTGCCTCTCATGTGCCCCTCCACTGGGGACCTGGCCCCGCAACCCAGGCATGTGCCCTGACTGGGAATTGAACCAGCGACCCTTTGGTTCCCAGGCCCACGCTCAATCCACTGAGCTACACCAGCCAGGGCTGTTTCTTTTTCTGCTGTTCATCTGTCTTTTTATAGGGATTCTCAGCCAAGAACTCAGAAAGAGAGAAAGGAAACTGTTTTTCTTCCCCTACACTACCTATTTAGTAGAAAAAGAATTCAGAATCAAGATTAAGTTGACTTACAGAAAATAAAGATGCAATACCCTCACACACAGCTTTGTGGCCAGTGAGGGGGAACAGAGTTTGCTTCCCCAAAATATGCCTTTTGGGGATATTATTTTTAAGACACAAAAGACTGAGAAAGAAACCTGATCTCTGCCCCCTACTGCTTTACCTGCCTAAAAGACTTCAGATAGAAAAACCTGCTTCATGAAGAGAACCTTAGCATATTCACCTCAACATACATGAGTTCAGTGCGTCAGACGGGGAGAGATCTAGCAAGGCCTGTGCCCTATCGTTTCTGGGTGGCCCAGCAAGACTTTGTCTGCCACATGTTTTATCTTTCTCTCTGAATTGCCTGCTTTCCCTTTGAAATCCTGGACCCCTCCCTCCCTAATCCAGAATGGCATATAAATTGCTACTGCCCCACGTGGTCTCGGGTCTCATGTTCTTATGGAAACCCTGTATGCGCTGTTTAAAAATTTTTAAGAAAAAAATTTTAAATGCAATCGACATACAGCGTTATATTAGTTTCAGGTGTACAACATAGCAATTAGACATTTATATAATTTGCAGAATAATCACCCAATAAGTCTAGTAGCCACCTGACACCATACCTAGTTATCACAGTGCTACTGACTATATTCCCTGTGTTGCACTTTACTTCCCTTGATGTACTGCTGGACAAAACAATTTCATAGCGGAAACCTTTTGCGGTGGAAAGGCTTTATTGAGTGAAACGCTGCCCAGGAAAGGACCAAGCCCCAGGGCATGAAGTTGAAACCACCTGCAGCAGGGCAGCACCCCTGCACCTTGAACTGGAAGGAACTCGTATGCATGATGTTTGGGTGAAGGGAGCTGCAGGCCGTTTTGAAGGAACTTACACTGGCTACCGATAAGGGAAGTGGAAAAGGTGAAGCAGGGGCGGTTCTGTGCTAGACGAATAGTCTGTGAAGAAGAAATATACACTGTGTTTGATTGGTCATGAGCAACAGCCCCGAAGGTCTGCGTGTAAGCAGGCCGCGGTGGCGTGTGGTAGGCACCAGAGAAGTTCCTTCCAAGCTCCAGCGTTCACTCAGGAATGTGGGCGGCCTTTTGTTTGCTGTCCGAAGCTTCTAGCTGGTTAAACACTCTTGCCTCTTTCTCGTGCTCCCTGGCCTGCTGTCATTTAACTAGGACATCCCAGAATTCTTCTCTTGTCACTACATACTTAATAAATGCGGTATTAATTTGATTATTGGTCTAGCCAGAAGAACTCAGAAAGGTGGCAGGACAATTATTTTTTCCACCCCCACACCGGAGAATCAGATCTCTACATGCAGGGAGTATTCAGGGTTAGGTGTACGTTTGTACCACTGCAACTGGTGTTATTCCGTACTGAGACCTTGCTGGGAAATTGACACAGTTGAATTAACCAAACAAGGAGATCATTAGACTGAGGTAGTTCTGATGCCATGAGGTCGATGGGAGCAAAATCGAAGCCTGTAAGTACCTCTCAGTTGTGAAGTCAACACTCTAAGATGACCGTCCGCAAACAGGCAACTAGGCTTTGAATTATAGCCAATCAAGCAATTTTCTTTTTGCTTCCACCCTTGTCTACACCGTATCAATCTTTCCTCTGCCTCCTGTCCTCAGAGTACTCCTAACCACTTCCAGTCTGGTGCTACCTGGTTGGAATAGATTTTTGCTCACATAAACTCTTAACATTTTTAATATGGCTCAGTGTATCGTTTAACGATGTGCAGACATGAATTTGGGCCTCTAAGAAGTCGCTGATCACTGCGGGGACACCTGGAGCCTCTGAGGAGATGAGGTTTGAATGCGTGCTACTGAAGACTTTACGCTCTTCCGGCAGGTTCAGCACAGTTGGTGGAAAGAAGCAAGAGAGGGTGAATTTGAGTTCGCTCATACCTCATTCTCTGTAGCTCATAGTAGTAGGCAGAAAAAGGGAGGGACACGGGAGGTGCTTTTGAAGGCCCCTGTCTCAGTCTCTGGCTTTCTGAGAAACAGGATGGCTCTATGAAAAAGGGTGAAAAACAGCAGGCAAATTCCCGGGGTTCCGAAAAGCTTGTGTTTCTGCAAGTCTAGGCATTCCTCCAGAGGCAAGGGCGGGCGTTAAAAGTGGAATTGCCCAAAAAAGGTATGTTGAACTTCTAACCTTTGATACCTGTGAATGTGACCTTATTTGGAAATAGGCTCTTTGCAGATGAAATCAAGTTAAAATAAGGTTATACTGGACTAGGATCGCCCTAATCTAGTATGACTAATTTCATGGCCATACGTGGAGATGGGAATGCCATGTGAAGACACAGACACAGGCCATGCGAAGACGGAGGCAGAGGTTGGAGCCAAGGGATGACTGGGGCGACCAGAGGCTGGGAGAGGCAAAGGAGGATCCTTCCTGAGAGGCTTTGGAAGGTGTATGACCCTGACAACACTTTGATTTCAAACTTCTAGCTTCCAGAACTGAGAGGATAAATTCCTGTTGTTTTAAGTCACACGGTTCGTGGCCCTTGGTTATGGCAGTCCTAGGAAACTAACACAGTGGGAGAGTGCTCTGATGGCAGATAGGAACAGGGGCAGGAGACCCCGGGCCACTGGGGACTACGGAGGTGCTGGCAGATACCTGAATTAATGCTTGCCACCTGAAGACACACCTAAAGGTTTCTACCCTTGAAGATGTCAGTGCTCTTGCAGTAAACAGTGATTTAGTATTTGTGGGTGAATGTCTGCATTCTTTAGAACAGACTCTTGGGCACAAAAACCTCGAGAGTGTACCAGCGAAACTTAAAAAGGCTAGGGACTTCGGTACAGAGGGCATCAGCTCCAAGAGCTTTAGAACCAGAGAGCAGCAGCAGGTCCAGGTTTTTTGAGGCCTTGTATCGGTTTTCTAGAGCTGTTATAAAAAAGTCCTGACACCGAATGACTTAAAACAACATAAATGTATTGTTTGGCATTTTTGGAGGCTAGATGTCTGAAATCAAGGTGTAGACACCATTCAGGCAGACTGCTGCCAAATGCTAAATGCAGCAGTCTGGGTAAGGAAACTCAATCTTATTGTCTTGTCACGGGAGGAGTGACACTTTGCATTAAAAGGTCTCAGCAGGCCTAACAGTGGGACAGACCAGGAACGTGACCTAACTCAGGCTCTTTCAGAGGTAACCATTGGGCCCTCTCCACAGAGGAACACTCGCTACCCTTGTACGGTGTGGGCATACACGGATGGGGCTGCCCCCCAAGTGTCCCATTTCTTTTTAAAATGTATTCCCCCACACCTCATACTCTTGCAGTCCAGACAGAGCATTTGTGTTTAAAGTCAAGCTGCCACAATACAGTTAATTTGCCATCAACCAGCTTTAGATTTAATACTTTAACTTAGTCTGGTACCTAAAGAAAGTCTTATGACCCGACTGCTTGTATAAAATGCTTCTAACCACCCCTGCTTAACTGGAAGGGGAAGGCCGTTTGTTCTGTAAGGGCGAAGGTACCACTGCCCCGTGGTGGTACCTCATCGGGCAATTCCTGCCTTTGTCAACGACACACATCAGTCACTTTGAGACACCGACCCTCTGAGGTTCCCATATATGCTTTGACACTTTGCTCCAGAAATGTGCAAGCAAAAACAAAACTGTTTTTGCTTAATTTCAGGTACTACATGGATTCGTAGAAGTACCTTTCCAAAGAGAAATTCCTCCTTTCTGGTATTCCAGTCCCTCGCCCTTAGAATTTCTCTACAGTTTTTCTCCTGACCCATGTTAGAGAAAACTTCCCAAATTCCAAATCAAGCCCAGATCCAGCGGGAAAGCAAAGGTGGCCGAAAAAGGGCGATCAGGCTCTCGGGCTGTGATTGTCATGGGAAGGCCTCTTCCATTAGTCAAACAGATGCCGCTGTGAAAGTTGCGGACCAGTCTGCTCAGGGCCACAAACTTGGCTTCTTTCCATTTTGCCGGGGCCGGTTGGGGCGCGAGGCGGTTGTTTCGATCTGCTACCTGGAGGGGAAGGAAGAACACGTGTTACTCAACCAGCGCCAAACTAGGGCAACTGCGCCTGCGCACAGCTGTCGACGTGAGCGCCGGGTTCTGCGCGGGGCGGGGCGAGAGAAAGCCCACCCCTCTCACTCGCTGAAGTCGGAACTCCTTCCCAGCTCGCCGCTGAGCTTCCTTTTCTTCCCCTCTGACCTCGGAAAGGAGGGGGCGGGGCCTTGGAGGGCGGAAGTAGCGGTGCATTGTGGGCTCTCCCGAAGCCGCGGAGTAGGTCCTGAATGAAAGTGGCGCGCGTCCCGTGACGCTATCCGGGTAGGAGCGGCTGTAGCCCGGACCTCGGCCGGGATTCGGGGGCCTCGCAAGTCCCGTGCGGAGCGAGCCGCGAGGCGCCGGCCGAGGCGCAGCGAGCGTTGGCGGAGGGGGCCGCTCCGCGCAGCCCCAGCTCATGGCTCACAACAAGATCCCGCCGCGGTGGCTCAACTGTCCGCGGCGCGGCCAGCCGGTGGCAGGTAACCCGGACGGAGGGTCTTCGAGGCCCCCGCACCGGCGGCTTCTGGACATTTCGGTGTTTGAGTGTCCGTTAGTGGTATTTCAGGACTGGGACGTGCTCGATCCGAGAAAGCTTCGTGGATGAGTGTTGGGAACTTGGACTGGAGGGGGTGGGTCGTTGGGTGGGGGCACTTGTCGCTATCCGGTTAGGACTGAGTATGTAGACGGGAAGGTAGACCGAAGGCTTGTGTGGCCGGAGCCGAGCACCCGAGACTACAGTGGACAGTGCTTTGAAGCTTAGCTAGAAGTTTGTGAGCCTTTCAGGGTTCTTAGGAGGGGGAGGGACAAGTGTCAGTCTTGAAATGGAGGAGGGCTAAAGAAGAGGGGCAGTTTTCCGTGGTGTGGTGGAGCGACCAGGGACTGGAGTTGAAAACACATTTTAAATGACTTACCGTGAATTTTTTTCGTCTTTATTGAGTTGGACATACAACAAACTTTAAAGCGTACAGTTTGATAAGTTTTGACTAAGTGCACACGCATCCTATGAAACAACCCAAGCACCCATCACCACAGTCAAGACAGTCAGCATAACCCGTAACCTCTCAAAGTCCGTTCCTGCCCTTTTGTGATTCCTCCGTCTTCAGGCAACTGCTGGTCTGCTTCTGTCACAGAATAATTTGCACTTTCTATGTATTTTCTTTTTTTAAAGTGGAAACATTCGGTATGTTTCCAAATGTACTTTTTTTTTTTTTTTTTGGTGGGGAGGGGTCTCTGGCTTTTTTTCACTCAGGATTATTTTAATATTTATCCATGTTCTTGCATGCGACAATAGTTCATCCCTTTTTATTGCTGAGCGGTACTCCATTGTTACGGATACACCACAATTTTGTTCATTCATTCACGTGTCCCTGGTCATTTGGGTTGTTTCCAGTTTTTGGCTATTACAAGTTCACTTGCAGTGAACATTCATGTACAGTTTTTTTGTATGAACATATGCTTCCATTTCTCTTGTGTAAATCTCTGGAATAGGACTGGATTGTACATTTAACCTTTGAAAAAGACCGCCAAACTCTTTTCCAAAGTCTTGAATGATTGTTCTGTTTGCTCCACATCATCAACACTTGGTACAATCAGGGTTTTTAATTTTACCCACTGTAGTGGGTGTTTAGTATTATCTTCCTGTGGTTTGCTGTTGAGCATCTTTTCATGTGCTTCTTTGTAATTCCCATGTCTTCTTTGGTGGAGTGTGCAGATCTTCTGCCGATTTTAAAACTGGGTGGTTTATCTTACTGATGAGCTGTAACAGTTCTTTATGTATGGTAAATACAGGTCCTTCATTGAGTGTGTATTTTTTTCCAGAAGAGTGTTTTGAAACAAAAATAAAAGGATTTTGTAGTGGACGATGAGTGCGTATCTATTCTACGCCTATCGAGTTACATGAAATTGTTGGAAAAGGAGATTCTGGAGGTCATTTTCTATTCAGATTTTCTGATTCTAGTTTGTAAGGTTTTTTCACATTTCATATGAAATCTTTAGTCAGTGAAGCCATAAACAGTGGATGAAAGTGTTACTGAAAGATAATCAAAGCAAGCCTTAGAGTGAAGAAATGTTTTTCTTTAATGAAAAATGAAATAATTTTCTTACATTCCTATCACTTTTGTATGCATTTTAAATTGTACTGAAAAAGTACTCATTGTACTTTTCTTCTTCAATTTTTTTTTAAACGTTTTTATTTTATTGATTTGGCAGAGGTAGAAGTGGGGTGGGGGGGGAGAGAGAGAGAGAAACGTTGATTTGTTTTTCCACTTACTTATGCATTCATTGGTTGCTTCTTGTATGTACCCTGACTGGGGGTTGAACCCTGTAACCTTGGTGTGTGGGGATGACGCTCTAACCAACTGAGCCACCTACCTGCCCATGGCTTGATCACAATTCTTTACATTTTCTTTATAGGTCTTAACTCTCCAGCCGTCTTTAACTTAATATTGTATCCTTTCTTTTTACATGTGGTTTTCTCTGTGAAGTTACGGAGAAATGTCTGTACTTGGATGTCTGGTGTTTATAGCCTGGCTCATTTCCTGCATCCTCTCATGAGAGTTATCTGCTACACTGATTATGTGAGAAAAACACAATCATAACGAAGTTCTTGTCAAAGTGAATTTTTTAAATTGGAAAAATAGCCTAAAAACGTAGTCTGCAGGATGGCAATGGCAAGTATCAGAACACTGACTTATTGTTGGATTAAAAATGGAACGAATGGGGGTTGAGAGCAGCCGGTGAGGTGCTGAGCTCCAGGCGGCTTTTTGCCCCTCCGAGAAAGAGAGTTGTGTGCCTTTTCTTCCCTCCCTCTTCTGGGAATGAAGAGTCAGGAATAAAAGTTTTTCATTTTTAGTATCGGTCCATTTTGGCCCCCCAGCGCTAGATTCTTAGTTATTGTGGTTCGGTGAGTCACTGAGCTCGCCGGTCTGGTTGATTGTGGTCCCCTGGACGGAACCCCAGGCCTTGCGACAACCAGGGTGGATCTTACTGATAAATAGTGCTTCAGCTTGTGATACCTATTAGAAAGTAAAGTGAATGCAATGTAGGGTTCTTGATGTTTCTCCGAATTTCCTTTTAAGTTTCCTCTGTCCATGTCCTAGAAGTGTCCAGGCTACATTGTGTATTGGAAATGAAGGGTTAGCAGTGTTTTATAGCAGCAGAGCAAGAAACGCTAGCTGTATTCTTGCAGGTTTTGGTGAAAAATAAGGAATCGTTCTCATTCCCATTCCTACCTCCTTTTTTAAATCTTATCTTTTCTAATTATAAAAATAACCCATTTTTATTGCATGGTATCTTTTATATTTTGCCTATGAGGAAAATATGTTATGCCAACTTAAATTTTCTTATTGTAAACATTAGGGTGCATTTTATTAGTACTAGAAGCTCATAATTTTCTTGAATCATAAAGAAGATGGTGCTAATTATATATAAACTCTTCCACTGTGAAGCCTCCTCTAATTGAAGCACACTTCCGCTGAGAGAGCTCCAGTCCATAGGACCAAGCTTTATTTCTGAAGAATTCTTTTTTCTTCTTCGAAGTGGTAGATTTTAGGTGAACATTATGAAGAAAACAAACTTATTTCTTAAAGTTCATTAAGTATAAAATTATTTTGTATCTACCGTGTATGACGATAGTGATGGTAACTTTTAAGTCATTTTACTTAGCAAGTATTTGCGATGGTTAGGATGCAGTGCCTTACCTTCGCAGTCTCATGGGGATAGCAAACCGTCATTTTAAAATACAGTCTGTTGTAATGAGTGCAACAACGACTGTCACAGAATGATACGGAATGTCAGAAGTAACGAACCTAATTCTTTGTTTGAGGTGGGGAAGAGGAGATGGGGAGAAAGAAGGGGCACAGAGAAGGCTGGTGCATGAATCATCTTGAGTAGATAGAAGTTTGCTAGATAAATAGTTGGAGAGAGGGTCTGATGGATGGATCTTCTAACACACTATAGTATTTACTTATTTTGTTTGTTGTTTGTGGTTCCTATTTCCCCGGTAGAAAATGAGCTCCTTCAGGGATTTTATTTATTTATTTTTTTTTTACTTTCACTCATGTATTCCATGCACCTAGAACAATGGCTGGCACATGCATAATAGGCATTCATTGAATATCTGTTAAGTAAACTAAATGAATTAAATTATCTAGGTGAGATAATGGTAGAGGCAGTGAGAAGGGTCAGATTCTGGATATACCTTGAAGATAGATGTGATCAGATTTGCTGATGGATTGGAAGTGGGGTGTGTCAGAAAGAGAGGTGTCAAGGTCAAGGATAACTGAAGATTTTGGCCTGAGCTACTAAAAAATGGTAGGCTCATTTGCCGTGATAGGGGGGACCATGAGAGGAGCAGCTTTTGGAGTTTGAATACTGGGAGCTTGAATTTGGATATCAAGTTTGAGGTGTCTGTAAGACACCAAGTAGGAACTAACTCACGTTGGCAGTTTAATAACTGATAGAGCTAAGGGAGAGGTTTGGGCTGGAGATACACGTTTGTGAGGTATCAGCACGTTGGTGGCTTTTAAAGCTACGAGACTAGATGACACACCAGGGGAGCTGAGTGTAGATGGAAGGGAAGTCCAAGGACAGAGCCCTGGGATAAAACCTGGAAGGGTCAGGGAGATAAGGAGGGGCCAGTAAAAGACACGGAGGGAGAGGCTGGAGAGATGGGAAGACCAGGAGGATGTGTCCAGGAAGCCAAGTGAAAAAGTGAGTTAGGAGCTCCCTCTTGAATTAAAAAGTGATCAGTTGTTTGAGAACTGAGAATTGACCATTGGATTTAGCAATGTGGCGGTTGTTGGTGATCTTGAGTGGTCTTGATTTTTATATAAAATAAATATTTAAAAAAGTTATCTTTTAATGAAATTTAGGTTGAAGCCCTGGACAGATGCTGCCATTGGGATCACTGGTAGTTGTTTGGAGAATGGTTTCGGTCAGCAGACTTCTTAGCATGGTCCTTGTGCTTAGATGTGGGGTAAGGTTCATGAGATGGAGAGGGTTCCAGGTCCATATTAAAAAGGTGTAGTTAGGAATTCTAAAGAATTGATTGAATTCACTCCATCATCAATTTTTTAGTACTGTTACCTTTAAAGGTTTTAAGGCAATGATTTTTTAATGTAATGGTTTAGAACTTAAGAGTCTTCATGGAAGTCCATTACCTGGTAATTTCTCTTTTGCTATTACATTTGGTTGTCAGTTTATGTTGTCCTTAGATGTTCCAAGGCAGTGTCTTTTAAAAAGTGTAGTTTAGATTGAGAATACTTCATGAACAGTTCATATAAAACACTTTAAGAAGGTGATTTTGATAATTGCTAACTACAGAGTTTTAACTGGAACTTTTCTGTTTTTATTTTAAATGAAAATTGTCACCGATCTTCATGTTGTTTAGGAAGATTCTTACCGTTGAAGACAATGTTAGGACCAAAATATGACAGCCAAGTTGCTGAAGAAAATCGATTCCATCCCAGCATGCTCTCGAACTATCTGAAGAGCCTGAAGGTAAGAAACAAAACATTTCTCACACTGATTTGATATTCTTTATCTCTCTCCTGTTCTTCAGGTGGCTTTTTTTAAAAAAAGCTTTTTATTTTGAAATTACAAAGATTGCACAGAGTTCCTTGAACCTTCCCGTTTGTTCCTGATGGGGACGTCGTAGGCGGTTGCAGTGCAGCATCAAAAGCAGGGAGCTGGCGCCGGCACAGAACCAGCGAGTCGAGTGTGCACCTTACGCAGTTTTTGCCAGTTTACATGTGCATTCGATAGCGTGTGTGTGTGTGTGTGTGTGTGTGTGTAGTTCTTTGGGGTTTGAGCCGACATGTGCGTTTGTGGTGCTGGTTATGGAGCTGTTCCAGACCCACCCCCACCTGCGGCCCTGCACAGAATGTTGTTTCTGTGTTTTGATCGTTTCGGGAATTTTATACGAATGGAATGAAACAGTTTGTCATCTTGTAGGAATGACTTTTTTTCACTAAGCGTAATTCCCTTGTGGTCCATCCAAGTTGTTGCTTGTATCAACAAAAAGTTTCTTCCTTTTTGCTGCTGAGTACTGTTCAGTTGTATGGATGTACCGGAGTCTATTCAATCATTCTCCTGTTGAATGGTTAAATGACCTTTTAACCAGTGTGAGCTGTTCCCAGCTGCGGGGTGTTGTGAATAAAGCTGTCGTGAACTTTCGTGTACAGCTCTCGTGTGAACGTAGTTCTCATTTTTTCTGGACAGATACCCAAGAATATGATTGCTGAGTACATGGTTAATTTTACAAGACTGTGCCAAACTATTTTCCTAAATGAAACTGCAATTTTTTATGTTATTCTGACGTAAGACTGATTGTATTAGTTTCCTGGGGCTGCTGTAAGAAGTTACCACATGCTGGGTGGCTTAAAACAACAGAACTTTAGATAAAAGACAAACAGAGAATCTTAAAAGCAGCAAGAGAAAGGCAGTTATTTACCTAAAAGGAGTTCCCATAAGACTGTCAGCTGATTTCTCAGCAGAAACTTTGCTGGCCTGAAGGGAGTGGCATGAGATATTCAAAGTGATGAAAAGCAAGGACTTGCAACCAAGATTACCCAGCAAGATAAAGAGCTTCCAAGACAAGAAAAAGCTAAAGGACTTCATCACCACCAAACCAGTGTTACAAGAAATGTTAAATGGTCTTCTTTAAGAAGAAGAAAAAGTAAAAAATATGAATCATAAAATGACAATAAATACGTATCTATAACAGTTACTTTAAATGCAAATGGATTAAATGCTCCAATCAAAAGTCATATGGTGACTGAATGAATAACAAAGTAAGACCCTTACATATGCTGTCTAGAAGAGACTCACTTCGTATTAAAAGGCACACACGCAGACTGGAAGTCAAGGAATGAAAATAGGTACTTCATGAAAACAAAATAAAAAGATGGGGTAGCAATAATTATACCAGACAAAATAGACTTTAAAACAAAGCTGTAATAGGAGACAAAGAAGGACTCAGCAACTACACTTCTGGGTATTTATCCAAAGAAACCAAAACACTAATTGGAAAAAAACATATACATCAGTATATTCACTGCAGCATTATTTACAGTAGCCAAGGTATGGGAGCAGCCTGTGTCCATCATTGGATGAGTGGATAAGAAGAAGTGGTGCATATACACAGTGGAATATGATTCAGCCACGAAGAGTGAAATCTTGCCGTCCGCAGCAACATGGGTGGGCCTAGAGGGTATTATGCTAAGTGAACTGAGACAGAGAGAAATTGCCAGATGATTTCACTTAATATGTGAAATCTAAAAACCAACCAGCCAAACACACAAACAAAAAAACCCCCAAAGGGAACAGAAACAGACTCATAGATACAGAGAACCTTTTGATGGTTGCCTGGTGGGAGGAGGGTTGGGGGAGTGGGTGAAAAAGGTGAAGGGATTAAGAAGTACAGGCTGGCAGGTGCAGAACAGTCATGGGGATATGAAGTACAGCAGGAGGAATACAGTCAGTGATACTGTGGTAACTTTACGGTGTCATGTGGTTACTAGATTTATTGGGGTGATCACTACTTCATTTGAAGTAGTAAATGTCTAATCACTGGATTGTACACCTGAAACTAATATAATATTTTATGTCAACTGTAATTAAAAAATAAAAAAATTATCAAAAAGCCCCAGACCTTTACTCACTCATAATTTTGGATGCTAGACGTTCCAAATCGAGGTGTTGGCAAGGCCGGTTTCCTCCGGAGGCCTGGAGGGAGAATGTTTTCCATGCTTTCCTCCTACTTGCTGTTGATTGCCAGCAGTCTTTGGCATTCCTTGGCTTGCGGCTCCGTCAGTTGTCTCTGCCTCATTGTTGACATTCTTCCTTTGTGTCTTGGTGTCCAAAATTTTCTCACAGAAGGACACCTGGTTCAATGTGAGTTCATCTTTTCTTGATTATATTTGCGAAGACCCTGTAACCCTACCCTGTTTCCAAATAAGGTCATATTTATAGGGAGTTAGGACTTGAACATATTTAGGGAACATAATTCAATTCTCATCACATTAATCTTTATTACTCTTCTACTTTATACTCTGTTTTTTAAACAACCACATTTAATCCTTTTTTTATACAGGCCACTTGTGTACACATGTGCACACACATTCTTACACTGTTCTTGACTTTAATGGAGGCAATTCTGATTGTTCTGTTTCTTTTTTTAAATTGATTTTTAGAGAGAAAAAAAGGGAGAGATGGAGAGAAGGAGAAACATGGATTTGTTGTTCCACTTATTTATGCATTTATTGGTTGAGTCTTGTATGTGCCCTGACTGGGGATCAAACCTGCAACATTTGTGTATCAGGACAGTGCTCTAACCAACTGAGCTACCTGGCCAGAGCTCTGTTTTATACTTTTGATAGCCTATTTTTAGTATGCTATGTGTTAGTACGTTCAACAAATATTAGTGCCCACTATGTGCAAGTTTCCTATCATGGGATAGAAGAGTCACCATTTAGATTTTGAAAACTTTTTACTCATTCACTTTCTTGGTGTACTTTTGAGTCTTTATTTGTTTATATCTTATCTTTAGCTTACTGATAAACTTTTGATTTTTATTTTCATGTCAGTAATTGTATTGAAAGTAATAGTTAACATTTGTAAAGTATCAAATATTTCATAGGCAATGAGCTAAGAGCTTGGGCTCAGAAGCCGGCTTGGGTTGGAATTCCAGTTGGCCACTTGCAGACCTTTGTGGGCAACTCACATGATCTCTTCGTGTTTCAGTTTCCTCATTTGTAAATAGAATCAGTGCATGTAAGGCGTGCAGACTAGTGCTTGGCACAGAGTAAGGAATTTATTTAAACCTCGTAGCGGTTCTATGAGGTAACACTATTATTGTCTTTACTGATGGATTGGGATTACATATTATGAAAAATACAAATGTATGTGTAATATAGGTGTGTGTATAGTTATACACACAGATACATTTACACACAAACAATCCATATAGACACATCAATACACGTACATTTCTACATATTCATATGAGTCTGTCCAGAAAGTATCCAGCTGCTATATAATATGAAAAGCAGAGACATTTATTGAAAAAGATACAAGAAATATTGTATATAGGACAATGACTCCTCAGTCCCCTCAGTCACCTTGGGACCTCACACAGTTCTCCCAGCGTCTCTTCCGCTGTTCAAAACACTCTGCAGAATCGTCGTTGGAACTGCCATCAGCTGCTCAGTAGAGTAGTATTTTCCTGAAGCTCATTGATGCTCTGAAATCTCTTCCCTTTCAAAGGTGATTTTAGTTTTGGGAAAAGTCAGAAGTTGCAGGGCACCAAATGTGTGCTGTAGCGGGGCTGAGTCACCTGGGTGATTTGATGTTTCACCAAAAAACTCTGCACGAGATGTGATGCATGAGCAGGTGCGTTGTCGTGATGAAGCTGCCAGTCACCAGTTGCCTGCAGCTGTGACTGTTTTTGTCGTATGGTGTCTCTCAATGGCTGAAGAACCTTGAAGTAGTTCTCCTTATTGTCTGTTTGGCCTGGCGGGGTGTACTCGTGATGGACACCCTTCCTCATCAAAAAACACAGCTAACGTGGTCTCGATCTTGCTGTGCCTTTGC